>JAWZSL010000023.1:6157500-6704595 GCA_034769285.1 Lutjanus argentimaculatus
TTGTAAAATTTTCACATATTGCATTCTGTTTTTATTCGTTTTACCCAAGTCCCAACTTTTTCTGGAATTGGGGTTATACGAGGGGAATCTTGTAAATATAGCACTGTTGACAGCTGTGACATTCACATGCTCATCTCACAAATGTTTTTTGAGTCTTATCAGAGAGGAAAAGCCCCCTGAATCAACATTTGGGCCTCAGTTCAGAGAGACAGGCGAGAAAAAGCGAGCGCAAGAGAGAGCTGATTATACTGCAAATGCATAAGTCAAGCCTTTGATTCCTGCAAGCCAGACTGATCCTTCCTCAGGCTATTGTGTGTTTATGTGTGCGTGTGTGCGTGCGCGCATGTGTGTGTTTGGTTGTATGCATCCATCCGCTCACCGCTCCGACAGGGAAGGCAAGTACAGCCATCATCCAGTCCCTCAGGCCAATCAGCTTCCTCAGCTGCCGCTCCTGCTCCCTGCTGTCACCTCCCTTAGTGAGCAGACTGGACACATCGATCAGGACACACACTCCGAAAAAACACCGCCTGGATCACCTGCAGAGACAGAACCAGAGACAGTTCAGCAAGCTTACAGCGCAGCTTGCACCTTTTCACATGACAAACACTTCAAAGAGACAGAGAGGAGGGGAGGAACGGAGCTTAGATAGTAAATTTTTCAGAGGAAGAACGAGGGAAGCAAAAGAAGAAGAGTTCAGAGGAGGAGGAGGAGGCAGAGATGATGAGAGAGGGCAGCCAGACATTAAAGCTGCACTGCAATCAAAGCAATCATCGCATTTTGTGGTGCACCCACTTTTCCTTAACCTGCCTCGCCTCCTCCTCCTCCTACTTCAGTCAGTAATTTCAGACATCACCACAAAGTCATTTCAACATCCTCAAGAGAGGACGGGGCAGGAAACTTCAATCTGAGACGAGCGTGTATGAACACAGCCAGCTGCAGAACCAGTTTGTTACGCTGGAGTGTTTTTGTGGTCCATGTTTATTCACCACAAACTGTGCAGACGTTAGCTGCTGCTAGCTGGCACCGTGCTGAGCCTACAAGTCCTTTGACTGATTTTCCAGGAGCTCCATTAATGTGATATTTTAATCCTTTCTTATTGTTAACGTATGATCATGAGTCATGAAGCCACAGGACAAGTGCAAATTTCTTACTCATGTTGAAACCTTTTCATCTTTCCTCTTTCAGTGTGAATCTGTTTGCCTCCACTAATGCCACTGCGTTGCCTTAAAGGGATAGTTCACTCAAAAATTGAGGGTATTATCTACTCACCTTCATGCCGATTGAAGGTTGGATTTAGTTTTTTAGTCCACAAAACACTGCTGGGTTTCACAGGAAAACAGTGTTGCAGAATGGTGACAAGTTTTAAACAAAAAAATATAAAATGCCTCCATACTGCTCATCTGGTGTAATCCAGGGCTGTGCACGGCACCAGAAATACTAGTCGGTTAAAATATTTGTTGATATTTTATTCATGCACAGCGCCACTTAACTGTTGCCTCTAAGATGTCTAAGATGCAGCCATCCGCCACTAGTCGGGGCTGCGGCCCCATCAGACAGTCACCGTATGCCCCGATGGCTCATGCAACCCTGGATGTTTATATCAGCAAAGTCAGTCAGATGACAGCTCATAAAAGCAGTGCAGTTTGGCAGTGTTTTCATCTAGAAACAACAGCACAGACACAGACATTAACCTGCAAGCAGAGCAGCTGCTGCTGTTAGCACTGCTAACATTAGCCACATTGTGTAGCAGGCTGGCAGCTAACGTCAGCTCCAGGTCGTTTACCCACAGACACTGTGATCCTCTTCGGTCTGAAAAGGTGAAGCATTTAGTGAGTTGTTGTCATGTTTTGTAGGTTAATGCGTAATGTTTTTATTGGACAGCACAAAGTGGCACACTTTTCAGCAGCATTTTAATATGATTTGGCGACTGAAGACTGATTAACAGCTTCAAATGGCTCTTAATACACAGTATTTTTTCAGACAGTGATTAACATCAATTAATAAACTGTGCTCAATTTTAACTGCTGCCTGAGTGTTTCCTTACTGTCTGACTAGTCAACTAATCTGAATTAAATTTTGTGTTTAATCTACAGGGAAATTAGTCACCAGGAACATCCCAGTCTTCTAAAGCCCGGGAGCACAAAGAGGCCAACAACAGCGAAGACAGGCAGCGGGGAAAAACTGTGTGTAGAGACAGAATATTTTCACACAAAACTCAGTGAATCAGCCAAGCCTGTAGGAGGAACTTCAGAGGATTCAAGAGAATTCATGTAAAATACAAAAGGCCACATCTGGAGCCAGTGTTTAATTTGTCCATTCTGGGCCACTGCAGAAACATGGTGGTGCAACATGGCGGCTTCCATGGAAGAGGACCCAGGGCCTAGATATAAAAGGCTCGTTTGAAGGTAACAAAAAACACAACGGTTCATATTTTCAGGTGATAATCAACTAATCAAAAATTTCTCTGAATGTAACATTTTTGCAAATGAATTCTCCTGAATTTAACAAACTGTTAAGGATTTATATCGACCAAACCAGAGCTGGTGATTTTTGTAACAGTGGAGAGACTCACCAAAACAGCTTTGGTGAGTTTTACTTTGTTTCTGTTGAGTTTGAAGTGTTTTTTTTTATGATGAGCTAACAAGGCAATTAAACTCATCTGAGTTCAGTAAAAGAGACAAACTTCAGTTCTGAAGGTGTACAGTCAGTGAGTAATTGAGCTGAACTGAGTCATTTTTTAAAAGGATAAAAGTCAAAATTCTCTGATTTCAGCTTCTTAAATGTGATTTTTCTTTGGTTTCTTTACACCTCTGTGACAGTAAAATTAATATATTTGGGTTGTGAGTAAAACCAGACATTTGAGGAAATCAACTTAGGCTTTGGGAAACACTGACTGACATTTTTCACCATTTTCTGACTTTTTAAAACAAGCAATTAATCGATTCATCGAGAAAACAATTGCCTGATTCATAGACTATGAAAATAATCATTACTTGCAGCCCTATTCTGTTTAATAAGGAAAGCAGTTCTAAAAATATTTCTTTTCTTGGCATTTGTTGAATTTATTGAGTTTATTTATTGGACAAAAAATCTAAGATAGCTTGTGGAACGTAACTGTCAATTTCAGCATCTGTCCATGGACTATTGTCCTCTGTGTCCTCCACAAACCTATACTCGTAGCAGCATGGATTTTGCTCAGCTGTTTTGATGATCTCCTGTCATTCTGGATTTGACGCTGTCATTGTGTGTTGCCTTAAACTTTGAAATCCGGTTTGAGCACCCAGGGCGTTCGGACTGAGACACATCTGCAAAAATCCGACTGGAGTCGCACTTCAACCACATACAAAATAGCTTGAATTCAATTCGGAAAAACTGCATTTCATGGGGGGTTTTTTTTTCTCTCCAGACTTTCTAAAATCACTCTGGGTACAATCTGGATATTCTAAAAAAAAGATTTGGGATGGCAGCCTGAACACGGCCTTTGTTTCCTCACTTAGAATCATGTTTGCTGTTTTCACACGAACCGTCCATCTGAATGAAACACTGACTCTGTGCTGCATGCTGACATTTTCTAATAACTAAGTTCATGAGCTTGTATTTCTTTAATTACAGACCACAGTGAAGTAAGTGTTTAAACTTTTTTCAATTGTTTTGTTTTGTTTTTTTTCCCTGGACTTACGGCTGAAATCCAATAAAACACAAAATCATTTGCAGTCTGTCAAAGGGAGCACAGCGTTTTCCATTTTATTGTTCGTCACCTAGCAACAGTGTTCTCAAACTTAAACCACTTGAATGCCAAACATATCCTGTACTTGACTTCCCATATTGAAAATACAGCCTCGCCAGCTCCATTTAGAAGGCAGCACATCCTGCAGCTGCTGCAAGTACCTGGACACGATGGAAAAGTGTCCAGATTTGAATAAAATGGAAAGAAAGGAGGACGCTGCAAAATTAAACTACATACATCATAAGTTCTGTTGCATAAATCCTCTGTGTTCATGATACATTGATAACAAATTAATACAGTAAACAGGTAAATAAATCAATGATTCATCTGATGGTTAAAATCTGAGTTAAAGAATGAAAATGATGTTAGAAATATTATGTCTCGAACTTTTGTTTTATGTCATTTTATTGTACTCAGTTTATCTTGTTTTTTTTACTAACTCTTATTTTCTTTAAAGCCCTTCCGGGAACAGGTGCTGCAAATTAGCATGTTCTATAAACGCTATGATACTTACATCAGATACCTGTTTTCAGTTTGTTTATACATATTGTATCTGTCTCTCAGGCTGAGCAATGTGGTTTATAATTTTTAGTAGAGTTGCAATGATGAATCAATTATTAATCAATTATTAAAATAATCCTGAACTATTTTGATAATCAATTAATCAGTTTGAGCAGTTTTTGAAGGAATAAAAAAAAATCTAAATTCTCCCATTTCAGCTTCTTAAATATGATTATTTTTGGTTTCTTTGATCTCCTTTGACAGTAAACTGAATATCTTTTGGTCGTGAGTACAACAAGACATCATTTAGTTTTTTGGAAACACTGATCGACCTTTTTCACCATTTTCTGACATTTTAAAACAAACAACATCAAGAAAATAATAAAACGATTAATCAGCGATGAAAATGATCATTAGTTGCGGCACTAAACAATAAATTAAATGCATTAAATACTCACTTCAAAGAACTGAACTGTGTCTCTGTTGTTGTGAAGAGAGCTACATAAATAAACAGTAAAGAGTCGATATGAATACACTCAGATTTACACAGTATGAGTATACACAAATACTTCACTTAGATCATGAATCTCAAATGCTCAGATTCAGACGGAGCGTTAAGTGAAGTGTGGCGAGAGAGAAACCAGTTCTGTATTTTAACTGCCGTCTCTGTGTAATGAAACACTCCCATCAATATGTTCACAGTGATGGATCTGACCTTCTTCACCAGAGGAGGAGGGAGCGGACGCACACGGCCAGCTCTCCTCCTCTCCTGTACGCTCCCACTGGGAGTATCACGTGTCTCCCCCTGGGTGTGAGCACGGCTGGACGTGACGTGCAGACATTTTAAAGCTATCGGACGCCAGTTCTCCTCCGGTTATATGTGTTTGTGTTTGTATTGTTTAGCATCCTTTTGACTAAAAGTACTTAGCTTGTACCCTACTTGTTACCACTGTGCATGCTGATACCTGCCTAAATTAGCTTGCCGGCTACATAACTAATGGGTTTCTATGAGAACTCAGCTAGCGATTAGGCTCAACATATACAATCAAAGCGCCTGCATTTCTGAAATGGATCTCACAGTAATCATATCTGCGTTTCAGTGTTGGTGTAGCACTTTATTTGAAGGCCTTGTGTTGCACGTGTTCATACAGTAACACACACACACACACACACACGGTATGATTAAGAGCCAGATGTTGTAGCGGTGTGTGTTTCCTGGCTGCTGGTGTGTAGAGGTCATTAACAGCACAGTTAACCAGGAGGAGAGGTCTAATGTGGAAAATATGACACAGCTGTTTCTCACGATCACACACCCAAACACGCGCGCACACACACACACACACAGGTGTGCACTTCAGAGGGAATTATTTTGTCTTTAAACAGGCCCTAATTTAATCATAGCTAACATACAAATAAGGTTTATCAGCCCTTACAACCTATTATCAATCAAGATTTTAGTTGCATTATTATTAGGCTGCGATTAACGGTTATTTTCACGATTAATCAATTAATAGTTGTTTTAAAATGACCTATTTTGACCTCTAGGATAATCACAGCCATATTTCACAGCTAGGTATACTGACAATAAGACGGTCTCTAAGCAATTTCCAGCACAGACGTGCTCGCTATCCAATTGCCAAACAATGCAGTTCTTGCAGAAATCTCCAAATCTCAAAAGTTTTTGATAGAAAATCACAACTTAAGTTTTTCTGTGTTGTCCCTCAAGGTCTTGGTGTCTTAATGTGGGATTCTGGAGGGATTTTGTTAGGGCATTTTTGTCAGGGCTTATGATTTTCACAGTCGATTAATCGGTCAGTTATATTCTCGATTAACAACTGTTTGTTTTAAAATGTCAGAAAATGATGAAAAATTTGATCAGTGTTTCCCAAAGACCGAGATGATGTCCTCAAATGTTTTGTTTTACTCACAACCCACAGATATTTAATTCACTGTCATAAAGGAGTAAAGAAACCAAAAAAAAACAAAACAAAAAAAAAAAAAAACAACACACATTTAAGAAGCTAAAATGAGAGGATTTTTGATTATCAGAATAGTTGGTGATTAATTTAATAATCAATTAAAAATCGATTTATCACTGCAGCCCTAATATTACATATGCCTTGTTAATATTAACAGCCTTATTGTATGTTGGCACAGTAGTAGTAATGAGTTTAATTGTTGGAATTATTGCTGTTTTCTGTTTTCATTTAAATTGCACAGTCAATACTGAATGAAAAAAAACAGATAAAGCAGAAAACAAAATGCAGATACCTGCTCTTCTGCCACAGGATGAAGAAAATGTATTGCAAACACATGGCTAACGTCCTCCAAACAAAATGAATTTTCTCTGATGTCCCCACAACAGCATGACTCTCACAGGACCAGTGTGTAGGATTTAGTGGAATCTAACAGCGAGGTTTCAAATTGCAACCAACATGCATGGCAGCCAAAGGATTCATTCAGGTGATTATACACTAATGAAAATACAGCCTACTAATTAATATCATGTTCCATTTTGCCATATTCTGCAAATAAATCCCCCTAAATCTTACACAGAGGCCCCTTAAAGAAGCAAACTAATATTCAAACAGTACGAGCTGCTCATCTTCAGTTTTTGAACACTCTGATCACGCCACAGCTCAGCAACAATGCAGTGTTTCTCCTACAATTGTACAGGCCCCTCCAGGTTAATAAAAAAAAGCTTCTTTTTTGTCAGTAATAACGCTGAATAACCATCCATTCAGAGTGTTAATGATGTGCTAATGTTTTGCAAAGGTCATAGGTGGCACAGCTTCTTTTTAAGCAATAAATGCAGTTCATTAAGTCATGTGATCACTTTTTAAAGTCTTGAATAGACCAAGTGGACAAAAATTTGAATGCAAATATAAATGGCAGGTCGCCTTTGCACTGGGGCTGCACAATTAATCCCAATATTATTGAACTGTGCAATATCCAAATCACAGAACTAGAACCAAATCACTTTTTAAAAAAAAAAAAAAAAAAAAAGGAAAAATGTGTGAGAAAGCAGCATTACAATGAAGTATTGTAGTCCTGCAGAGATGACCCGGCCTCTTGTTCTTCAGATGAAAGTTCGGTACAGGCCCCAACAAATATCAAATCTTCATCATTTTAATTGCTTTTTTTTTTTTTTTTTTTAAGTTAAGATGAAAATTGTAATGCAAAAATGATCATTCCACTGATCGTACTGCAGTCGCAATCGCAATCTCGGTCAAAATAATTGAAATACGACTTTTTTATCATGTCATGCAGCCCTACTTTGCATCATCTGGTCAAAACTAACAGCTTCAGTATGCTATCCTGTGCATCTCATCTGTTTAGGGGTTTTTAGTGTATACATCAGGCCTGAATTGTCACAGAAATAAAAAGAAACACCAAAAACCTCGACATCGCAGAAGAGAAGGGAATCCCTCTGCAAACTATCTGTCTAAAACAATCAGCTTGTTTTAGTGTCTTGACCTTCTCTCTGTGTGTGATGTTAATGCCAGAGTTGAATGTTTGTGAATGACTGGCTAACAGAATTAGTCCGGAGTAAAGTTTCCTCTTTGTGAATGCATGTATGCGTGCATTGTTTGGGATGACCGGGAGCTGCGTATGTTTGTGTCTTCTTCCATTTCTGCTGCTCATTATTGTGTTAAAAGTCCTTAATTTAATTTCACTTCAGGCTAAAATGTTGTTAACAGGCTAAAATAATCCTGTTTATTCATGTGTTCTTTGAAAGCAGTTTGAGGACTGATTTGTTAATTCTGGATAATAATGTGCTCTTATTTTGAAATGAAAGCAAGTTAAAACCATGATCAGCATTCATATGATTGCCTGAGTGCTGATCATGTGAATGGTGTGCTGGGAACACTCCCAGCATGCACTGGGCTCCACAGTTCTTTTACACTTTGATCAGTGTTAAACATCAGATATTACCAGATGACTGTGGTCAGACTGTGAGGGATGTTTGAGCATGATCAGCGGAGGTTTCCTTTTAATGATAATCATGAACCTGCTATGAGATGGAAACGATACTAAAATCTCTTAAAAAACAAATTAATTGCATGAACAATTTTTCAGCAAAGCCAAATGCTGGCTGTGGATAGCCCTGGGCTAAAAATATGCAGCGTGAAAAGCACTTATGACAGTTAAATGAATATCTTTGAGCTGTGGACAAAACAAGACATTTGAGATTTCATCATTTTCTGACATTTTATGGACCAAACAACTAACCGATCAAGAGAATACAAATTTGACAGATTAATCAACAATAAAAATAACGGTTAGATGCAGCCCTAGTACAAACTTGAGCAAATATAAATTTATATATAATATACAACATAATATATATATATATGTATATATTCCCAAGTGAAAATAAAATGTTAAAAAATGACCATTCCTATTAAATCGTGACTCATATCACAATCACAATGTCTGTTAAGATCTGATTTTTTTGCATATCATTCAGCACGTATCAGTGGCATTAAAATGTCTTAAAATGACTTTACACACTATTTTATGCATGACTCTGTTTTCTATGCTGTTTATAAATGTTTGTTTTGTTTCAGTCTGTGTTTCTGCACGTTCATTTTTCTTTTTGTTTGCTATTTTGGCGAATATTTAGACAAGTGTAATTCGTCTAGGTTAATTAAATACAGATTTGAGCCAAAAACAACCCGATCTCAGAGAGCTTCACAGCTTCTTCTGGCTGTATGGGAAGCTTCTAATCAATGGTGAACGCGCGGCGCGCTCCCGCTGCAGGGGGAGCATTTGTGACAGAGTGCATGCTGCACCAGAACACCTGTCCTGTTCCGGTTCACGCACTCTGAGCTCACCAGTCAACCACGTTGGAGGCTTCAAACGCGACCCCAGACACAGTTTGGTGTGAACGCTGCAATTTAACGCCCCCCTCTCCGTCAACGATGAATTAAACAACAGAACACCGAGTGCAGCGAGGAGGAATCGCTGAATAGTCAATGAAATGTGATACAACCGAAGCACCGACTCTGCAGCTCATTCAGCGGAGTTATTGCGGGTTTGGGGTTAAATCATGATGAAATGTTGAATCCTACCAGGTCGATGAAGGTCAGGAACTTCCAGCTGCCTCCATATGTCTGGTGTGCCGGCATGTCTAATGCTTTGTAGTGGCAGAGGATGGAGAAATAAGACAGCAGGATGGCGACCCGGAGAACCTGCGAGGGGATCAGCGCCATGATGCTCTCTGCTGTCTGTCTGCGGTCACTTCTTCACCGTTATTTCTCTGCACCTGCTTCTACCTGTCTCTCTCTGTTTCTCCTTATTAACCCTGATTTTAACCTGTCTTCACCTCCCTCTGTGTGTCCTCCTCTCCTGCTCCCCCTGTCTGTCCACTGCTTCCGTGTTGTGATGATGATGCAAAGGGGGAGGGGAGGGGAGGGGAGGGAGGGCCTCTTAGGCACTGCTGGGACTGTCCTCTGAGAAATACTGTATTTCTGGTGCAGTTCTCACAGGTTCTCTTCACGTTTTAAATGTTTATAACCTTATAGAAAGTGACATTATTGTCTCTAAGCATGTTTTTATTTTATTTTATTTTATTTTATTTTATTTTATTTTATTTTATTTATAGATATTAGAATATACAGTGTAGTGACTGACACATTAGGAGTGTGTTGGACTGTGTTACACCTCCTGCAGCAAAATCCTTTTGGTCTTTATGGTATTATAGGAACTGACAATGGGGGGGAAAGGCTTATTGTATTCTGAATAAATACTGTATTAAAAAACAGACCAACTGCTAATGCTAGCTACACAGACCAACTGCTAACATTAGCTACACAGGCCAACTGCTAACATTAGCTACACAGGCCAACTGCTAACATTAGCTACACAGACCAACTGCTAACATTAGCTACACAGACCAACTGCTAACATTAGCTACAGAGACCAACTGCTAACATTAGCTACACAGACCAACTGCTAACATTAGCTACAGAGACCAACTGCTAACATTAGCTACACAGGCCAACTGCCAACATCAGCTACAGAGACCAACTGCTAACATTAGCTACAGAGACCAACCGCTAACATTAGCTACACAGACCAACCGCTAACATTAGCTACACAGGCCAACTGCCAACATCAGCTACAGAGACCAACTGCTAACATTAGCTACAGAGACCAACCGCTAACATTAGCTACACAGACCAACCGCTAACATTTAGCTACAGAGACCAACTGCTAACATCAGCTACAGAGACCAACTGCTAACATTAGCTACAGAGACCAACGCTAACATTAGCTACAGAGACCAACTGCTAACATTAGCTACAGAGACCAACTGCTAACATTAGCTACAGAGACCAACTGCTAACATTAGCTACACAGACCAACTGCTAACATCAGCTACACAAACCAATCACCAATTAGCTACATGAACCAACCACCAATGTTAGCTACACAGACCAACTGCTAACATCAGCTGCACAGCCGACCCTAATCGAAGCTACACAGACCAACTGCTAGATTAGCTACAACCCTAACTACCAATGATAGCTACACAGACCAACTGCTATGATTAGCTACAACCTACTAACTACCAATGATAGCTACATAGACCAACCACTAATATGAGCTACACAGACCAATTGCTAACATTAGCTACAGTGACCAACTACCAACGTTAGCCACACAGAATAATTGCTGTAACTAGCTACACAGACCAACCACCAACATCAGCTACACAGACCAGCCTATAACACTGTCTACTCAGACAAACTGCCAACATTAGATACAAAGACCAACCCCCAAATTAGCTACATAGACAACCGCTAACATTAGCTACACAGACCAACTTCTAATGTTAGCAACACAGAAATTCAGTTACCTAGCTAACCACCAGTACTACTAGTACTGCTACTGCCACTACTGAGGAATGTTTTGGAACTCTAGGTGGTAATGTTGGTAACCAGGAGGCTAAAGGCTAAATGATCATTCCTTTTTATTTATTTGTTAGGATTCCCATTAGCTGGGCCCATTTAAAAAAACAAAAACAAAAACATCAATTAACTTAAACTGATATGTGTTTATGTGTACAACTGTTATTTTCTCAGTCTTATTTCCTATTTTATGTCAGTCTGATGGACTATTCTCAAATGTTTGTCACATACTTGCACTGATGACTCTAAATGAATAGACGCTCAGCCCATATTGCATTTTTTTTTTTATTGTTGTCTAAATACTTCTGAAGTGAGTGAGTGAAAATTCATCATGTCTGTGCTTTGGCCATGCAGTGAAAACCAGCGTATGGCCAATAAAGCAGCCACTGAAATAAAAATTAACTGATTAAAAGTGAGGCAGAGACTGAGAGGATGCTGATAGACGTTATAAAAAGATCTCCAGCAGCCGAGGAAAGAGCTGATGCTGTTGCCATGGTGACGCTTAACAGCTACTCAGGAAAGAGTGCAGAGCTGTTTCTGCTCTCGCAGGTTTATCGATGGATGGATGGACACATGCTCAGGTCCACATCACACAAGTCCGTTTTCAGTGGACAAAACAAAGTGTCAGTGGTACTTAGCCTTTGTGTAATTGTGTTCTATGTATATTAATATCAGACCACAGCCTTGAACTTTTCTTCTTCCTCTGCTTTTAAGTTAAAGGCAGTTGACCAGTAATGAAACGGTGCAGTGCCTCCACCATCTGGCAGGAGCATGGTCAGACTCCGTTTGTCCTCAATCTGCATGATGCTCTCCCTGTTTTCTTCTTCAGACAAATCGATGCCAGGACAAACTCTCCTACGTGTTTGTTTGTCAGAGCTGTCCTTTTTTTTTAATGTGGTTAAAGTTTGGTTAAATTTATACAACCTGAAGAGAAACAGTAGGTATACTAGTTATTAGGGTGAGTTAGTTAGATCGCAGGGCGTCCACCGTGGATCTCCACCTACCTCTCTCTCTGCATAGTGGTCTTTGTTTCCTGCCAGAAGACCCTGATCTTGTTTAGCTCATTGAGCATGGACCGCTCAGTTGGTTTAAAGTCTCCTTGGCTTCCTTGTGTCTGTCGTGTTATGTTGGTTTGTTCCTTTCTAAGTGTGGTCCAATCCATCTCCACTTCCCTCTTATGATTGGAATGTTAATTGACCCTTTGCTAAACCCCACCTCCAAACAGCAACTGTCCAATCACAGGTTAGCAACCGAAAATACAGCTGAGATGTTGAACTGGTGTGCAGGAGGCTCTGAGGAGAGCGATACTCAGTATTTCATGAGTCTCCCAAGAACGTGAAAAACAAGAAGACACCTGCGGTGAATGGATTAAACTCTGTCTTCATCTGCTCTGATATGAGCTGTGAACGTTAGCGTGTCTGGCTAACTAACGCTAGCTTACTAGCTGCAGTAACTTTACCTCCAAACAAACTTGTTAGATCCACTGCATCTGCATTTGTTCTGTGGGGGTTTGAGGAGGAGGATGTGGGCTGTGCAGAATCAATGTGGGTCACAACGGTGCATCTCTCTCTGGCTCGCTGTCTCAGGTCTAAGCTGGGTTAGCTTAGCTCTTATCCCGCCTCTGTTCTCGCAGCGATCACAGTCCGGCTGTTCTGGCTCGGTGACCCGTCTCAAGATCCGCTGCACTAACCAAGTCCCTGCGCTTCCTTCCTTTTCCTTTTATCGTGCCATATTTCACCATCCGACCAATGTTTGCTGAGATGTAAGCTAGCTTTAGCATCATTTACGCAGCTGATATGTAACTTTACATTTACAGTTTCACAGGGTTCTTGTTTTAAAATGTGTCAGATAAAAACATTAAAATGTCAGCTGGAGACTTCTCAGCTGACTCAAGGAGTTAGCATTAGCTTACATCAACCAGCTGCACTGCTTGTGGACGTCGTTATTTTAGCCGACAAAATCCACGGTCGTCAGCTAGAAATGATTCCACAGGTCTATATTCAATATTTTGTTGGACCACCATATCCTCAGTATGTATTGGAGGCTGTTTATTGTTTAAAAAAACATTGTGTTTTGTATCTTATAGATTATTAACGACTAATCGATTGTTTTCATTTTCAACTATTGGTTAAGGAAAACCAAAAACTTGCGACCCTAGTTTGGAGACGTGATTGAGCAGAACAGAGACGAAGTTTGGAGTTATTTAGACTGAAGATTCGACAGTTAAAAAGTAACTAATACTCTGAATAGTTTTTGAGTAGAATACGTTGTACTTTAACCTCAGTAGTTTTCTAACACCAATACTTTTACTTGTAACTGAGTAATATTTTAGTAATGTAACAGTACTTGTACTTGAGCACAGATTTTCAGTACTCTTTCACCACTGGAACTGACTCTTTAACACTGTTGTCTGTGGTTAGTTGGTGAATGGTGCTTCTGAGCTCTGTAGTCTCACCTCTTCAATGTCACAGGGAAGAACTTTCTTTGGCATACGAGAGGCTTCAGCTCATCCAAAACTCTGCAGCTCAGCTTTTAACCGGAACCAAGAGGAGAGAGCACATTAGTCCTGTTTTAGCTGCACTGGCTTTCTGTAGCATTTAGATTTGATTTTAAGGTCCTTCTCCTTAATGGGCAAGGACCAATTTCTGACTCCCTTGTTCCCTATTTGCCTTCAAGAAAACTGGGATCGTCTGCAGCTGGTTTATTGGAGGTTTCCAGAAACAGCCAAAAGAAAGTCGAGGACGCAGCGTTTGTCAGTTACGCCCCAAAGTTCTGGAACACACCACCTAGAGATGTCAGAGAAGCCAGCCTGCTAAAAGTTTTCAAAGAAAGCTAAAATCTTAAAAGCTTATCCTTTCACTTTAGCCTTTAACTAGCTCTGATGATCCTGATACAAGCCTGAGACTCTAAGACTGCATTTTATCTTGCACTTACTGCTGTACCTTTTTTTAAAATGTTGTATTTTCATATATTTTATCAGTCCCTCCAGGATTTTGCAGGCTTTTTGGGGACTGTTGCAGCCTAAAATGCCTGATTTCGCATCAGCTTTTCTAAAAAAAAAAAAAATTGCAATGCATGTTGCAATGTTTTTTGGGTTTTTTTGCAAAGAAACTGTAGGAACAAGTGAAAGTTGAAAGAAAAAAGTTGTGATTTTTAATCTTTTTTTTTTTGTTTTTTGTATAATTCATTAAAAATCCAAGCCAGCTTTTTTCAGAGAGAATGAAACCACACTATTGTTCTGATGTTCGTGTTCTGTCTAACCTTAACAAATAGGCTCAATATTGCAAAAATTCTACAAAATGAAGAAGTTCACTTTGGGGGGGTATTCCACAAAGAATAAATTCTTTTTGGAGCTTAAACTCAAAACTGGCACAAAATTATTAATAAGTGCACAGAGCGTTGATAAATGTAAATAACAATGATAAACAATGATAAACCTCCTCAGTACCATGACAATACCCATGACAAAATAAAAAAAAAAATACATCATGACAGTAAATAATAAAAACATTGAGTTGGTTCATTGAGATGTACATGTATGATTTTAGTGTGAATTTGCAGAAGAATTGCGGTGATTGGACAAAACTGCAAGGTTGAGTGTAATTCATGGGGATTGGCTGAATTTGCTTTGATTGTTGCGATCACAACATCGCAGCTACCTGCAAGACTGATTTTATACACTCTATTTTCAACTTAAATTATTATTGTTATTATCTCAATGGGTTTTATTTTCCCTCTTGTGTTATACATCCTATTTTTTATCTTCATTTTATCTTACTTTCAGGTAAGTATTTTCTGGGGTTTTATCCATGTGAGGATGCTTTCTACTCTGTTCTCATCTTATCTTATTTTTACATCTGGATTTTATTCTTCATCTCATTTTATACCAAGTATATTCCTTTTTTATATTCATTCTATGTCTCTTTTACATGAAGCACTTGGTGCATGTTATTTCTTGCCTATATACAAATAAAGTTTTATTATTATTATTGTTTTGTTGTTACTATTATTATTATCATTACTATTATTATTATTATATTGACAGTAAGGGGGTTTGTGGACAGGCATCTTGCTTCCTGCCTCAAAAATATATATTTAAATTATTTGATTAAAATCATAAACATGTCAGGCCTTGTCGACTAATGGTTTGAACTAACAACTACTGATTGACGAGGAGAATCTTTAGTCGGGGCATGCCCCACCAGTTTACACATTTTGACATTTGTCCTCAGGATCGTCCTCTTTGGAGGCTTAAAAAACACTCCAACGTGGGACTTTGCAGCTGCCAGTTATTATCCGCAGGCCCGGGAAGAGAAAGGTGGTTTGAGTCAGTTCAGAACATCTTAAGTCAGAAGAGAACTGCAGTGATTTATTATTGCACTTCCATTACAGCAAGTTGGGGGACTCACAAGAGACAAAATCAACACATGGTTATCCTGATTTTATTTCCAGTTATATGGGTCAAGCTCTAACATCACAGCTTTCTATGCAGTTCCCATCATGCAGCTGAAGTGTGTTTTTGTAAGACCTTTCTCTTCTATTTTAAATCATGCCTGAAAAAAACATCCACATATTTCAAACTCCACACTCTACGTATGTACCTTTGCTTTTTGTTAAAATATACGTAGGTCCTCGAGTCAAATCACTGTTGTTCTCCTCTGACATATCAAGTCATTTATTTACCTCTGCTGTTATGTTTTGACTGCGTGCCAGTCAGCAGGGCTCTGAGCCAAGGAAACACTGATTAGGTTTTAGTGATGATCCAGATGTGCGATTTCCACCTGTTCTCAATCACTGTGGTGCAGATAGAGACATCCACATCTGACGAAACTTAAAGCAACAGGAATGATTTGTTTGGGTGTAACAGCAACTCGAGAATCAGGTAAGTTCTCTGTGTTCCCTCATTTAGCTGCAGTGTCATTGCACACATTTGTCATAATTTAGATGTATGTACACGTTTATAACTGGGAGATTCCCAGTACAACTGAAGGAGATATTCTGTTGGCCACTGAGCAGCTGGAGATGTTTAAGGGATTGAGTGTCGTGCTAAAGGGCACCTCCTTTCTATAAGAAGAGAAAGTTTGTTGTTCAGATCGAGGGATTCAAACCAGTAACCTGGTAGTTGTGGGAGAAATATCTTAATGCAGCTTGTTTGGGGTTTGGAAGAGTTTTGTGGAAAATGCCGGAATGATTGGACGGAATATTTTGACCCTCGTAGATCCATGAGAATCCTGGAAAGGAAACTGGAGTGTGTGTTGTGTGTGTGTGTGTGTGTGTGTGAGAGAGAGAGAGGAGAGAGAGAGAGAGAGAGAGAGAGAGAGAGAGGGGGCATGTGTGAAAAGTTTCCCACTGTGGAAATCAGCTTCCCTGTACCAGCCAGGATGTCAGTTTCCCACTTCACAGAGCGACACACGCACACACACAATGCCAGCTCTGTGGGGTCTCTGAGGAGGTGGTAGCAACATGTTTCCTCTTTCCCTCTTTCCCTCTTCCTCCTCCTCCTCCCCTCGTCTTCCTCCTTCATTCTCCAAAATGTTCCACTGTGGAAACTCTGCTGAATGGCCAGAGTGCACCAATCAAACCTTCTACAACAACCAAGAAAACTATTTTTTAAAAAAGAAAACAAATGAAAAAGAAAGAAAGAAACTGGGGAAAAAAAAATCAAAACGTGTTCTATTGTTCACATACTTTTGTGTAAATAAACAGAAGTATATTTTTGCATGCAGTGCTTAGTGCGTATCACATCACTTCCTGAGAGCCTGCTTGCCAAATGGAGCCTTGTAACCATGGTAACCCGTGCCAAAAATGAATTAATCAAAAAACATATTTGCCTAGGAAAGTGAATGTTACTTACATGTAATTGAGACAGTTTTGACATCAGAGACCTTTCTTGTTCGATGTTTGCCTATGTAATTGTTGTTGTGTCACCACTGCATTGCATTGTGGGATATTTTATGCCAGCGCAGTGCCCAGTGCTTGCATACTGTAAATGGCTTGTCACTTGTCCGGTCAACAAGTGGATCAGAAATCAACTTGCCCAAAGTCATTTTTACTTGCCCCTGTAAAAATTGTTTTATTTGTTAGCATTTGGCAAATAACAACAATGACTAAAGTTAACTGTTGTGTTTAATCTAGGGATGCAACATCTATAAAATGTCAGAAAATTATGAAAAAATGTCTGGAAACGGTGATCAACATTTTTCACAATTTTCTGACATTTTATGGACCAAACAACTAATCGGTTCATTTAGAAAATGATTATGAATGATTATAGTCACGGTATTATTATGTATTAAGCTGCCTGGCAGTATATAAAGTAGCTGAAATGAACTCCACCTTCAGCAGCTGTAACATTAATAATGCTGACACATTAACACATGCACTAATTATAATCCACTGATATTATATTCATCTCAAATGAGCCACTCTGCATAATGAGTGCTTTTATTTTTGGCATATTTTGATGCTAATACTTTTACTGTACTTTTACTTATGCAAGATCATTTCAATTTTAATGCAGCACTTTTTCTTGTAACAGAGTAGGATTATTTCCACACTGTAGTGTTGTTACTTTATTTAAGCTTCTACAAGGAGTTTTCAACTATTTATCAGAATCAGAAAGACTTTATTGATCCACGAGGGGAAATTGTTTGCATCACAGTTGCTCCCATTCAAGAATATAAGTATATATAAGCATATAGAAAAATGTAAGAATAGAAATAGAAATGTATGTAAAAATCTGTTTTAAAAAAAACATAAAAACAATATGTGTGCATTATACTACTATATACAACAATACAGAAAAAGACAAATAAGAGGTGAAAAATATGTAAACCACAATATATGCTGATTTTACTGAACTAACCATTAAAGTATTTACAGGATACAGGGATACATTTTAAAAAGTCAATAACAATCATGAAACTTATGACCATCTCCATTTATATTTAGGTCTGGCCAATATAGCTTAAAAACCTATCACGGTAATGAAGTTTCATATCAGCCTGTATCAATAATTATTGATCACATAGGTTGTGACTGACTGCAAGTTGTGTACTCCAAAGGGTGGAAGCAGCTGAGGTGGTAAAATGAGTAAAAATCACAATATTTTTGACTAAATACTTCAATATTGTGACAATATTGTTGGGACGACTTTCACAAAATATTAATCCAATGAGATTTATTGATAAATAAACATCAGTAATGTGGATATAATGATTAAGTGGATGAAGGAAAAATTATAGAATTGCTGGAACAGTCTGTGTATCCAATCAATCACGATATTACAATGTAAATATATATATTAAACATTTACAGTATTGCAATGTAGCTGTAAGTCCAGTAGAATATGACAGGCAGTTTGAGGAGTGATATTGAAGCTATGTCCAAAGGAATACTAAATGCAAAATGCAAACATAAGAATTTAAGTGCTAGATTAGATTCAATTTATATTATTCACATTAAATGCAGTTTCAGTCATTTTTTAATTTCCTGAGATCAAATGAAACAAATTATCAGGTTTAAAATAAACTGCCTATCAGTATCAGTACTGATGCTGACCAGTAAGGGGCGCTGTTTAGCCCCAAACAGCCGGTAGAGTGATGAAGTTGACAGTCGAACTGTGTGTGTGTGTACGCCTGTGTGTTTGTGTGTTTTCTTTGTGTGTGCACGTTTCTCTCCCCCTCCATATATCAGTCTTTCTATCTTGTGAACTCACACACACACACACACACCCTCTGAAGATGTCCTCTTGCAGCTGTTATCGCTCAGGTAGTTTGACCTTTTACCCTCTGAGCTGTTACATAACATCAGGGCCACACCTCAACACACTGATGACAGTGTGTTGAGGTGTGAGGGAAGGGGAAAGACACACTGACAAGGATTAATGTAGCTGCATGTACAGAATCAAAGAAAAGAAGAGGAAGATACACAATGTGTGTGTGTGTGTGTGTGCAGTAACAGAGCGTGTGTCAGGTAAACACAACACTTGCTCACTGTCAATCTGCGGGAAACTAGGTGTGGTAGAGAGGGGAGCGGTCTTGATATGTGTGTGTGTGTGTGTGTGTGTGTGCGTGTGTGCGTGTGAGTGTGCGAGTGTATGAGTAAGCATTAGTAATCAGTCAGCTGTCACAGAAGTGCTTTGTCTTGCAGAGCGTTACAGTTCGACTCCAGGACAAGAGCCTGAGGCAACTGCCTGCTTCTAGTGTGTGTGTGTGTGTGTGTGTGTGTGTGTGCCTGTGTGTGTCTGTGTGTATGTGTCCACCTCTCTGATGTAATGGATTATTCAGAACTTCCCATAACGACTCAGCAGGTTCCCGTACATGGCTGTTTTTCTTTAAATTGTACGGTGAATGCAGTCGGTGAACGGAGGGGATTTAAAGCTCCGGTCTGGGACTTTAACCAGCACATTAAAGTTGCGACACATGACTCACTTCCTGGGATTGTGGCCACACTCGTTACTCGAGCCGATACTTGGTCGGATGAGAGGATTGGCACCCAAATCATCTCTGTGCATGCTAATGCTAAGTAGCTGCAGACAATTGGCATTATCTTTGAGTCATCCGTGTAATGAGATCAGTCTTTCTGATAGCTGCACTCAACGTTTCTTTTATTATCTTTAATCAAAAGACTGTTCAATATG
The DNA here is from genome assembly GCA_034769285.1 of Lutjanus argentimaculatus. NCBI lineage: Eukaryota > Metazoa > Chordata > Actinopteri > Lutjaniformes > Lutjanidae > Lutjanus > Lutjanus argentimaculatus. The sequence continues at coordinate 6,177,287 of JAWZSL010000023.1, forward strand.
AAATGGCTTTAAGTGACAAACCCACAAAGAATTAGCACCCACTCTGCTGCTCTACAGAACTTTTTAGCCTCTTTTTGTTCATAATTTTGTTTTTTATTGTGCATTTATATGGTCCAAAGTTGGGTATTTTAAAAATAATGCAAAATTTCTTTCCCTCATAACTAATTACTTTTATATCCAGTAATTGGTTAAGTCATTCAGTTAGTTTTTAGAGAAGTAACTTGCCTAACATTCATCTCCTGCCTGAGGTGCACAGGGCGAGGGGAGACGGAGAGACACTGTGCTGCTGCCAGACGAGTGCTGACTAACATTACAACATGTATGAAAATAAATGACTAAATAATAGATTTGTGTATGGCTCAGTCCCAAAGTGGATGTTTCATTCCGTGGATGGTAGACATTGCCCAGTTGGAGCTTCACAGTAATAGGTGAAGTAATTCGAAAAGAGAAGCAACTAGGACCTTTAACTGATAACTAAATTTGAGCAACTTGCAACCCAATGCTGGTCTCCTGCCTGGTGCTCGCTGCCAGAGGAGTGCTGACTAAGATTACAGCATGTTTGGGAATAAATTACAAAATAATAGATTTGTGTATGGCTCAGTCTAAGGGTGAATATTTCATGTCACGGTTGGTGGAGACAACAAACATTTCCCATTATAGCTTCACTAAAACAATATGTGTGCATTAATAAGTCTTACTAATGCACACATAGCTAACATAACACACATAACTGGCTAATAGAAGCAGATATTTCAAAGTAAAAGGTTTAGTTTTTTTCCTAGCAGCTAATTTAATTGTTCAAGAATTTGGTTACAACCTTTAACTTATTACTAAATTTTAGTAACTTGCTCGACACTGGTCTTGTGCCAAAGGGACATGGAGAGACACTGTGATGCTGCCAGAAGAGTGCTGACCAAGATTACAGCATGTAATAATAAATAATTTTATACATTTTTATACATTTCATTACATTTGTGTATGGCTTTGTCCAAGGGTGGATTTGCCACAGTTGGTGGAGACAATAAAGATTTCCCAGTTGGAGCTATGATGGAGGATTTCATAAGACAGTTCAGTAAATTATAGCTACACTGAAATAATATAGCTATGTGTGCATAAATAAGAGAATTGAAGCAGACATTTAAAAGTAATGCAAAGGTTTTTTTCCCTACTACTTTTAAGTCCAGTTATTTGGTGAAGTTATTCAGTTACTTTTGACCAAAGTAACTAGTAACTTTAACTAATAACTAAATTAAATGGTCTCCTGCCTGGTGCTGCTGCCAGAGGAGCGCTGACTAAGATCACAGCATGCATGAGAATGGATTACAAAATAATAGATTTGTGTATATTTCCCCTGATCTGAATTACTAAAATTTGTCGCTAGACACTCATAAATCATAAATTTAATATTTTGGGAACAGAAAGAGAGCTGTGGCTATAGGTAGGCGGACCGAACCAATGTGAGGCATAATGAAAGGAAAGAAGCAATTGTTCAAAACTTAAAAACACACAGTTTTTGTGTCTATAATTAGCACAGATGCTTTGTCACAATACAGAACCTCACTAACGTTGACTAGACACTGACAGACAGCAATGATTATATTTTCATTTTTGGATCAAAACTATTGCTAAAGGCATGTCCCGACTGTCTCTACGTAATTCTACACTCTTGGCTCACTCTTGCTGTTCTCAATAATCCTGTTTCCAGCAGCTGCAGGCAGCTTTTTTTCAGCAAACAAGCTCTGATAAACCTCCTGAACACTACCTGCCCGGCATCAAACAGCAGACAGACACAGTTAGACCTAGTTAGTGAAGAAAGTGGGACATGTAGCCACTAAATAGACACATTTTTTCTCAGGAGTTGGTGGAGACCAAACCAGAGCTTAAAGAAGAGTGAATATAAGACTGATATTCATCAAATAAACAGAGTCCAAATGAATGACAATGATAAGAGTTAACTTTTGTTTTTTTTATGAGCTGGTCACTTCTATTTGCATACAAATAACACAACTTTACAATTTCAAATAGCATTCAGTGCATACAGGGTTAAATTTTTTGTGCAGGTGATATGCCAGTCCTTCCCATTAACTTCTGTGGAGACCAGATCCATAGTCAGGTGACCATCATCGTCATCCATGGTCGTCATGGTAACAAAAATAAACATGTGGTTAACTGTTGAATGGTTGCAGTTTTGTTAGATTTAGGCTACAAAACTACTTGGTTAGTTTTAGGAAAAGATTGTGGTCACGTCAAGTCAAGTGGCGCATGTAATGTTATGTAACTTAAAACAAACTTAAAAAACTTTTTAAAACTGCATTTTTTCCCTCTTTATACAACATCACCTGGCATTTTTTTTAATGGAAGGAATGATGTACACACTTCACACAATCTAGCTTGTCTAGAGTTGTGTTATTTGTACCCAGACTGATGAGAATGGGCTGGTTCTTCTGTCCCACATAAAGTCCAAAAATATGATCTTTCAGCTTTAAAGTGATGCACAATGCAAAGTCTATCAAAAGCATCATCAAACACTGACCTCTGTCAGCTTGTTTAATGAGACCTGTGATTAGCTTTAATCTATACTGCTTGTTGACATAAAAGAGCCCATTTGAACAACCAACAAAAACACTTCTTTCCTTTTTTTTTTGGTCTCAAATTTAAGTTCATAAGTTGTAGGCTAATGAATGCTGACATTTTTAAAATATAAATAATTACCTTTTGTCTACCCTTGTCTTTCTGTCCCTGTTTAAAATACAGAAAATACAGAACTATTAACCATTTTAGCCAGATATAAAAAATGAAACAATATATGACTAATTAAAATATGAAAATATAACCATGTGAGCTTTTTGAAGGCAGCAAAAAATGCCATAACATCAAAACAAACTTTTCATACCTGGTGCAGCATCATCCTCTTCTCCGCTGTAGAACATATGTTACAAACAGTCATTATTTGGTGAAATTTGTTGGTTAGTTTTAGTATTTCACTCATAATATATATATTTTTAATTTTATTAAATTGTAATGTCATTATTGTCCGATTTCTAATTGGTTTACAGTCAGTATCAACAGGTAATTTGATCACACTTACCAATAAAAGTGTTATCCCTCTCCTTTTTGGATATGAATTATGCAGTTTTATATTTTGCATGTTTGAAATAAAACATCTGAACAAAAAGAAATGGATTGTGATTCAGTAGAGCTTATTCCTCTTTATATTATAAGTGAAGTGCTTTTCTGCTGTAGATATTTTTATTGTAACTACCCAAAAGGACACTTTAACATTCATAAAATCCTGGAACCACATAAGAAAAGAAGAAAGTGATGGAGTTTAAAGTGAAATGGCGTATGTGGAAAACTCACAGCTACTTCATCAGAATGACAGCTGCAAAGCAGATTATTAAAGTAATGAGTCATCTCAAGACATTTGCTGGCAAACTAGTTCTGCTGAAGACAAAAATCATTTTCACAGTTTGACTAATGACATTCAGGAGGGTTTTTTAATGGCTTTACAGTTTTGTTGAATGAACCCTTCCACAGCTACAGAATCTAAAAACACAGCCGGTCTCCACAGCTTCACACTGCATACACCTTCTTCCTCCTCCTGCTCCTCCTCCTCCTGGGCTTCATATGAAAAGCAGATGCAAATTGCCGCATCAGAAGCTGCTGCAGCTCTCTGTCGCCATGGTGCTGTGTTGCCACGGCGTCGCCATGGGGACTCCGGGGTCACCGGTGATGAGGTCACATCCCGATGAGCCTCTTATGGGAAATGGCAGACGTTAATCCACTTATCGGTGGCCAGCACCGACACACACACACACCTACACACATACAAACACACACACACACCAAGGATAAGCAGGCCTATGGGCTAAGACTTTCACTGAGAGTCAGAAATTTGAACACTTCTCTATCTATCTATCTATCTATCTATCTATCTATCTATCTGTCTATCTGTCTGTCTGTCTGTCTGTATGTATGTATGTATGTATGTATGTCTGTCTGTCTGTCTGTCTGTCTGTACGTTGGATCCCAGGTAGTGGTGGGAAGTAACTAAATAACTAACCCTAACTACATTTACTTCTACTTCTACTTCACTACATTTTGAAGCAAATATTGTACTCTTCACTCCACTACATTAATTTAACAGCTTCAGTAACTATTTACTTTGCAGATTCAGATTATTAATACAAAATATAAAATCAACTAATAAATTACAAAGAATTTTGCAAAGGACAATGCACAGTGGGCAGGTCATTATTGCAAAATATACATCCTTAGAGAGTTTATTTCTCAATAATGACCTGCTCACTGTGCATTATCCCGCTTATTGCATGGTTACTTCAATCAGTAATTAGCGATTAAAATTAGTTTTTTAGGGGAAACCTGTCCTACTTACTTTGCGAGGCAGCTGTATTTGCAAGATCACATGAGAATCCATCTTGCCAGGTTTCAAGTTATCCGTAATCAGCAACCTATGAGGGACTAATGGAGTTTTTTGAAAGTGCTTGCCCTTTTCCAAACAGTGTCTAAGGACGATTTCAATTTTGAGGAGGCAGTGCTGATTACATACATACCAGGCTGAGCAAATGTGCCTTCAACCCTCCTCTTCCTTCGATTTTATGATCAGGTGTTCAGTCCCCCTGGAGCGGAGTGGATGGGCTACATGCCAGCTTGTCCTCGCCAGAAAAACACGCATGTTGGTCAAATGTGCAAGCAGCTTATTCCGACTGATGTGTGCATGTATTGTTAGGTGGGCGTAGTAAGTATGTAGTGTGGAAGGAGAAGTATAAGGAGTGAGAAAGGGATAGATCACCCAAGAATGAAAATTCAGTCATTATCTACTCACCCTCAAGTTGATTAAAGGTCAGGTTTGGTTTTTTAGTCCACAAAACACTGCGTTTTGCAGGAAAAGTGTTGCAGAATCTCCCAAACAATGTAAGTGAAAAAGTGAAAAAAAAAAAAAAAAAAAAAAAAAAAAATACCACCCATAAAATGCCTCCATACTGCTCATCTGACGCAATCCAAGTCTCCTAAAGCTCCAACATGCCGTTCACTTGTGCACACACACCATCACATCACACACACACCCAGTTCAGATGGTGTGCACGCGCATGTGAACGTGGCACCAAGCTAAGGATCTACAGTGAAGATTCAGGCTAAAAACATGGTGTCAACTTGGCATGTTGGGGCTTCAGGAGACTTGGACTTCTTGGTCATCATTCACTTACAATGTTTGGGAGATTCTGCAACGCTGTTTTTGTGAAACTCCAGCAGTGTTTTGTGGTGAGTAGACAATGACTGGATGAACTATCGCTTTAAGTTTTGTTATGGACGTGACTTCTGTTGCATCACTTCCATCACCTGACATACATGATGTAGTTATTTTAACCACAACCACAATCTTTTTCTAAACCTACCAAAGTAGTTTTATTGCCTAACCCTAACCAAACTACGACTATTTTACAATGTAAACCATGAGTGTAATGTCACTTGAGTTATGTTAGGTGACCTACATAATGTAGTTACAGTCCAGTAAGTCTGTCGCTGCCAGTACTCTGCACCAGTAATACATGTCATTTTGAGAGTAATTGATGAATTCTGTTGTGACGTGAAGATGCCTGGTGGAGATGGCCTTTCAGAAGTCTGGTGTTATCACCCTTGCTGAGACCTGGCTGGATGAGTCCGTTTCTGACGAGGAGGTTGGCCTGTGCAGCTTCACCATCATCAGGACGGACAGGAGGAGGGTATCAGGTGAGGAGAAAATGATATCAGTGAGATGAGCATGAAACTATCTAGGCTTTCACATCCTAACCCGACAGTGAGTGCAGCTCTGACTGCTGAACAGGTGTAGAGAGAGAGCGTTAAAAGGGCTGTAGTGTTTTTATGGAGCTGGAGTCGTAGAGAAGCTGGCAGCTTAACCGGCATCAAAACTGTCAGCAGAAGGTGGGATTCACACCCTGCAGACTCACGCCGCTCCTTGAAATGAAGATCAAAGAATCGAGATGAAATAACTACATGTGTTATGTGGCTCTGGTAGCTCAGGTGATGCAGTTGGAATCTGGCCCAGGATGTTTGTTGCACCTCTCTCTTTTGTTGCATTTAATACCTTTTTTTGACAGCTTATAGTGTTGATAGAAATTACACGGACAGAGAGTGGAGTGAGCTGTAAAACGGGTTATGAGGAACATTGTACATCTCAACCACTTGGACGCTGGGCATCCCATCACTTTACTGCTTCACTTTGAAGGGCAGGGTACAGACGGAATTGCTTGGATCTATCAAGTATTGTCATTTGGTACCAAATTTTGACACCAAAGGAGCAAATCCTCAGCATTAGAGAGGCATTAAGCAAGCAGCATGCTTGTATCAAGATCTAATAATACTGGCGATTCGCTGTCTAAGATTACACCTTGTAGAGCCATGCAGAAAAAACACTATGTTAATATGCTGAGCGACAGGGATCTTATTTTTTTTAACTTCAGGTGACCAGAAGTCCATCTTTTCTGGGGACAGGTCATCAAAAACAGGGAGTGTCCACGGAAAAGTGTGTTAAAAAACATTAATTGCATTGTGCTTCTTTTGGCCAACAGAGGGGGCTGCACGCTCCTCATCTTTTACTCTTGCTTAGCTACTTAACAAAAAATTGTTGTGGAAAACTCGGCCAGAAGCTAGCATTTGTCAACTGAATCTACAAGGCAGATCCACACGTTTCCATCCAAGGAGAGTGAAGGAGATAATTGTTAGCTTGTTTACATTCATAGTGTCCCAGGCGCTAATTTGCCGTTTTGGTGTGTTGGTTGCAACTAGGAGGTTGTTCTTGTTTCCTGGGGACTTTGAGAACGTAGAGAGCAGACGCTGCAATGCCACTCGAAGCAAGCGACCAATGGCGGGACTCATACCCACAGGGTGCATCCGGTGAGTCAGACTAGCTTGCTGATGACTTAATTCACCACATTGTCCTTCACACATCCTCCCGCTCTACCACAGAGGTAGACAACCTGGAGCTGAGGCGGCTCCTTGACAGATATTTATATTTTCAATATAAGTCACGACTGTACAGAGACAATAACTGTGATATTTTAAAAAATGAAATACTGATATTATGTTAAAAATGCGCAATAATATGATAATATTGTGTAATAACCAGCATGCAGTAACTAGCTAGATAGCTACGACCACAAAAATCATTTTTGTACAGTTACGGTTACAGACTCTCTCGTATTTCAAATGCAATTCATTTGCCAAAAAAGAAACAAAATGCACAATTAGCAAAGTTATAGACGAGCATTATTATGTTTTTTTGGTCAAATTTTTTTTTTTTAAGGGAATTTATTTATCAAATACTTACTTACTTAAAAAATCCTTTACTCACCAATTAGTGCATAAACACATAGACAATGATGACAACACAAACTAAGAAAGCATTAAAGGACAAAACAACAATAACAAACAAAACAACAAAACCGTAATAATAATAATAATAATAATAATAATAATAATCATCATCATCATTTGCAGTAAGTAAATATAGATATATTTGGAATCATTTTAGGTGAGTTTGGTTTAGCATTGTTAATTTTTTAATTAATTTTTTTTTCTTTCCCCTTCCCCAGTTACATGCCTTAATTTAAATTTACTTTTACTTGTGCTGTTGTGACATTAGCTCACCAGAAACTGGACAGATCTGAGAATTGTTGAAAATGTTTTGTCGAACTGATCAAGATGTTTTTTGTCTTTTTGTAGAACAGATTGTTGTTCCACTGATACCTGTTGTGTTACCCATTGTGAGATATTTTCCTGCTCTTCCAGTTTAGTAGTTTCTTTGTCAAATTTTAAATAAATATTGCCATAATATTGTTATCATGAAATATTTTGGCCACGATCACTGATAATGTGACCTGGTACAGATATTCCATCAGCTTGTTCATTTCAGTCCAGTTATCCAGGTTGAGTAAAATGTGCAGAGTTAAAATAGTTTCTCCAGCCGCTGCTCTGTTCCATCTTTGAAGCGAGTAATTGTAGCATAATGTGTAATGGTAATTTGCTTGTTGTTAAAATGGATTTTTTAAAAATGGTATTGAAAAAAATCATCCAAGCACCAGCATCAAAGTTAAGCTATCAAACATTTTTAATCAATACCGAGCCCTGTCACTGTGAGCCTCCAAATAAAGGTTTTATGCCACATATAAAACCTGCGACATCAGTGGAAACTCCAGAACAAAAAGGTCACTGTATGTCTAATTGCTCTATTGATGGCTCCACCTCTGCCGAGCAGCATCTTCTTCTCCTTCTTGTTTGCTCTCATCTTGGATAACTTCTCATGGCGCTGTGAATGGACGGATGCCACCGAGACATTTATCAGATCATTATGTGTCATTATATGTTCCCAGGTACAATGAGAGCTATTTGGAGGAGGAGGAGGAGGAGGCTGTGCAAAAGTCTGACCGGTTTATTATCACAGCGGACGGTTATGTCAGAACCTGCACGCTGCATTTCACATTTCAGGCCGCTCTGTCACGGCAATCAAACCTGTGAAGCTCCAGGTACAGGACGCTTTGTCTCTAGTGATTTATCAAACCTGCCACCTGTTGCTAAAAGGCGCTTATAAAAGCTAATGTAGTTTATTAGCACAAAGGGGCAGCTGCATCTGAACCGGTCCAAAGGAGAAAAAAAGGACTTTATCAAGCCTGATTTAATTTATTAGCAGGAGGGCTGACTAAATGAGCCCCTCTGTATTCCTAAATGTGTTTTACAGATGAAAGGGCTCAGAGCTAGAGTGGGTTTGTTGTCTGAATACTGAGGATTCACCCTAAATCTGGCAAGATGTGAACAAGATGGCTTCTTCTTCTGATACGGTACATATGATACTGGATGCAAAATGATGATCTGCCCACCTGAATGAGTAATAGATCTATGGAGACATATTTAACATTAATAATAATCAAAATAATTATAGTAATAAGCTTTATTTATATAGCACCTTTCATACAAAGCATGCAGCTCAAAGTGCTTTAGTTTATTTTTTAAAAAAGGAAAAAACAGGAATGAAATATGAAATCATTTTTGAAGGCAATCAAAAAATTTAAGGTATTAAAGGTCAGTTAAGACACAAACTGCCATTTAAAAACTGCATATAAGGCTGATTAAAATATGTTGACAGCCAATTAAAAACAGCTTGTGGAATATAGTCTATACTGTATTTACCAAGCCCTTCTACTACTGTATAAAGACCAGGTTTTTGGCTTTTATCACTCACTTTTCTACCAATGGGATGCGAGCTCAAACCAGACATGATCAGGATGTTAAAAAAATAATTCAACATTCTGAGAAATATGCTCATTTGTTTTGTTGCTGAGAGTTAAATGAGAAGATTGATGCCACTCTAATGTATGTACAGTAAATATACGGTTACAGACAAGACACAATTAGCTTAGCTTAGCATGAAGACAAGAGGGGAAAGAAGGGAAACAGCTAGCCTGGCTCAGACCAAGAGTTGAAAACAAATCCACCCACCAATACCACTAAGACTGGGTTGTACCAACAAATAATAGTTAAAAAAAATAGAGTTTAACAATATGGAGACACATACTTACCCAAACTGAAATAAATAAATAAATAAAAAATACATACATGCTGTCAGGACCGTGAGTATAAGAGATGAGGGGGAACCGTTACATTGTTTGCAAGCTACCTAAAAAGTTAATAAAACATTACATTGATCATTAGCTAGCTAAAAATGTAGGTAGCATAATTAGCCTACTTATTATGACTGGAGTTTCAAGTTTTTGTGCAACCAAATTAAATTGAATCTATCGGTTTACAGTAAAAGTAAACTGAGGTTTAAAGAAGGTTTTAATCTTTCTTAAAATTAAGCTTTTTTTTTTAGAAAAAAAAAATGTGCAGGATAATATAAAGTAAAACCCTGATTTAACTGGGTTTAAAAATGAATCCTTATTAAGCCTAAATCTTGCTAATAAAAACACTTGTTTGTTTCATCTGTAAAAACAACAGGTTGCTGCATAATAATAAAGGAGTGACTGTATACTGGACTATTTCTTAGTGGCCAGCAGCCATGTTGTCTCTGTGTGGTTGCCAGGCAACCAGAGGAGATCCAGGAAGTCACCTGTCAGTCACCTTCATTCCGAGGTTTTGTGTAAATAAATTGCATAAAATTAATCTGAGTGGGAGGGAGATGGTTAATGGGGGCCCAGCGGCAGTTTGTGTCCAGGTTCCTGCCTCCAAATCACTCAGACTGAAGAATAAACCCCTGCGCTGGCGAGGTGTGAATCATTCTGCAGATTTTAATCTTGTAACGATGAATTATACTATCATTTAACTTCATAATAATGCAGTGATGATTATGCAGAATATTATGAGGAATATGATCTGTGGTACTAGAAATTGCATTTGTATTAGTGTAATATTTATTTAGGTAGGAAAATTGGCTGTACATATTTATATTGCACGTATATTTATAATGTTGACATGATACGATCATTTTGTGCTGCAAACTGTTGTCGATGTATTCAGGTCGAGTTTGAACCCACAGCTGAACATACAGCAGGATGCAGGCAGACAGTCAGACAGACAGGTCGCTCCAGAGGTGACCGGGGAATCCTGCTCTCTCTGCGCCGGCAGACAGAGCCTCCTCCTCGGCCACTGCTCCTCCTCCCCTCCCCTCCCTCTGCCCTGGTTGCGCGCTGGGGGATCCGACGACGTCACACGAGCACACACACATACACACACACACACCACACACAACACACACAGAGGCAGACACACACATACACACGCCCTCTCTCTCTCGCACTCTCTGCCGCTCCGTCTCTCTCTCTCCCTCTCCTCTATGCTGCTATTCTGGGAAGTGGCGTTTGGAATAACCCCCGTGTGCGTATGAGTGTGTGCGTGCGTGTGTATGTGTCTCCTGATTTCACCCTCACACACGCACACATACACACTCACAACACAGTCAGACGCGCACATTGACTGTCTGTCTGACTGCAGTAGTGGAGCTCCGGCAGCACAAATCCGCTCGGAAAGGATTCCTTCCATTTTTACGCGCAACTTTTCCTCCGTCGGCGACGTTTCCACCGCTGCCGCTTTCGACTGTTGTGGATTTCTAACAACCCGCCTCCTGGCTGCTTCTCACGGACAACCAGCGAGGTGTCTGTCAAAGCCCGCCCGGAGTCGGATCTCCAGGCTGTCACCCACCGGGGCTGCTTGTTGTCATTTTCGCTCGGAGACGGAGACGCGCAGCCGGAGCGCAGACAGGAGGTAAGAGAAAACGGACACATTCTCACACATATCACAGTGACAGCGGGCTTTTCTGCGCCATGACGGACATTAGGAGCTGTTTTCACACCACTTGATCTTTTGTTTAGCTTATAAGGGCAAGGCTATGCAGGGGGAATACCCCGGGCACGCATTGCATTGCATGCAGATTACCCGGGTTGCGTAATATCCTGAGGAATTTGCAGTAGCCTGCACGGCCAGGCTGACTGCAAGGCCGGGGAGAGATATAGGGAGGGAGGGGGAGTGTTGGTTGGTGGATACGAAGCTGTGAAAGTGGAAGCTCGGATAGGTGTGATGATGGTGTGATTTCTGCGTCTGGAAGGTCGATTTTTTTCTGCATTTATTTCCAACAAACCAGCTCTGATGGCATCTAGGTGGGAAGTTTACCGGAAAACACCTTTAATATCCCCGTGACATTCCTTTAATCACTGTGTGGAGCTGGAGGAGTGTTCAGAAGTGAGTTTCAGCTGTGACCTTACCGCACTCCCTCTGGTATTTCCTTGTATGATGAGTGTGACACACTCTTGTCGCTACAGTGTGTGTTGTTGCTGAGTTTGTGTCCACAAATTCAGACCGTGTTGAGTTCTTTTTCAGCAGGGAGTGACTTTATCTCCTCTGCTCATCGTTTCTTTCCTCTGTTTGTGAGTGTGTGTGTGTGTGTGTCTGTGTATGAGAGAGGGAGAGAGTGAGGGAGAAATGGTGGGTGGTGCGCTGGCTGGTTCCGGGAATGTTCCATGACGTGTTGCCGTCTAGAGAGGGGCCCCGGCCGGGGAGACTCCGACGCACGGCCCGGGCCTGCTCTCTCCGACTCTCTTTAACAAGCCTGCTGATCTCTGCCGCTGGAAAATATCTGTTTTTTTTTTTTTCGCTGCTTTTCTACAGAAGAGATTTACAGCCTCATCATATAAGCAGCGCGGCGTGTGTTGTTGGTCTGTTGCGCGTCATAATCCTGTGATCCGCTGCTCGTTCCTGCAGGAAGCTCTCTCTTTTCTCTGCCTTCACAGAGAGGTCAGAGGTCAAAGGTTAGGGTCAAACGCTACTGTATGCTGAAGGACTAGAGCAGCAAAAATTGGCGTTACACAATAAGTCAACCGAAAGACAATTCAGTTCAGTTATATTTCAGGAGAAAATGTCAAACATTTGCTGGTTCCTTCTTCTTAAAGGAGAAATCTGTAATATATTTACTGTGATAAGTCATAAATGATGTGTCATCAGAGATTAAGGAAACATGTTAAATCACTTTTTTGACATCAACACTTTAGCCACAGTGTTCCCCTTTGAAATTTCTATTCCGGGCTGAAATAACTGTTTTAGTTTTCCTCATTCATGTTAATTAGAGTTAAAATTGATGCCGAATGTTCGCCGAGTGAAATCATTAATAATCTTTTAGAAGGCGTAGATTTTTATAACGGTAAAATTGTACAATATGTTAATGGGGTTTGGCAGGTAGTGAAACAGGCAGCCACTACACTCAAAGTCCAGAGTGTATTTTCAGAGCAGTGGGTTTTTGTTTTCTGGAAAACAGGCTTAACTTTACATTGACAAACAACTGATGGTTATAAACAGCTGATTAACTTACAGTGTAGAACTCATTGTTGCTTGTTTTTGTTAATGTACATCGGTGCATGTGTCCTGTGCTCCTGCAGTGTTCCTGCAGCCTGCCCACCCTCCTCGACTACAGGGTGGAGGGGGTGTTGGGCAGCAACTTGCTTCAACCACAGACTATATTAAAAAGAATTTCAAACCATTTAATATACAGTCTGTGGCTCCACTTTACTATTTGGACAGCTGTAGTCATTTTTTGCAATTATTACGTAGTGCTCCTTTAAGAAAAAGGATCAAATATGCATAAAATGCTTCAGAAAAGAAAAATGTTTCATTGCTACATAAAGGACAAGATACAGTACATGCTGATACCAGTAGGCCTGTAGATCAATACAGCTGTGATAGGTCGGTATCAGCCCAATCACATCAGTCAATCAGTGTATCTGTCACGCTCTGGGAAGGCTTTGCTGCTTTACTTTGTCATTTATGAGAGTAAATTTGAAGCACTTTGAAGACATCTCTGTAGCTTCTGAAACTGTGATGAGCATTTTTCACAATTTTTTTGCATTTTATAGAGAAATAATTAATCGATTAATCGCGATGATAATAAAAAATGATAGTTGCAGCCCTGGTTCGTTTGCTGACAGTTCTGTTGGACGGTCAAAGACCCACAAATGACACAAGTGAATGTTAAACTAATATGTGATTTGAAGTTTTCGTGAAGTTTCGTTGTATGAATTTCTTGGTGGGTGGCTGTTTGTACAATGTTTGATTTGTTTGCTGACTCAACCTTTTAATGATCTGGATCTAAATTCACTTGTATAGACTGGTTTGGTGTCAGAGTTGGTCCAGTTGGTTTGATGTGAACTAGAAACTCAATTTTACAGATGTACAGATGTTTGCATTTATAGCAGATCTGCATGGGCAGGTGTTGTGCTTAAAATGTTGGTTCATAAACTTTAGATATGAATTAAGTGATTGATTAGTTATAGTTTTTCAAAATGTTGTTGTCTTCATAATTGACATTATTGGATACTGACTAGAACTTTAATCGGGCCTGAAAAGTTGAGCCCAAAAAAGGCCCAAGCCCGACAAAATCCTGACTCGAACCCGACCCTCATAGCATATTTCAGCCCAAACCTGATTACAAACCCAAAATCTTTCTTCACAAGCTTCCCTGTATGCACCACACGACAGGAGTTGGCAGTAACAGGGACAACACATGTGGGCGGGGATTTGAATTAGCAACGACAAAAATTGGGGAGAAAAATGATAAAAAATAAAAAATAATACAGACCAAACCTGACGAATACACAAAATATGTGAGAAATATGGCCTGACCCGACCCAAACCCATCGGGTCCCACTGGGTTCGGGCACAGATCTCCAGCTCTAATATGGGGCAGGAGTGGGAATCCCCTGAATCCCCATGGTATGTTACTTTTAGCCCCGTTAAGAACACTACAGCAGGGTGGAGGGCTGGTAAGGTCTGAACTGCAGTTTTAACCAGCTGAGGGACAGTGTGCTGCTGTCCAGCTGCTGCCAACATGACTGTTTGTTTCTTTGATGTTTAATATGTCACAGGGAGCACAAATAAAGCACACATTAACAGTAAGGGCCAATAAAGATCAAGCATAAGCTTGCACGAAGGCATGCAGTAAATAAATAAATCAATCCAAATATTTATTATAAATTATAAGAAAGAAGGATAAAATCAAACTGTGGTGTGACTTTGCCTTTGTTGGCAGGGAAGCAGCTAATTTTAAACTCAGATTGACACTGTAAAGATGGTATTTTTAGAAACAACGAGGAGCTGCGAGCTCTGCAAAACAATTACAGAGAATGGAAGCAGAATGTCGACAGAAACAAATGAACTGAGAGAGAAGAAGCAGCGCCGATGAATGCAGCAGCAGCAGAAGAAGAGCAGTAACAGAACCTCTTCCTGGATGTGTGGTGTGTGTTTGTTTGTTGGGTTATGAGCCCGAAGCTGAAGAGATCATTAAAGTGTGTGTTCTGCTGTCAGGACTCACGCTGTGCACGGCTGAGCGTGCACGTGTCTCTGATGAATTGTGTGTGAGGGCGTGCACGGGGAAAGACCGACCTACGTACCATCTGTCCCACTGCCACCTCAGATGGCCATCGGGGTGTACTGCGTAGGAACGAGCGGCCGCACACACACACGCTGGTACCATGGTGGATAGGCGTACGAGAACATGCGTGAGGTGTGACTTGATTTTCTTCACTAAACATGCAATTAATTATTACTAAGGTCATGTGGGAACTTAATGTGTGTATGCATGTGTGTGTGTGAGGAACACTTCACAGTATGTAACATACAGCTGAGACGATTACTCAGCTTATTTGAGTGCCAACAATCCTTGATTCTTTGCTGTTGCACCATACAGACCTGACATTGTGCTGCTTGTTGAATTTGTGTGAGACACAAGGAAGCGTTCATGGTGAAAAACTGAGGAGAAAAAACGCTGCTGTATTAGCAACAGTGGCCTTATAGTACAGCTAGCCTGCTAGCTTAGCTGCCAAAAATGCATTAGGCTTAAACCCCTTTAACACTGGACCAAAAAAGCCACCAACACCTACGAACATCTGACTTTTGCCTTCAGTGGGAACGACATTCAGCCCTGGGTCAAATGACTCTGCAGTGGTCATGTGTATTTATCGGCTCCAGCTCAGATCAGCAGTGATGGAAACATGACATCTAGGTGAATGCACTAATTTACAACCATTTTCTGGCCCAATGCAATTAAATTTAATATATTTATTACAATAAATCATAAAAAGAAAGTGACATGACAACGGAAATCAAGGAAACATGTTAAGCTGAAATGCATCAACGCTGCAGCTGCAGTGTCTTTTGACATTTCTATTTTGGTCCGTGACTTGTGTTTTTGTTTGCCTGTTTCAAGTTAATGAGAGTTTAAACTAATGCCGAATGTTTGCCGAATGAGTAAGTGTTTATGAGTCATAAAAAATCATTAATAAACTTTTAGAGGGAGTAGATTTTTATAACGGTTAAATTGAGCAACATGTTAATGGAGTTTGGCAGGCAGTGAGACAGGCGGCCACTGAGCTCAAAGTCCAGAGTGTGTATTTTCAGAGCAGTGGGGTTTTGTTTTCAGGATAACGGGCTTAACTTTACATCGACTGACAATTTTCAGTTATAAACAGCCAATCATCTTACAGTGTAGGACCCGCCCTCGCTTGTTATTGTCAGATAATAATGTTGCACTTGTTTTGCACTCCTGCAGCGTTCCTGCAGCCTGCAGAGCATCCTTGAGTCTGGGGAGGAGGGGGTGGGGGAAACAACTCGCTTCAACCCTAGATTGTATATTAAATAGGATTTCAGCTAATTTAACATACAGTCTGTGGCTCCAACTCACTATTTGGACTGCAGTACTGATTTGTGAACGTGCTACATGTTGCTCCTTTAAGGCTTGTTATCGGTAGGTTCTGCAGCTCTTTTTTATTAGTTGGTGTTGAGTTTGAAACATTTTCACTGGCCTCCATGCTGCTTTCTACTGTTTACTAACCCTGTTTTCCGGTGGGTTTGTGACGTCGAACGTGACACATCAAGAAAAAAAAAACAGAAAGGCACACTCGTTTACTGGCAATGGGAAAAGAGTCAATCACTTATTTTTAGTGGGTTCACTTGTTTGTTTAAAAAAAAATGCATATAAATGCTAATCTTGGTCTAACAACATTGTGAGTCAGTGGTTTCCAACCTGGAGACTGAGACCCTGAAAATTCTGCTACATCAAATGCTGCTTTTCTCTCATCTTTGTTTTTTGACTTGTGAGACACCGCAGGTTTACTTCTCAGGTCTCAAAGAATCCAATGAGGGAAAATCACTTTACAACTGAAAGATTCAAAAATCACTGACATACAGCCTGCGGGGTTCAAAGAATTTACTACTTAATATTTAGGAATCAATGACAAAACAGATTGAGATCCACTGTGGTAGTTAGGCCTGTCACAATAATTGTGTGATCGACGTATCATACAGTATGTGGACATGTGGACATGATCTCACTCATTTTTGCTGACCTCCATGTTGCCCATTGTGTTGATGTGTGTTTGTGTACATATGAATGTCAGCAGCATATTGTCAGCAGGGTTTTCTACACCATTACAAGACCTGGGTGCAGCACCTAAAGGTTTATTATTTATGTTTTATTCATTTAGGATATTTTAAAAATCTTTTTTTCACATTCCAATTCTAGTGTCTGAATATTCTCTTGCATGTATATGCATTAACATGCTAATATATTATCATTATATCAGTCCCATAAAATGTTCTTAAAATGACAATAATCCCATTTACTGCAATTATTTTTGGAACATTATTGTCCAACATAAGTGGAAAGAGGTATCTACCAGGAACTGTGTCATCCTATTAATAAGTGACATAACATTATGGCCCTATAATCACTCAAATATTGTATTAACTTGTTTGGATAAAAAGAAAAATCTTAACTCAAGGACCATCTATGAGCTTTTTCGCTACTTTCCATCACATCTCAGTCTTCCTCGGAGTTTGGTTTGCTCATTTGTCGTGCAGCTCAGTTGTCAGGAGGTAACAGGTGGTTGTGTATAGAGGGGTTGTAACCCCTGTCTCTATTTAAAGATGGTGAACGACCTTCTTGATTTGCAACAAACACATCTGCTCTTGATTTATTGCACTATTGAGGACACTTTGGCCCAAAGAGACTGCAGTAATGAAGAATCACAACGTCCGTTTTGGTTTAAATAATTATTTTCTGCTGTCTAGTAAAAAGTGCGGCAGCCTGTTTTGATTTTATTTTGGTTAAATGTCTCTTTATCTGTGCACTTGCTCTAAATCCATTTCATTATTTGTGTGTGTCTCTCTCTCTGTGCATTGCTAATTGTCGCTGTCAGCCTGTCTTGCTTTTTGTGCGTGGCTTGTAGCTGTGTGTGTCTCCTCCTGTCTGTCTTGCTGCTGGCTGTGTATCAGTGAGCTGCTGCAGATGTGATAAGTTTGCATTTGCTGTCAATTAACACAGCGCACACATCATAGCTGGAGAATTTGAAATGACTGCACATGTATGGCATGGTGTGATGAAGTAGCACACACACACACACACGCACGCACACAGACTCACACTGGGCTTTCATTACAGCTTTGAGTCGCTGGTGAACATCCTGAAGTGAAGTGTTTGTAAAGTCTGTAACAGCCCTCCACTCTGCTCGCGCAGATGACGATAAACAGCTTTCAGCTTTTAATATCCTGCTCGCTAACAGTCAACAGTCGCATCTTGCATCCAGTGATGAAACAATTACTGAACACGTTTACTTGAGATTACTATAAAAATCACTTTATGGACATTTTAAAAAGAATTTGTTACAACTTCCAAGATGTTAACATTTGTTTGCTTTCTCGCTTTGATCTCTAGTCAAATAAAATCAGAAATTTAAAGATGCAAGATTTATTTATTTATTTTGCAGTTTGGCACCCCTACAGTTTCAGTAAGGTAATATGAATGTCCTTTTCTGTCTCTTCGCCTCTGTCATGATGTCCGTAGAGACTCTGGGTCAGGGCAGAGTCAATTAGCTGCACGCCTAACTGAGGTAACTAGCTAAAGCTCGCTTTACATAAAATAGATGTGTCTGTTTTAAATGATATAATCATCACTGCCCACATACTTCTATGCATCCTTTACGTTGGCATGGATGTACGCTGGCAATACGCGCACTAAAGGCCGCCGCTTAGCGTTGAAAGTTACCTCAAAGAAGAGGAAGAAGGGTGAAAAGTTTCTGGTGGGACAAACTTTGCAGCGCAGGAGGTTGTAACAATGAACCTCTTGAGAAGAGGCAGGGCGGTGTTGTAGACAGCGGTGGTCTGTGCTGACATAAAATACATCATGATGTGGACGAAGAATTCTCTTCACTAACTGACAACGACAACATTTTCAATACTTTCAGATTTTTAAAACTGTAAAACTGTGGTCGTGTCTTGCTTGAACTACTGACCACACTGACCCCACTGCTCCGTTTCTTCTGTATCTAAGTTTTTGGAAAACGTGTATGAATATAGATGTAATTAACCCACTATAAGGCTCCATCTGTATCTGTATATGTATCTAACGTTTAGAATAAATAAGCCTTAACGTAGCCAGAGTTGACAACAGTTTGTGGTGACTTTAGCAACAAGTAAATCTATCAGTCCATCAGCAAACTCTGTAAATCACAGAGAGTTAATTCTCCATAAAATATGATCAAGTTTCACCAAAACACAGTTTAAACACATAGTTGGTGGCGTGTGACTTAGTGCCCAGGAACCCAAGTTACACAGTGTGAGAACAAGGGCTGCACAAAAACTAAAATAAAATAAAAATCATATAGTGTTTATTTTGACAGGTGTTGTGATATGATTCATGATTAGTGGGAATTATTTAAAAAATTAAAATAGAATAAAATTATAAAATGGGATGACAGAAATATAATAATAAAAACAATTATTTTTGCATCAGAGTTTTCATTTTTACTGCCAAAAATATGATTAAAGTTATGATCATGTGACATTTTTGGGGACTGTGTCAAACAACCATGTTTTCTTACATCCTGGATTCAAGATTTGTAGGCCGGAGCATCTCTGCAGCTCTACAGTGATGATTTTAAAGGTGTTATTTTGAGGTAAAATGTAACATGACGTTGGTTTTGAAGACACAGGCCTGATATCTTTGATGTTTAGATTACAAAACTCGATCATCTCTGAGGTACAATCTGTGATTCAGTGAAAAATAAAGTACGTCAGGCGTGTGTTTGAACTGTAATGTGTATATGCAGTGTAACTTCATTCCTCAAACTACAGATTTGGTGATTTTAATAACAGATTTGACAGAGAAAATGCTGCTCGGCGTTGTGTTGTTGCATCCGTTTCCTCACCCTGTCTGTTATTGTAACATATCAGACACCTCAGAGTGGATTATTACGCACAAGAGTAATAACAGCTGCAGTGCAACATGATGCACCTGCAGCTCTTTAACTGTGTGCTGACTGATTCTCTTGCGTTAGGTGAACCTTCACACTGAACCGATCCTCAGTTTATCTCACTGAACTGTGCCACTTTTGAATGCAACTGCACGGTTTCACCTGTGTGTGTGTGTGTGTGTGTGTGATCACCTGAGAGCTGTAGAGGAACCTGAGAGCACTGCGGTGACCGAGGACCTGACAGCGACGGCTAAATTATTAAGATACACACACGCACACACACACACAGCTAATGAGCTGGTTGACTGGCTTCTACTGATACATTCTTCCTCTGTGGTTTGTTTTATGCCTGGTTCGATGTACAATATACAAATGAACATCCGGAGGAGAGGAAGAAAAGAGGTCAAAAGTGAGAGTAACCTACAGAAGAAAAAGAAAAAAGGAGAGAAGGAGGGAGGGAAGAAAGATAAGAGAGGGGAGGAGAGAAGAGTAGAAGAAGAGTGAGGGGAGAACAAGGAAGGAAGAAAAAGGGAACAAAACTAGAGTGGAGGAGACAAGAGAAATGGAACCTAGGAGAAAGGAGCGGAGAAGATCCAAGCCAAGAGGAGAAAAGGACGAGGAAAGAAAGCAAGAGGAGACGATAGAGGAGATTAGGAAATGAAACAAGAGGATAGGAAGGAAAGAAAAGGAGATGAGGAGAAAGGAAAGAGAGGAAACAAACAGAGAGGAGAAAAGAGGTGAGGAAAGGAAATGTGGAGAGGAGACAAATGGTTAGGAAATGAAACTAGAGAGAGGGAGACAGGAGAAAAGGAAGCAAGAAGAAAGAAGTGGAGATGAAACAAGCAGAGGAGGAAAGGGGGAGGAAAGAAAGCAAGAGAAGAGGTGAGAGGAGATTAGGAAACAGAAAGGAGAGAAAAGGAAACAAAAAGAAATGAAAGTAAATGAAACAAGCAGAGAGGAGAAAAGGTGTGAGGAGAGAGGGTAAGGGAAGGACACAAGAGGAGAGGAAATGAGAGGGGAGGAGAGGAGTAGATTCAAGAGGTTGAGGAAAGGAAACAAGGGGTGGAAAGGAGAGAAGAGAAGAGAGAAAGTGAGAGCAAAGGAAATGAATGAAGAGGAGAGGAAACAAGTAGGAAAGAGAGGAGATTAGAGGACAGGAGAAGAGGGGAAACAAGGGGTGAGGAGAAGAAAGAGGAAGAAAGGAAACAGGAGAAGAGAGGAAGAAAAGGGAGGTGACAGCAGAAGTGAGGAAAGGAAACAAGATGAGAGGAAACAAAAGGAAAGGAGAGAAGAGGTTAGGAAAGTAAACAAGAGGAGATGAGAGGAAAGGAGAGGAGAGGGAACAAGAAGTGAGGAGAAGAAGAAGAAGGAAAGGGAACAAGAGAAAATGCAAGGAAACAAGTGGAGAAGAGAGGAGAAGAAACAAGAGGTGAGGACAAGGAGGAAGGAAATGAGGATAGAAAAAGAAAAGAGAAAGGATAAAAGATGTTAGTAAAGGACACAGGAGAAGAGGACACAAGATGAGAGGAGAGGAAAGGAAACAAGAGGTGAGGAGAAGAAAGTGAAAAGAAAGGAAAGGAGAGAAAATGAAAGGAAACAAGTGGAGAAGAGAGTAGACAAAAGGAATCAACAGGAGACGGAAGAGAAGGAAAGGAAACGAGGAGAGTGGAAGAAAAAGGAAAGGATCAAAGAGGTGAGGACAGAAAACAAGAGGAGAGGAAACAAAAGAAGAGGTTAGGGAAGGACACAAGAAGAGAAAAGAGAAAAGAAGAGAGAGAAAGAGGACAGATAACTAGAGGAGAGGAGAAGAGAGGATGATGAAGGAGGAGAGAAGGATGAGGAGTAACAGAGAGCAGGAGGAGGAGAGGGGATGAGAGGTTTCCAAGCTGCAGCGACAGAGGAGTGTGTCTATTCTGTCAGCTGCTGACACACTTTTCATTTGAAGGACTTTGCTCAGTAGGGTGTGTGTGTGTGTTGTGTGTGCGTGTGTGTGTGTGTGTACGTGTGTGTTGTGTGTGTGTACGTGTGTGTGTGTGTGCGTGCGTCTCAGCTTGTCCTCAGCTGTACTAAAGGAAACTCCCTCTCTCAGCCCCTACAACAGCTGGATGAGAACTTTGTCCTTCAGCCAATCAGTGATCACCTTGCTGCTGACTGACACTTATGTTTCTCCACACCGGCCAATCATACGGCAGCTTTCTAACAAGATGGGAAATATGATCGTTTTCCCACCCGTGAGCTGAAAACAGTGAGTGTGTGTTTATTTGTGTTTTTGTTTTCAGATATTGAAACTCATCCTCTCCTTACTCGAAGGGAGGCTGTCAGGTGGGCTCTCTCTCTCTCTCTCTCTCTCTCTCTCTCTCTCTCTCTCTCTCTCTCTCTCTCTCTCTCTCTCTCTCTCTCCCTCTCTCCTCTGTGTCTCGTGTGTGTGTGTGTGTGGTGTGTGTGATGAGACCTTTACCCAAACTGGCCCACTTTCTCAGCAGCTTGTAATTAGTCTCACTTCATGCATTTATGCATCAGACAGTCGAACTAAATCAGTGTTTTGTAATCAGAAAATCCCAAATGACACAACCAACATTCAGTTCCCCCTTTACTGTGTGCTGCCTGTGAATGGATTATAAATGATATACAGGAAAACTCCTACAGTCAACAGTGGGGGAATGTAACTAAGTACACAAACTTACATAAAGCACTTGAAGCGACGGTTGGGATTGTTTGAAGTGGAGTTGTATGAGGTACTTATCCATATCGGTGCACCTGCAGTTTGGAGAAGGAGCAGCTGTGGACAGGGTCAACAGCAAAATGTATTTTAACTGCCTAAAAAATCAATATCAGTGTAAGTGTACACTATATTTAGAATATTTTCACAGCTTTACCTTGCCGCCAGACAGCCTGTTCCAAGCCAGATATGGCTCTCTCCCAACCAACCAAACTCCATTGATGAAATCAGTAATTTTACCTCACAAATCACAGGAGCTCCTAGTCTATGGCTGCCTCAATCTGGTGGTTAGTTTGTGTTTTTGTGTGACTTTGGTTAATCCGAATTAACCCCATAAAACACCAAAGTTGAACAGAAACACAAACAAACTACCTGATCGAGGCATCAGAAGACCAGCAACTCCTGTGTACTGTGGGGTATAATTGTTGTTTTTGCCAATGGAGTCTGGTTGAGCCAGAGAGAGAGTGATATTTGGCTTACGCAATGCCAGTTTCTCATTGCGAAAAGCTGTCTGATGGCGAGGTCAAGCGATGAAAATATTCTAAATATAGTGTACACTTAAACTGATATATATAGATAAATAGTGGTCGACATGCCTTCAGTTTGGAGAAGCAGAAGGAGTACCATGTTGGAAGCTAAGCAATGTACTGCTGTGGACAGGATCAGCAGCAAAACATATTTCATCCAACACTGATCGTCAGTGCAAAGAAATATTCTACATATATCTATAATATTCTTCCTTATGGGTGGAGATACTTGTGCCGAGCCGAGCTGTGAGCAGCCACTACCACCAAAGCCATGCTTGAAATGTTTTTGTTCCATTTGAATAACTCAGTAAAAGGTGTTGTTTTGCTCGATGATGATGTGTTGAAGGTGTAAGAGGCTGCACGTCGCCTGCAGCTCTTCATCTATAATCAGCTCACTGTGCCTGTTTCTCCTTCCTCTATTATTCCTTCCTGCAATATTTACAACCAAGCAGCATACATAGTGGGCTTCATGGTGCATTCACGTGCTCTTCGGATGGTCCCATTTCGAAAGTCGGGAAGTTGCTCTTCCGACTTCCATGTTTTCATTGTTGTTGTTGCTGGGTTGGCTGAAGTCTGCTGTAACAGTTTGAAGCTTTTTAAATTGCAACTAACAGTTGTTTTCATTGTTGATTAATCTGTTGATTATTTCTAGATGAATCAGTTGGTTGTCAAGTCTATAAAATGTCAGAAAAGGAAAGGAGCAAAGAAACCAGGAAATAGTCACATTTAAGAAGCTGGAATAAGAGAATTTTTAAAACCACTCAAACCAATTAATCGTTTATCAAAATAGTTGTCGATTAATAATCAATTACTTGTTGCCGCTCTAAAAAGTTATAAACCAAACATTTATTTTCAACTGGAGCATTCCTGCATTTGATACAAACAGACACACCTTGGCAAGTCGTACCAAAATTTCCAGACTTTCGGAGTTGTTGTTTTCGACTCGAGAAGGCGTTCATGTGAATTTCCCAGTTGGGAGCTCATTTTTCCAATTACTCCATGACCACATGAATGCACCATAACATTCCTGTAGAAAAAAATGCTAATTTGGCCTAATTGCTGTCTTTTTTTTTGCCTCTGGTTACTTGATGAAAGGCTTTTTAAGGTACATTTTCTGAAAGTGACATACAGTACACTTGTTGCTGTCAAGATTTATATGAGAAGACTGATATCACTTTATTAGACCTGTTTCACGGCAGCCATATTGACATTTCTGTTTCATTCAGGTCAAACAGAGTCGGGATGTTGTCTCACTGTAAAGAACATTCATTAGTATCATTGGGAACACCTGTGTTCACTCTTCTGTTTCATATCAATATGGCTGCCATGAAAAAGGTCTATTTTTGTTCATTCAGTGGTCCAGAACAGGTTAGCGGTCAGCATGTTAGTTCAGTCAGGTGTAGACGAGACAGAGGTAAACTTAAAGCCAAAAGAGAAAGAACATGTAGCTCCAAAATATTTTAACTTATATGTTTTATCTTGTTAGCTACCATGCCAGCTGCCAGTTCATTCAAGAATCGCCCAGAAATCTCTGCGTCTTTCAGTTTTCAGTTAGTACGAGTGTCAAATACATGAGATATAAGTTGTAAACGTGGCGTTTGGTTTGTGAGGGAGCATCTTTGACAGAGCTTAGCTCACAGCCCCCCCCCCCCCTCCACCCTTCTTCTGTATTGCTGGACCGCAGAGATGAAACTGATATTAGTCGTACCATCTGACTTCTGGTAAGACAGTTCATTCCTTTCTCTTCAGAGGCTAACAAATCTCTCAACAAAACTTTTATCTCTTCTTTTATTAGTAAAACACAATGTATGAAATAGGAAGACAAAAAGCTAAAAACAGTAGTCTGGTAAATGCTGGTTTTGGTTCTTTGAATGTCAATATTAGTTTTTATAGGCTGCATTAGTTGAGAGATAAACCTAAACAGAATCGATACAGGATTTGAAAGGGTTTGAATTTGATACTGGATTCAGTAAAATGCTACCAAACCCCTGACTCGATAATGTACATCTCACACAACTTTTCCAAATTCTCTGATTCTAGCTTCTTAAATGTGAATATTTTCTGGTTTCTTTACTCATTTATGACAGTAAACTGAATTTATTTGGGTTGTGGGCAAAACAAGACATTGGTGGATGTCATCTTGGGCTTTGGGAAACATTGTCACCATATTCTGACACTTTACAACAAGGCTAATTGATTAATCAAGAAAATAATTGAAAGATTAAATGACAATGAAAGTAATCGTTAGTTGCAGCCCTAGTTGGGATTACTTCAGGGTGATTCAAGCTTATTATTTCTTATTTTCCACTTATTATGCAACTACTTACTAAAAAATCAATATTTTGACACAAAATATTAATTTAAAAATTACTTTATTGCTTTTAAAATAATTTTATTGCTTCCACCAAGTCCTCCAGGGTCTGTTACTCAGAAATAACAGACTGTAGGATACCGTAATTGACCAATCAGAATGGAGCATTCAACAAAACTGTAATAATAATGTAATAACATCTGGATTACTGCTCATATGTAGCTGACAGCACGTCATATTCCCAGCAGCTCCGGTGTAGTGTGATTTAAAAAAAAAAAGTTTCAGTCATCTATAAATACCAGAAACAAGCTTTTGATGTCAGTCACTCTCAATCTAGAGCCGCTATTTTGCAGCGGCTTTTAGTCATACAGGAAGAAATATACATTTTTTTACACCCACGGACCTGAAACCAGAACCAGAATACGTTACAATGACAAAATTTGGTGTTCAGTTTTGAGTAAAGTGTGAAACCTACTTTCTCTCAATGGGAAACTCTGTATTTCATGCTTGCAGTAACTCACGCCTCGTATCTACGTAAATGTAAAACCCTGAGCTCGGGCGTTTCTCTGCGGGGGGTGGGTGTCCAGTGGCATTTTGGGAAATGTAGTAAATCTGATTGGCTGTACATGAGGCAGGGTGAGGGAAAGATGTGTCAAATTAAAATGAGCTGCACATCAAAAATTGATAATGCTTTTTTTCTTTAAATGCCATCTCAAAATCTATTTAGGACTTTTTTTTCTGTTTTATTTTAAATGAATTGGTGCCTATTGATATTTATTTTAAATCTGTAAAAAAAATCTGTATCTGTATGAATCAAATAAAAAATATGGGAATGTTGATAAAAACTGGTTTATAAAAATACGATTTGCGCCACAAAAACTTTGCAGTCTGGTATTATTTTTTAATTACTTCCTCATTTTAATTACTTCCTCATATAATCAGCAACTTTTGTCATTTTCTCTCATTTTTCTCTTTTTAATTTTTATTTGCAGAACCATTTTCTGTGCTGTCATTGCTGCAAAAGGACCTCAGCTCCTGATCTGTTTTAGAAAAGCAGTATTTTCATTATAAGTCCTTAAAAAAGTAACAGTAAACCGTCTGACTTTTGTTGGTGTGCTGCTCCCGGGCTCTGCTGCCCAGTCTGATATTATCTGCCACAGTGGAGTTAGCGGTAGCAGCACAATGAAAATGCAGAGGCAGTTACTGCCGTAGGTTTAGGTTGAGTTATTTGTATATCCATACAAAAGATAAGAACGCTTCAAAAAATATCAGGGGATGAAAAGAAATCCAATCTCAGCAGGTGAGAAAGAACAGAAACCCTAACAGGATTAAAAAGAAAAAAACAACAACAAAGAAAACAGTGACAAAAGAAAAGCAAAAATCAAAATGACAAACAGATGACACGAGTGATCTGAAACTCTAAGACAGAGTCTCATCTGTTTTTATTTGCTTATTGTGGGATTCATAGAAGGGTTTGAAATGTCAGTGTCAAAACAACAGAGACTTCGGAGTGTTTTTAGAAATTTTAGATTACAAACCGCAGGTTCAGCGTGTCACTTCTGTTGTCGTGGAAATTTTGCAAAAACAACACTGCAGTTCCTGACACAAATTTAAATACTACATTGTTATTTATATGCTGAGAGACTCTCATGACCTTTTGACCTTTAAAAATATTGAGAATATGTTCACAATCCATGCTTTTGTTTTTACACTACATGGCCAAAAGTATGTGGACACCCGAGCCCATGTTTATGCTAAACAGCAAAATGAGCTGTTTTGGACCTTGGATTATTTTGGATGTTTAAGGAGACACTCAACTTTGATATCATATATGCATTTTTACTATTCAAAGCCAAATTTCCAGAGGCTTTAAACACCTCATTTTAAAACTATGGGCATCAATCAGCCTCCACTCTCCGCCAGATGTTGAACCTGGCTGCAGTGATTTACTCCCATTTAGACACACGGTGTTGGATGGAGTCGAGGTCAGGACTCTGTGCAGGCCACACAAGTTCTTCCACACCAAATTGGGAAAACCTTTTTTTTTTTTTTTATGGTGCTGGTTTGTGCATGAGGGCGTTGCTGTGTTGAAACAGGAAAGGGTCTTCCCCAAACTGCACACGATTGCCTAAAATATCATTGTATGCTGTAGGGAAATAGTTTTGGTCGCCAGGCAACCTGTAGAGACAGAGGGACAAGGGACAGATATGAGAGTGGTATCGATCTAGCTGTCTGCCAGAAAGCAAATAAGCGTCTTTCCCTTAATGTCAAACTATTGTTTTCCTGTGACCAGTCTCCTGAAGTACACAAATGCTTTGGGATGGAGTGGACACATTAAGGATGTTCCTAGCGACTTATTTCCCTGTTGATTAAATAGAAATTCTAGTTTAGACTAGCTGGCTAGTCTAAAAGTACAAAGTAGGAAAACCGTCATGGTCATCATTGAAAATATTGTCCAAAAAGCCAAAACCCAAAACCATTAATCACATTCTTTAATAACAGAATCATATTTTAAATGCCACTGTTTTTTTGATGGTTGTGCTTCAATCTGGACGTGATCATTTTAGGCCCCGGCACCAAAATATAAATATATTCCATTAACTTCCTGAAGCCTTTGCCTTCAACAAAGTTGAGTGAAAGCATATCTTGCAAAGTCATTGCCGTGATGAGCTGTCCTATAGCAGCAGCGGCCTGCTCTCCTTGCAGGTTAACATCCACGTGCCTGTGCTGAATGTGGTTATGTGACAGTTTATACTGACACAGCCTACATACAACCTTATTTTCATTTTCTAGATTAAAATATTGCCAAAGCGCGCTTTCGCTGGTTGCACTTTCCAACCTGCGAGTTTACAATATTCAGGCCATCCAAGCGTTAGTGCATTAGCAGCCGTCTGCGGGGGCTGCAGCGTGGGCAAGTGGTGGGCAGCTGCATGACATCTTGGATGCAACAGTTAACCAGACTTAATATTTCTGGTGCCTAGCGAGGGTAGTGAAATCACTTAGTTGACTAGTCTTGCACATCCCTAGTCTACATACCTTTGGCCATATAGTGTAGGTTTGGGCCTTGAGTGGGAAACCATCCCCCAACCCTGCAGAAATTTTGCTAACTATATGGACGTCAACTTAAAAAAAGAGTTTTTATTTTTCTCTTGACCCATGAAAAACCATGAAGACACCACGATTTACTACCTTCAAAATGTACTGGTGTCATGTTGCATTTTGGGAAACACGTGGTGTGTTTACCACAGGTGGATTTACATAAAAGTACACTGTGTCTTTATCTCTCTGTCTCTCTTTCTCCCCCCAGGGTTTCTGACCAGTTTGTGGACTTGCTAAACTGGACCGGAGGACAAACAGTTACATCAGGTAGGATCTACAACTAACAACTGTGCGTGTGCATGAGTGTGGTGGTTATAGCTCGCAGTCATAACGCAGGTAGTTGACAGTTGATGTGAGAAAACGATGCATAAAATGAGGTCATGAGGTCGTATCAAGTACTGTTTGCAGCGAGTAAAAATTTGTGCAGCAAAAGTTGTTCCTGTGAGGTCAAACCTGAGGTTAACAATAGACAATTGAGATTACTGACAAAATGTTTGAGAACAGGTAAGAAAATCCAGTCGTAAAAGTAAAACTATCTCAAGTAAACACCTGAAAGTGAAGTAAAATTTTGTTTTTATAAAAATATATGTAGGTAATGTGAAAGCAGACAGAGATATTTTTATACTGATGAGAATAAACTCCTGGCTGGAGAAGAAAGTGTCTGAAGAACGAGGAGAAAATGGTGGAAAACGACCCTCTTTGTAATAATAAGAACCATCAATATGGTTTAAAATGGCTGATCCTTTTGTCATGAGAGAGGGGGGGCGGAGAGGCTCACACAGAGAAACAGACGGTAAGACAAGGAGAGAGTTGAGCTGTATTCATTTAGCCAGAATTACTCTCGCTGTTTTCTCCTGGCTGGTTGCCGGGGCAACCGTCCAGCTTCGTTAACAGAGGTGTGACCTCGGCTGGAAGCGTAAATGAAAAAGCTCACGTTCACAGTCCTGCTGCCTGCCATCATGTAAAGTTACTGTACTCGAGTTCTCTCCGTAAAATGATCTAATTCTGCTCTTTGAACTCACGTTAGTAACGGTCTGGTGGCTGGTTGTTGAGAGGCAGTTTTCTGTTAGAATAACTGAATTTGTTTTATAGCTTGATGCTGAAGATGGAGCATGTGTTGTGAAGCCACGTGTAGTAAAAGGGTGGTGTTAAAGTATGCTGCTCCTTCAACTTGGAATCAGATGCAAAATCACCTAAATCTGGAGGAGCTGGTCTCACTGGACGCTTTTAAATAATAACTTGGAAGCAGGTACATCTGGCTGTAGATGTTTTGAGTGTTTAAGAGTATTTTGATATCTTAAATTCTGACATTTGTTTTCTTTTTATATTGTTTTATGATTGTGTTATGTCGCCAACTGTGCTATCTGTGCTCCTGCCTGCCTTTGGACAGGATGCTCTTGAAAAGGAGGTTTTTAAATCTCAATAAATCTTTTACTCCTGGTTAAATAAAGGTTTTAAAAAAGAAAGAATAGCGACATAATCCAAGAATAAGGAGGAATGGGGGTACATTTAACAAACTGGACCATATACACAGTTCTGCTAGCTGCTCTAAGAATGATGGCAGGAGTCATCATGACAAAAAAGAAAAAAGAAAGACCTAGTTTCTTATTGTAACCACAAAAATCTTGTTTTAAATAAATCATTTTCACGTTATAACACAAAAGTTATTTGTCATAATGTATCATGATGTAAAAACGAAGCAAAAGCTTGTTGTTTTAATGAGACAAATCGAGTTCATAATGAGAAATGCTGCGTTATATTGTCGATTCTGTGTGAAAAGTTATGTGATATAACAAGAAACGTTTCTTGATAAAACTGAAAAATATGGTATGTATTAATAACAAGTAATACATACCATTATAAAATGAAAAATAATGGAGCAGTATTATGTTATGATGTGAAAAGTTTGTTATAACAAGATATTTTCATATTATTAAAACTTACAAACTTATCACATTATAACAAGAAACTTTTCTTGTTCTAACAAAATACTATTTATCTTGAGTTTATCTTACATATTGTTGTAACAAGAAAAGTTACTTGTTATAACGTGATAAATTTGTATGTCATAATAAAGTTAAAATATCTGATAACATGAAAATATCTTGGAAAAAGATCTTGTTATAACAATAATCTTAACGTTGTACAGAGATACCGATCTGTTTTTCTTTTTCTGGCATAGCAGCAATACGCCTCTCTATGTTATAATATGAAAAATATAACTATACATATATATGACCTAAGTTATATTGTTTTTGTCATGTTCACAGTAATACAATAGGCCTTTGTATTGGATGTAGAATTACAGAAGTGCCGGACAACACGTGCGTGTAATCATTTCTCATTTCTCAATCGTTTTGTCGTCACATTGTCAAAAAATTGTTCTGTCATCTCAGCAAGACACGTCAGTTTTCTGGTGAATACAGAAAAAAAAAAAAAGGCATGACTATGAGAAAACTGTCTGGTATCATGTGAAACTGACATAATTATTATTTGATCACAAGATTTAAAAAAAAAAAAGTTTGACAGCAGAATTCTGTAAGATGACAGAACAATCTGACCATATGGAACAAATTATATTCCAATCATAGTCATTCTGTCACAAGAAATTAAATTAAAAGGCCTGTTAAATATTGACACTGGTGAACAACCATGGTTTCTAATGCAGATTAAATAACTCAATTTGTCTCTTTCCAGCGCTGTGCTTATTTTTAAAAAAAAAAAAAAAAAAGGAGGAAGTCCAGGTTGCAAGTTTAAAGTTCAAACGTTTAGGTCACATGTCAGAACTAAGCAGAACTTGGAATGAGGTCAACAATACAACAAACTTAGAGCTTTAAAAGTACGAGCGTCAGGCCTGCAGATATATGAAAGAATTACCATCCCCCCACAGTGCTAATAAAGGATCAAGTAGGTGAGGATTTTGCACAAAACAAGAGAATATTAGAGAAAGACAAAGTGTCAGAATGAAGCACTGATGCTGTTAGTGCAGATTCAGTGTTATACATGGAGAAGAGCTGGTGTAATGGCTCTTGTGCTGAAGATGAGGATAAAAAAGAAGGATGGATGCAGGAAAGAGGTGTGATGTTGGATGCTTGAAGAGTAAAGTCTGGCTTTCTTTGCTTCTTTTTAAATGTCTGATGGCTGCGAACAGGAATAGTAGGAGAAACAGGGTATTGTGCATGTGTGAGTGAGTGTGAGCGTGTGTGTGTGTCAGCGGTGTCACTTCCTCTTCCTGTGTAACAGACGGCTTCGTATCAAGTAGGAGATGAACTATGTCATACAAACAGCCTCTGTCTTTCTCTCTATCTCTCTCTCTGTCGCTTCTATATGCTTTATCAACCCACAACTGTGTGTGTGTGTGTCAGACAGCGCACAGAAATAGATCATGTAAAGCACAGATTACTATCTGCACCTCAAAGCACAATTGAGGGGGTTTTAAAGTTCAGGCAGTGTCATCTGTGTAAAACACACTCAGTCACACAGCAGGCAGCATGCACAGGATGTGCGTCAGTGCTGCAGACCGTGCACATGCTGTAAAATGCACATAATCTGTGTGTGCGTGCGTGTGTGTGAGTGTTGGGTGGGTTATAAGGACATAGACGGCGACAAATGTCAATGGCTGCTCCAAACGGAGGCAAGCTGCTCAGTCAGACAGCGAGAGACACAAAGTATGTCTCCATGCCAACAAGTCCTCCAAATTGAAAGACAAAATATGTTCCTCCAGAACGACACATAGAGGCTTTTCCTTTTATTCTGACTCGTCTATCAGCAGAACAACATCACTCATTTGTGGCCTCCAAAACTGTCACAGCTGAAAAATGAATCAGATTTATGATGTGACAGCTCTGTGGTTTAGGTTTGGTTAACTTTAGGCACAAAAACAACTTGGTTAGATTTTGGGAAGAGATCATGGTTTGGGTTAAAAATATGTATTTAAGTTCGGGAAATGCAGTGGTTTGGATTAAAATTGCTGCTTCATTAAGGTTAAGGGACCTCTGTTGTCATGGTTACAGTAATAAACAAGTGGATAACATAAAAAAATAAAACAATGATGGCTGTCGGCGGGAAACGGGAAACGAACAGTGATCTTCCCGTGTTAGAGTCTGATGTTTTACGTGGACTTTATCGCTCTATTACAACATTTGTTCCCGTCATAATTACTACAGCTGTGAACGCTGTTTTGGGGTACCTTTCCATATCAGAAAATAAAAGAAAAAACTGATAAAAGCTGAACGGTATAATGAGAACTGGATTCCAGACTCCAAAATGTCATGTCCATTCATTTCAGTGCTCATGCAGGAGCAGCCAAAAAAGACATTTCTTCTAACGTAATGGATGAAAACCCATAATCCAAAAAGTAATTATTGATTGTTTGCAGTTCAAGGCATTTATATGTAGGGGATTTTTTTTTTTTTTTGTTGCTGTTCCATAGTTGAGACAAATTAGCAGCAAGCTTGGTGTGTTGTGGTTGTCATGGAGCTGCCTCCATTTCTTCTTGGCCTCCTTCCATTTCCAGCAGTGCAAACGCAGCACTGTGACCCACTGCTGCCCACTTGTTTCATTCATGCCTTAAGTGCATCAGAGAGCTAAACAAAGGTGTACTAAACAAGGCAGCTGACAAAAACCTCTGAAAGTCTATGTGGGCCATAGCGCTGTCACAGTACTAGACTTCAAAAAATATCAATACTTGATACCATTTTCTTTGACAAGGGGGAAAACTGAGAGCATAAAATTATAGATTTTATGCCCTCAGAAGAAACCTAACCCTCTTAGAAAGAAAATTGTTTTATTCACTTTAGATCAGGCCTTTGAAATAACTAAATTAACTCGTTATCATTTGGAAAATAAGTTAAGTTTATACTACTTTGTGTTAAGCACGACAGCATCTAAGTTACTTTACTACTCGCTGTCAGAGATAAAGGGTAATAGGTTAGAATGACTGATGAAATACAATGAGTTGACCAGAGTTACAGAACTGTTTTTTAAAGGACCACTGTGCAGGATTTAGTGGTATCTTTTGGTCAGCTTGCAGATTGCAAACACCCCGCCTCACCCTCCCCTTCCAAACATGCAGGAGAACCTACAGTGGCTGCGAAAGGTCGTATCTAAAGCCAGTGTTTGGTTTGTCCGTTCTGGGCTCCTGTAGAAACATGGCGGTTCAACATGGCAGCCTCTGTGGAAGAGGACGCACGCCGTCTGTAGGTTTGAACGGTTCATAAAACACAAGGATTCTTATTTTCAGGTGATTGTACACACATGAAAGCATAGTTTTGAATATTAAATTCAATTTATGACTTAAAGGCCACATTCTGTCCACAAATCCCTGTAAATCTTGCACACTAGTCTTTTACTGCTCTAACTATTTAATGCTGTCAAGACAATGTTTATGCAGGAGTTTACTAAAGATAGATAATTAATGTTAAATCAAAAGAGTGTAATTCCAACAATCATCATTTCCTAAGTGTGCATGTTCTTATCCTCTTGTGCACAGCAATAGCAAGTCTGTATCCTGCAGTAGAATAATAACAGAAAACTACAGATGGATGACAAATTAAACTACAAAGCAACATAAAGTGTTTTAGTAAATCTTCAGTGCTCTTTGTCCTAGGTTATCCAAGTCTGCAGGACTCTACTGGAGGGATAAACACCAGAAAATATGTTCCCTTATCTGGCGTTTTCATGATAGTGGTGTAGAGTGTTGTTACGTGGCTCCAAAGCCTCTCATTGAGTTGAGATGTGGTGACTGAGCGTACAACCCACATGATCTTCATTCAGATGATTCAGTGAGCCTTCAAAGCTCTGTAGGGGAAGCAACTTCATTCATTATGTTTCTCTTTTATTCAAGTTTTTGTTTAATTTGTCACTATTCTGTATGGGCAAAACAGGAAAAAAACAATCTATAGAACAACAAACAGCAGAATGACTCATTTTGTGAGATGAAAAGAAGATTAAGAGCTTCGAAAAAGCCAAAAAAAAAAAAAAAAAAAAAAGACAAAAACTACTCAACAGCTGAGCAGCAACAAGATCCAAAAACTGACTAAATGAACCATGTTGCTGAAAAAAATTCTGAAATACCACTGAATGAAGTGAAATAATAAAAAAAAACAAGAGAGAGAGACAGAGAGAGATGGAGGACCAAATGGATGCGGGCGCCATGGTAACCACAGAGTCAGTACATTGAGAAGAACACTGAAAATGAAAAAAGCAGTAGTGGACAGGAAGCTACTGTTGAGCTTTACATCAGTCTCTGCTCACCGATTGGCTGAAGCAGACCAGGAAGTGACTGAGACACTAGACACCCTCACACACACACACACACACACACACACACACACCACACAATACACACAAACACATACACATACACTCCCACACAATACTATGTTCAAATAAAGAAAGTCGGAAAAAAAGGCAGGAGGTGAAGAGGGAGAAGAAGTGTATGTTCTGTTGCCATGGCGACCACGGCTTGGTACGACGGATGCAAGCTGTGCCCTTGACAGCATCGCGTGGAGAGGGAGTTTCACTCACACACACACACACACACACACACACACACAGAGGCTGGAATGATGATCATGTGTATTGACTAACAGCTGTGTCCAAATGAATGGCCTTTGGGTGAGCATCTTCTACACACACATTCTAAATGTGTGTGTGTTGTGTGTGTGTGTGCAGGCCAATGAGTGAGATAACAGAGCGGCAGAATTTGAATAGCATTATGGGATATGACTGTTGCCGAGACGACAGCAGTTAGTTTGGTTCCCATTTCCTCCAGGTAACCAGAAGTCCACTGGCCTCTTTGTTTGTGCATTCAAATCACATGGAAAGTAGTGGTGTGTGTGTGTGTGTGTGTATCTGTGTGCGTGTCTCTGTGTGTGTGTTTGTGCAAGAGAGAGTGTGTGTAGTGGTGAAGTACAGTGTGGTACCATAAGGAGCTTTGGTTTCGCTTCCGCATCGTTCCTCATGCAAATGACGGCTTTGTTGCTTCTGCAGCCTGCACACTTCCTGTACATGCTTTGTGTGTGTGTGTGTGTTGTGTGTGTGTGTGTGTGTGTGTGTGTGTGTGTGTGTGTGAATGTCAGAGAGACTTTACTCTGCATAAGTGGTTCACAGCGTGCATTTTTGTATTTATATTTACATTGGTCTGTGCATGTTTAATGTATGTCAGTATGTGTGTGTGTGTCTTGTATTCTTATAAGCAGACTGCATGTCTGATGTATTCTGTGTGTGTCTGTTTGGACACCAGTGGGTTCTCTCGCGATTGTGTGTGCCTTATACTCAGTGTAAACACAATAAACAACGTTGTTTCCAGCTCAAAATGTGAGCAGGGCTGGGTTAAATAAATCAATAAATTGATTGGAATCGATTTTCCTTTGCATGGTCCAATGTTGATTCATAAAATCCCCACATTGATCCTCATATATGTCTTTTCTCTCATGGATGTGTGGTACAGCCTGCAGTTTTAACCTAACTGTGGTGCACTGCAAGGTGGTGGGAGGGGGTTAACCACTTCATGACTCTGGTCATCAGTTGTATTTCAGCTCTTTACTGCAGATCTGTGACTTGTTACTGATAGCAGCATTGACTAACGTATTTTAGGACTGTAAAATGAGATCTGCACTCTCTCTGTGTGACTGTGTGAAGACTAAACAACTGTTGCAGTGACCACATTAACTGTGTGTTCACAGCAATACGGGGCAAACTAGCTGGGCTAGCCAGTGAGCTTATCGCTTGGTAAGGCTAATTACTTAAACAAGCCTTTACAGACATTAGAGCAGTCCAATAAATACACTTAACATCAACTAGACAGAACAGCGTCATGAACAACAGAGAGAGAATCCCTCTAGTCTGTAACGAAGCCAGAAACATGACAGGATGACGGAACAGAAGGAAACTTACGTATGTACTTTCAAAATAAAATTTCAAAATAAAAGTACCCCTAACCGAATAAATATAGAATCGAATTGAATAGAATCGAAGTGGGGCTTCATCAAGTGAATCAATTCAGTTTGGAAAATCTGAATCGATACCCAGCTCTATTTGTGAGTATTTGGTCATAAACCAAATTAGTGGAAGGAAAGTTGCTGACACGTGATGGACATTGCTTTTGGAAATATAAATGTTATACAGTCTCCAGAAGTGTATGATTCAACTTTTTCTCATTGTAGTGTTAAAAAAGCAAATAAAAACTTAAATAAATCATAATATCGAAACGCAATAGCCTACATGGAGAATTGCAATAGTTAAGAACTGCAATACATATTGAATCAGGAGACTGAATCGTCCCAACATCAGTAGCAGTGTTGTTAGTCAACAGTAGTAGCATTATTCAGGCTCAGCAGCACTGTGGCAGTCCTTCACACCTTTCAGTGTGAATGGATCCAGGTGAATGAACTGAGTTTTCAAGGCTGAAGCTAACAAGGCTAAATCAACCTGCAGCGACCTGTTTTTAGGCTGATTTTGGTACGACATGTTTTAAAAACATGTTTTACCATCTCAGAGCTCATTAAGACTAAGGATGACCTGAATTTTCATTCATAAATCTGACCTTTGGAGTGTTTCACACATGCGTCGTTCACAGCATCACTTGTGACTGCAGGATGGATGACGTGGAGACTGATCAGCTGAGGAAGCATTCAGAGAAACACAGGATGTTTGTGGGAGGAGAGATGGAGTGCTGAATGGAGAAAGGACGAGGTCAAGAGGGGGCAGGAGGGATTGTCAATAGGCTGCATCCTCTTCACCTTCAGCATCCCTCGGTTTGTCATCCATCCTTTTCTTTACCTTTGTCCCTCTCCTTATTCTGTTCCTCCCCTCCTCTCCCTCACTTTGACCTCTTTTCTTTCCTGCCTCATCCCTCAACATCTTTAATCTTTCTCTCTCCTCATTTGCCTCATCCCTCACTCAATTTGTCACTCCTCCCTTCATTGTTTTCTTCTTTTTTCATTCCTTATTTACTGCCTCTGCTCCTCTTCTCTCTCACTCTATCTCTGTTTCTTCCATCTTTCCTTTCCTTATATTATTCCCTTCCTTCCTGTTCTCCTCTCTTCAGGTGTTTTCGTTCTTTTCCCCTCTCGCCTTTTTTTGTTATCCCCCTCTTATCCTTCCAGTCTGGCCTCATCCCATTATGTCTTTTCTTTTTCTGTTGTTTACAGTCTCCCTCCATTCTTCCCTTTTCTTCTTCTTTTCGACCTTCCGCCACTTCTGCTTTCTGTTCTTTTCAGGATCCGTTGCTCCGTCTTTATTTCCACTTGACATTTGTCATCTTCCTTTTCTTTTCCCTCTTTTCTTTGCTGTCGATTTTTTCTTTCTTTCATCCCTCGTCTGTCATCTCTGCGGCCTTACATCTCTCCATCCTTCCCTTGCCCCTTTCCCTACTGATCTTTCTCTCCCTCTATTTCTTGCTTTAATCTTTTTCTTTCCCCTCCGATTCCTCATTCTGTTACCACTTTCCTTTCCTCCACCTTTACCTTCCCCTATCCCTAGTTTCCTCTTTCACCTCATCCCTTCTTCCATTGCACCTTTTCCCTAGTTTCCCCCCCTCATATTTGTCCATCTTTCTCTTTCTAAACCTCCTTCCATCTTCCGCCAACATCCCTTTTCTTTCCTGTCCTTTGTTTCTCTCATCTCACTTTCCCTTCTCCTTGTGCCCATTATTCTCTCCCTTCATTGTTCGATCTCTGAATTGTTTTAACCCTCCTCCCTTAGTTTCTCACCCTCATATCCCTCCATCCTTCCTTTTCTGTACCGCTCTCCTTCTTTCTTTCCTTTCCATTGCTCCTTGATTTACCATTTCTCCCCTTTTTTCTGTGTTACTCTTCTACTTTCTTGCTTCTTCCTTTCCTCAATCCCTCCTCCTCCACTCCCCCACTCCGTCATCGCGCCCTCCGCCCTCCCTCTTCACCTCACCTCACCTCCCCCCTTGTGTCATTTCCCCCTGCCGTCATCTTTTCATCACGCCCTCCATCCCTCCACGATCTCCTCTGCCAGGGAGGAACAGGTGGCTCGCCTCTGCTGTGCCTCTCAGTGGCTTCCTGCCCGTAACACAGAGAGAGAGAGAGAGAGAGAGAGAGAGGCAGAGACAGATAGATGGAGGAAGGGAGAGAGGGAGAGATTGTGGCCCCGTGTCAGTGCCCTGGCGCTCGGGCTTGTACCATGTGATGGACGGAAGGAGGAGGAGGAGCAGGAGGAAGTGGAAGAGGAGGAGGAGGCGTCCGACCGAAGGCTGTGATTTTCTTGACAGAGAGAGAAAGAGAGCAGCAGGTGCTTCAGTTTGAAGCGCTCGCTCAGACGCACACATGCACTTAAAGACGAGAGCCACCGAGATATTTCTGTGCCCACACCAGCGTGACATCATTTCCTGTCCTCGCACGGGAAGTCAACACACTCAAGAGCCTGTAGTGTGTGTGTGTGTGTGTGTGTGTCTCACCCTGGTGCTTCAAGATCAGGGAATTAATAAAGTCTAACCTTCTCTACAGTGGTGGAAAGAGCACTGAAAATCTGTACTTAAGTAGAAGTACTGTTACAGTACTGAAATATTACTCAATTACAAGTAAAAGTACTGGTTTTAAAAAACAAGAAGAGCATTAGTTACTTTTTAACTGTGATGGTTGACACTTTAGATCCCCTGAAAGCCTCAGCAGCAAAACTTTGGGGCATCTCTGGAAAAATCTTTAAAAAAAATTACTTCTCATTTGCAGTTGTTATAAAAAAAAGCCTTTTAAAAGCTTATTATTCATTAGTTATATCTCAAAATATTTATTTATACATATATCTGCATATATACAGAAAAATATTGTTTGTTTGTGGTGATTCCTCTTATATTGTCATTGAATACTCAGTTGTTTCTGGTAAGGCCTTCTTCCATGGGTGGACCTGCAGTCCAGATCTCTAGTTTAGAAAACCTAATTTTACTTTGTACAACTTGAAAAGCAGTGGATTTCTTTTCTGCTTCGACATCCTGGTTACACTTGGTTAATAATACAGACAGTATGTATAAAGATGGGAAAATATGTCAGAAATGATATGATATGTGATTTGCTGGTAAAGTGTAGCCTAGTTGATTGCCATGGCTTGCATGAAATTTTGTTTGTTAAGCAGTAGGTAGGTGGTACCACCAGATTGTCACCAGGTATTTTGCACAATGTTTTGAACTGTTTAATGCATCATCAGTAACAGGTATTCAATCAAAGGGGTTTCTGTTTCTCCAAGTCTTCAGTCTAAATTGTTCCCAGCTCTTGGACTGCTCTGCTTAATGGTCACCTCTCCTTTTTTTGTTCAAATGATTTGATCATAGTCTTATTGGCAACAAATATGCAGATGAAAGGTTGGATATTAATTTAAATTGTAGGCCTCCTTAGTAGTGAATTATATTTTTAAAGTTTCCATGAAAAGGTTTGCAGAATGATCACGTTCTTCCTGTAAAAGAAGCAGGTAGGGACTTGTCACAGACATTGATTGTCATTTACAGTAGCCAGTAGTGCTGTGCCTTACATGCCTTTGCCAGCTAAAGCAGTCAATGGATGTAGGAAGGAGAGCGGTCATATAAGCTGACTCCTCCCGGACTTAAAGCTTCCAGGGAACGTGGCCAGACCGCCTTTGCCTTTGTTTCTTCCACCTCTGCTTCTCTCCTTCTTCCACTCATTTTTTCTTCTCTTTCTTGCCCTTTTTCTACTCTACCCTTTTTTCCAGTTCTCCTTGGTCTGTCTCTATGTCTGTTTGACATGAAAGACATTCATTTGGTAGAAAAGAATTACAGAAAGTGCATCCAGCCTCAGCAGGAGCAAGAGTCCTACTGATGTTGTCCAAACTTTAAGTGCATCCTTCCCAAATAGCATGTTCAGCACTGCAGTCCAGATGCTTAGAGCTACCTCTTTTTTCTCCTCTCCCCTGCTTTATTTTTATTCTCCTCCTCTAATGTTAATCTCAAGCTGCAGTTTCTAAAACTGACATATTTGGGAAAACAGCGGATTGGGCTTGTTCCTGTAGCCGCTAGGATTAGCCGCTGCTACAGTAGCTAGCCATCTCCGGAGCTAACTCCATATGCGTGGCATTAAGACTGATTAGCTCCACGCTAGCTCACTCATACTCAGGGTATTAAGGCTTAAAAGCTAGCGCAGCTGGCTAGCACCTTGCGCCTCCCGTCCGTCATACGATGAGGGATTAGCACATGCTAACGACAGTTAGTGCTGAGAGAGGCCTAGCAGGCTAAGAATCAGCGCTTCAAAGAGGGGAAGTAAATCTGGCGCGACCTGCAAACTCGTCCCTGCTGATTTTTTGAATGTCTGTCTTCTCTGCAGTCACAAGTGTTTAAGTGTGTTGAAGTGTATGTTATACATATATTACATGGATGAGGGTGGGGAACATGTAAGTCTCATGGGTGCCCCTCGCTCACAGCTTTCAGAGAGGATCCTTTTAACAACACATCAGGGGACTGTGGCTTTAATGGCCAATTTGGACATGTGTTCCAGTAAAAATGTAAAGCTGTGGAAAGAGTAACTTTCATGGCATTTAGTGAAATTTTTCTCCTCATATTTTTACCTCAGATACACAATTACATGTTCCACTGTAAGCTGACAAAGAACTATCACCCTTTATCTTATCAGTTCCTTTGGAACCTGTAGTGACATGGTTGAGCTGAACTATAGTAGAAGAGAAACCAGAGAACTGTGACATGTAAACAGATTTTCCTGGTGTCTGGTCTCTGTCTGCCCTGCAGTTGCATGTTCACCTTCAGTTACACAGAGGCAGCGCGGTGGCTCAGTGGTTAGTATCAGTCTCCTCACAGCAAGAAGGTCCGAGAGGTCAGAGAACACACATCACTACTCTGTCTGATTGTAAATGTGATAAAGTTGATTTATCTTTTTATGTACCTTTTTTATTGGAGCACACCCACATCGGAAGTGTCAGTGTCACTTTGTAGTCACTTTGCATCACTTTCTGGTTTTATTGTTTATAGTTTTTTGTCTCCTTGTAGTCATTTATTGTTTCCTTGTAGTAGTTTTATGCTCTTTGTATACTTTTGTGTCTTTGAAGTACTTTTTTGTCTTTGTGGTAATTTCTTATCTCTGTAGTTGTATAACTGTATGCGTTTACATGCACACAAGTTTTTTTCCCTCTGAAAAAGACACTATTCCTACTAAGCTGTTTACATGGCAAATGAAAAAGAATATTCCTTTCCACAGGTGGTGGACTTGTGATTCTGTAAAACATCAGTGTTGTGTTATTTGCACATATGCAAAAACCCGTTGATATTTTAGTCTTTCTTCTTGTTTAAAAGTAGGCGTGTTTCTCATTCTGACCAGAAATGTGGGCTCTTCTTTTGTGCATGCATCTCTGCCCCAGCCTTGCAAACTGTTGGCTTGTTGGTTTGTTTACAGCACAGACCTGACCATAAACAGGAAAGAGGCGTAAACTGCATTCTGAATTTGCTGTATACATGTCCAAAGAATGCTCCTCGAAAATTAGTGTGCATGTAAACATAACCATTGACTTTTGCAATTAAATGCTGAGACTTTGGGTATTTGGGCCTGTATTCATGTTTACCAATTCTGGAGAGGAAACCAGTAGTAAATGCATCAGGCAGCCTGGAATCAAATTAGTTGACACAGAGTGGATGGATAGTGAGGATGAAAAGACATCAGCGCAGTCAGAAACCTGGATGATGTTATGATCATGGATACAGGTAGCTGAATAACCTCAGGATCAGAAATTCTTCACTGATCTCCGGATGGAAAGTGTTGAAGTTACAGGTGCTCCTAGGAATATACAGAGAGAGAATGATAAGAAAATAAAAAGTTGTTAGAATAAACTTTATTGTCTTGGGCACAGTGCTACTGCATAATCCTGCTTCATATAAGATAAGATAAAAATCTCAGAAACATAAACATTGACAGAAAGCTAGACAGCTGCTTCACACTGACAACACAATGACATAAACGATGACGAAGTGCTAAGTGCACAAAGTGTCTCAACAACATTGCAAAAAAAACACAACCTCCATGGAACATACAGTTGAGAAGTTTCTTATATGGACATTTTGACACGTCCACGTTGCACATCCAAGAAATCAGCATCAGTTTTGACAGGCTAATAATCTGTCCTTCTCGTGGTTTGCACTCGCTGCTTTTTGTGCAAGTCGTGCCTGTCTGAGAGTAACCTTTTCTTCCTCGTGTCTGTAAGGTTTAAATGAAAAATTTCTCTGATTGTTTTCATGCTAAACTGTCACAGTCGATTACAGGCAACGCAGCACAGAGCTCTCTGCTTTCCCACAAACTCCTGGATTGTCTGTCCGCTTTTGAAATTCATCCTCTTTTGCAAACAGTTCCTTTGTCCAAATGGAGATGTTTAATCTCAAAACATGCATTTTTTTCCATCTGAAATTTTAAAATGTGAGTGAAGTTAGCGCGTGCATTATCTTGAGCTTGTATTTTTACTGTTAAAATATCTAGAACTGCCACATTTTTCAGAAGATGTAATCCAGAAATTTTAAATCCCCCCAAAGATGAATGAAGTTCTGCTCTGCTGCACAAAGCATCCCTCACTTTTCTCCTCTTCTTTCATCTCGGACTTAAACTTTTCCCCTCTTACTCTCTATCTCTGACTCCTTCTCCACTC
The DNA here is from genome assembly GCA_034769285.1 of Lutjanus argentimaculatus. Taxonomy (NCBI): domain Eukaryota; kingdom Metazoa; phylum Chordata; class Actinopteri; order Lutjaniformes; family Lutjanidae; genus Lutjanus; species Lutjanus argentimaculatus. The sequence goes on from JAWZSL010000023.1 coordinate 6,220,361, forward strand.
CTTTCATCACTCTGAGTGTTTCTCTTCCTCTTTTTTTCCTCCGCTCTCCATCCCTCCATCCATGCCTCCCTCTTCTTTCAACCACTCTGTCCCTTCGCCTCCTGTTTCATCCTTCACTCTCTCTGATCCCACCTCTCTCCTCCTCCCTCCTCCTCCTCCTCCTCTTCAAAGCTCTGTCTATCTGTCTCTGGATTCAATCCTCCCCTCTCCCTTTCATCCCCCTCTCCTCTTCTCTCTTCTCTCCTCCCATCTCCCCCTCCTCTGTTCTGTCTCGACTCGTCTCTTCCCAGTTTGTCTCCTCTCTGATGTGCTCCTCTCCTCTTTCCTCAATCCTTGTCTCCTGTCTTCTCCTCTCTTGGTTTCCTGTTCCCTTTCTTCTCCTCCTCTTCTTCTTATTCTCCCCATCTTCTCCTCTTTACACCTTTCTTTCATTCCTTTCCTTCCTCTCCTCCTCTTTTGTCTCTCCTCCTTCCTTATCCTCCTTCCTTCCTCACTTGTTCTCCTGCAGCCTCTGCTTTCTCCTCCTCTCCTCTCTTTAGTTCCCTTCTCTCTTTTTTCCTTTTTCTCTCTTTTTTTTCTCCTTTTTTTCTTTCCTCTTCTCTTTCTTTTCATCACATCTTTTGTCTTTTTCTCTTTTCTCCTCCTGTTTCCCCTTTGCTTTCTTGTCTCCTACTCTCCTCATCTTTACATCTTTTCCCCACCTCTCCTGCTCCTCCTTTTCTCCTCCTTTCCTTTGCCCTGCTCTTTTCTTTCTCATCTCTTTTCCTTTTTTCTTTTCTCCTCCCGTTTCCCTTCCTTTGCCTCCTTGTCTCCTACTCTCCTCACTACTTACTCTTAGTTTCTTGCCCTCTTTTAATCTTTACATCTTTTCTCCTCCTCTACATCATTTTCTCCTTCTCTCTTGCCCTTTACACCTTTAGTTCCTTTCCTTCCTGCCTTGCTTCACTCTCTTTTAATTTTATCTTATCTCACCATCAGTTCTTCTTCCTTTTCTTACACCTTTTCTCCTCCTCTGCTCTCTGTAGTTCCCTCCTCTTTCTAACCTCCTGTTTTTATCTTCCTTTCTTTTCTCTTGTCCTTTCCCCTTTCTTTTCTTTTCTCCTCCTGTCCTCCCTTTACCTTCTTGTCTCCTACTCATCTCTCATAATTACTTCCTCTGTCTTGTCCTCTTCTTTTCTCTTCTTCATCATTTCCTCCTCCTCCCCTGTCCTCTCACCTCTTCTTTTTCCTCCTCTTGTCTTCCCTCTTATAATCACATCTCTTGTCCGTTTTCTCTTGTCTCTTCCTGTTTCTCCTCTCTCACCCTTTCACCTTTTTCCCTCAACCCTCTTTCCTCTTTCTCCTCCATTCCCTTCATCTCTTTCATCTCTTCATCTCTTTACTTCCCATTCTTTCTTTTCTCTGTGCTTTTCTTCCCTCCTTTATTCTCTTTAATCTCTTGCCCTTTTTCTGTTTTCTTTGTCTCCCTTCACCTCCGTGTCTCCTCCTCCACTCTTTTCTTTACTGCACTTTTCATTTCTCTCTCCCTTACTCCTACTCTCCTCCCTCAATTACTCTCCGTTTTTTGTCCTCTTTTCATCTTTTCTTCTCCCCTACATCATTTTGTCCTCCTCCTTTGTCCTGTCCTCTTTTCTCATCACTTGTCCCTTTTCTCTTTTCTCCTCCTTTTACCTTCTTGTCTCCAATTCTCCTCTGTCAATTACTCTCCCTTTCTTGTCTCCTTGTCTTCTACATCATCTTCATCCTACTCTTCTGTCCTGTCCTCCCTTTAGTTCTTTAGTCCTTTCTCTCCTTTTTCTCATCTCTTTTCTCTGTTTTTATCTCTCATCCTTTCGTCTTCTTTCGCCTCCTCCTGCCTCTCCCTTCTCCTCGTCTCCTCTTTCATCCCGATATGCCAAAAGAAACCCAAAAAATTCAAAACAGATCCTCCTTTTTCTCTCGGCTGTCAGCCGAGCGATCTCTCTCTTCAGTTTAAGTCTTTTAACTGACGAGACACGAGGAGAAATTAAAAGACGCTTAGATATATTCACTGTTTGTTTTGTACCTGATGTGTGTTTCCATGCTGAGAAACACTCACACACACAGTATCGGTGACAGGATTTGGCTGACAACTGGGTGATATTAGACCTCTCTGTTAACTTAAACTACATAGGAGGATCAGAAGCAGCTGTCAGCCGTCTGTGTGCGTGTGATCTCTTGTTAGACTGCCTCAGTGTCATCAGGAAATTTTGCTCTGTCCTCCCTCGATCTAATTCCCACTGGATATTAAACGCAGAGACCAGAAATATCTATGCAAATATATTCAGATAAGTCTCCTTTCAAAAAAATGTAAATATGGAGATGCTCCGTCCAAAAATCGTGATTGTTGGCATGAAAGTAAAGCACATTATGGGGTGGCATTAAAGTTGAGTCATCTTAAGGCATTTCATTTCAGAACACCCGACAGAAATGTCCTACAGTTTGTAATACTGCTACTGACACGAGTAGAAAAGCTAATTATATGTAATTAGGACCTTAAAATGTGTCACAACACATTTTAGTTGCCTGTAAATGGCCTTTAGATCATTATCTTCCTCCTATTTCGACACATGTCTGCATAAAGCTTGATGGAAACTGACACACCTGCAGGTTAAATGAAGACCACCTTACGGAAGAACCACGCAAATTTCACAGGTGCAAATTCACACGTGAAATGTGTTTCTCATGTGTTTTTCACATATTAACATGTTTTTTGCACATAGAAAACACATGGTTTTGGAACATTTTCATAGTGTAATATGTATATTCCCACGTGAAACACATGCCACATGTGGTAACATGTTTCCTACATGTGATCTCAGGCAAAAACGTCAAACATTTGCTGGTCGCAGCTTCTTAAATGTGCAGATTTGCTGCTTTATTTTGTCAATTATGACAGTAAGTCAAGAGTCTTTGGGTTCTGGACTGTTGGTTGGACAAAAGAAGCAATTTAAAGACGTCATTAGGGCTCTGGAAAGTTGTGATTTTTTCCTTTTTTGGCATTTTTTTTTTAACATAGACTAAATAGTTGATCAATTAATTGCAGAAATAATAGGCAGATAAATCAATTAAAAAAGAAAAATAAAGAAAAATAACCAGTTCGTTGCCGCCCTGCTCTTCTATTCCAGCGTTAGCACCCTGTCTGTTTCACCACAGCTGGATGTCATGTCTCTTACTATAATTCTTTGGTGTATTTGGTGTTTGTTTGTTGTTTCACAACTTTTATGTGTTTTCAAGTCAGAAATCAGCAGCTTTTGACAGCTTTGTGCCTTTATTTTTGCTGCTGAAATTGTTACCCTGGGAGTGTTTTTGGCAAACTTTCCCCAGACTGGACACTGGCAGGTCGTTTCAGTTTCAGATATTCAGAGTTTAAGACACTTGTTTTGTGTCTATAAACAGATTCATAAAAAGGAGTACTGCACATAAGCATGTGAAAATGCGCCACACAAACACATACATGCAGAAGCTCATACAGTATGTACCCAAAGAGAGGCATGCATGCTGTACATGAACCCACTCACACTCCTCGTTGGTTTTCACTCTCCTCACCAAACCAAACACTGTAATTTATCTCCATCTCTCTCTCAGTCCGACCTCAGGCCGTTAAAGGTTTCCCGTTCGGTTTGTGGTGGGCAGAAATGTCAGAGTGTGGATTCCAGCGCCGGGCAGAGAGGCTGCTGTGTGGTGGCAGATTGCTATGCTATATATGTTATGTTTCAGTCCGTGGGGTGCTGTTTTTTTTTTTAGGCAGCATGTGTGAATATGGAAGAAGTGAAGGCTGCTTGGGCCTGATGAGCTGAGCGGAGCTGAGCTGAGCTGAAGGACTCAGGCAGGAGAAAGAAGAAGAAACATTCCTGCCTGTGAGGTTTATTTTGGGGATTTTATGCTACAAGGTTGATGTTAGACAGACAGTTGATGTTCTTGCTGGATTTGCAGGGTCATCTACCTCCAGAGCTTCAGTCACTGACCAGTCGTTCACCGTGTTGTCTGGTGTATTTACTCAGTCTTGAGTTTTATCAGTCACTCCAGGAAGTTGCAATTGCAACAATTAACATAAATTCAACCAATCACAGTGAACTATGCACGACCTTGCAACCTTGTCCAATCAGCGCAACTTTTTTTTGCAAATTTGACCAATCGTCACAGCTTCCTGCAGCTCCACCAATAAATATTTTAGTATTTTCAGTTAAAAACCATTTAATTTTCAAGCACTCAAGCAATGACAAATCAGCTTCACAGCTCACTGTGAATGATTTTTGAAATACATTTTTATCAAGTTTACAAGTTTATCTGAGGAAACGTAAATGAGCTCAACTAGGTCGACAAAACTTTACAAAACTCAAAAATCTACATACAGTGAGTTGTCTCTTATGCACATATCAACTCTTCAAAGATTTATTGATAAGGCTTATTGTGAATTGGGTTGTGATGGTTTATCACTTTTAAAAAGCAGGTCCCCAGAAAAACAAAAATTGGGAGACACTGCACTAAAGTCTGCTGATACTGTGTGTGCCCCAGAGTGACACGAACCTGAACAGAACCTGACAAACTCTCTTAAAAGCAGGCTTAATCTTTAGAGGTTGTTGGTTTGAATTCCTGGACCAGAACCAGGAACAGAAGATGGTGGTGTTAGTTGAAAACTGCTTGGTGGATGACAGAGTGGATGTGAACTTTCCCTCGATATACAAATGATATAAATAGAAGAAGACTGTTGGACAACAGTTAACACAGAACTGTAACTTTTAACATTTAGTTCTGTTTAGCTTCCAAGGAAAGGATGCTTCTCCATCTGTTTATCTTTCCTCTTCCCATTCCTCTCCTCTCCTCTCCTCTCCTCTCCTCTCCTCTCCTCCTCTCCTCTCCTCTCCTCTCCTCCTGTTTCTCAGATGCTGCTCAGGGCCAGTAGAGTTATATTTAGCCCTACTCTCCTCCTCCTCCTCTTCCTCCTCCTCCTCCCTCCATCCCTGCCTCCCTCCCTCTGTTTCTGTGTTTTGCCCCTGCAAAGATGGCTTCATTAGCCATAGACCTCAGCATGAAAACACACACACACACACACACACACACACTCACTCACACACACACACTGGGGTAAGGAAGGGGATAGAGTCTGTTACATAAGAGCCTCTCTTATATAATTTGATGCATATTTGATGCTGAATGGTGCAATGGCAATGCAGAAAGCTATGAAGTGTGTGAGTGTGTGCATGTGTGTGTGTGTATGTGTGTGTGTGCGTGTGTTTGTGTGTGTGTGTGTGTTTGTGTAGAGGAGGAAAGCCAGATTTTTTTACAGTCTGGCCTCTTCTTGCCCTCCCTGAGCTGTTGCGTCACAGGGAAAGCTAAAGGTGAACGGGCAGTCAGTGTGTGTGTGCATCTGTGTGTTTTGTGTGTGTGTGGTGTGTGTGTGTGTGTGTGTGTGTGTGTGTGTGTGTTGTGAATATTTAAAAATACTGAAACATCTCCCTGATGTTGAGTTGCAGTCTCATTCTTGTATCTCAGAGTTTCAAACTTCCTCTAACTCATCTGCTTCTCTTTTGTCTCCATTTCCTCGCCTGTGGTCGATATCAATCTAATAACAGGAATCAATGAAGGTTAATGGGTTTTACCTGGATTCACCTCATCAGTGCTTTTCATCAGAAGTGCCCCTAGTGTCTGCACACTCAGGCTACATCATCATAATGGAGCACATTTTGCAGCTATCAAAGAAATTCAACTTTCTGCTGACTTGCCGAGCGGCAGCTGCTTTAAAGGATAATTGGAAATATATGCCATTATATTCTAATAATAGACAAAAGACATAAAAGACTATTCAGAACAGACTTTTTAAAGGGATAGTTGGGATTATTTGATGTGAGGTTGTATAAGGTACACAATAGTCAGTGTATTAGTTAGATGCCCGTTGGCACACAGAGTCACAGAGGAGCACAGAAACTGAGCAGTGCATAGCTGTGGACAGCATCAGCAACAAAACATATTTAACTCACTTAAAAAGATCCACCTAAAAAAATTAATATCAGTTTAAGTGTACGCTATATTTAGAATATTTTCACTGCTTTACCTTGCCATCAGGCAGCCTTTTCTGATGGGAAACCTCCATGATATAGGCCAAAAATCGCTCTCTCCAAACCAACCAAACTCCATAAGAAAAATCGGTCATTTTATCCGAATTGCTGATCTACTGATGCCTCAATCTGTTAGTTAGTTTGTATTATTGTGTGAATGTGGTGAATCTAAACTATCTTTTTAAAGCACAAAAGTCACACAATAACACAAACAATCTTAACAGTTTGAGGCAACAGTAGACCAGAAAGTCCTGTGTTCTACAAGTTAAAATGACTGATTTTGCCTATGGAGTTTGGTTGGTTTGGACAGATGGTCCCAATCTGTTATCAGTCTCTGTTATTGTGTGAGTTCAGTCAATCTGAACTATTCCCATAATGCAACCCAATAAGCCTTTTTTTCCCTTAGATGTTTCCTGCTTGATAAATGTCCATTTAGAGAAGAAATAACCCGTAATACATGGTTGTTTTTTCAGACTTTGTAACTCCATTATGCACCTCTTCTCCACTGGCTGAGTAGTGAAACTGAACCAGATGTGTAAAATTGGTTGATTGCCCCTTTCACCAAGATTAAAGGTGCTCTGATTGATCATCATCGATTGTCTGTGTTGGAGGTTTTTTTTGCACACACACACACACACACACACACACACACACACACACACAACACACACACACACACGTAGTGTTTTCATCACTTCTGGGGACATTGCATTGACTTACATTAATTTCCTGCAGACTTATCCTGACTTTACCCATCACAAGTCCCTGCCTAAACCTAACCCTAACCCTGATTCACAATGTGAGTGTGTAAACAGGTTTGTGTCCCCACAATGATAGTAATACACGTACACACACACACACACACAGACAGGGACTTCATGCTGCATTCAGGTGCACCTCCTAAACTCTTTTCTTTTTAGAATACATAGGTCTACATCTGTCATGACTTTCTTGTTCTTTCACTACTACATTTTTAATAATTAGATGCTAAAATCACAGCAATAACCCATTTGTTTTTACATGGGCAGATTTTGAAAATTTTATTTAAAAAATTAGATCAAATCATATCAATAAACTCAACCATATTCCTCTACAACAGGTCCAGTGCTGTGATAATTTCCTACTCGTTTTATACAGCTTTTAAAGAGCTTAAAGAGTTCCAGTTGTCAGTAAATGTTTGTAACTGTGGCTATTTTATTTTATTTTCAAGCCCTTATATAAAAATTATGTCATAGTATTTCAAACCTTTTTGATTTTTTTGATGATTTGGTTTTAATTACAATGTGTCAAACAAATATTAGTCTCTACAATTTATTAGTCTTTGAAATCTCTTAGTTTCCATATCAAGTGATTGTGACACAATTAAGAAACTGTGTAACAGAGAAAAAAGTGTCACTAATGCTGCAACCTGCTGCTTATTTAAATTCACTGAAGTACAAATGTAGAATAGATGAATAGCCTAAGCTTAGCGACTTTATTTGGCTCTATTTTCTGTTCTGTGAAGAGCATCAGTGGCAGTTTTCAGCTTATAGAAACAGCGTTGGCACTCTGAGTCGCTGCCCCAGTACAGCTGTTGGTCCCAGCAGTGCAGAGCTGTGGTTATACTGGGCAGCTCCCAGGTGGGAATGTGTGGAAATCCCCCCTCAGAGAAATAAAGGCTGAAATAAAAAAGTTCCCACGGTACCTATAATGAAGATTTCCCGGCATACGTTAAAGTTTTCCGGGTGCCGGGATCCTGGATCGTAGCTCTGGTGGTAAACAACCTGTTATGTTTTTGTCGGGAAGCAGAGGGTGACTAGTCAGCTTCTGACTGGCATTCCTTTATTCGTTTGTTTTTTCCTTCTTTAATTTCCCGAGGGGGAAGTAAGTCATAGCGAGGTCGGACTCCAAACAGAAGCAGCTGAAATGGAAAAAAATAACAACAAAGCAAAATTGAATTACTACAAAACACGTAACCTCTGAGCAAAGAAAACACAAAAATGTGAAAAGAATCCCACAAAAATCAGGATGACGAATCAAGTCTCTTCAGTAAGTAATCACAGTCAGAACATCAACAGAGAGAAAACAATCGAGTGGTCGAAAAGTTCATCACCTCTCTCAAAATTAGACCTCGAGCGCTGATTCTCAACCTGAGGGTCGTGACCCTTTCAGTCGGTCAAATCTGAGGGCCTGCAATAAGATCAATGGACAGGAGAGAAGAAAAACTAATCTTCTGTTACGTAATTCTGCATTAGTTTATATTTGCTCTTTGAGTTTTGGCCTCTAAACTTGTCAGACTGTCTGATTTGAATTGGTGTCACAATATTGATGATAATTGTGACATTAAAAAACTTAACTACCGATATCATGTTGATAATATTAATCGATAATATTGTGTAAGTAGCGCCTCTGAAACTTCCTGTATGCTCTTAAATAATTTTTGTTCCTTTACGTTCTCGTTTTCTGGACACCAAAGTGACATAGCGTTTTTGTATATTATCTTGGTTAATAAATAACTTAAATGATTCATTAGTTATTGTCTTTATTGATTGGCTAATTGATTAACTGACTACTTGTTTCACCACTCATTAACATCCATATTATTTTTTTAGGAAAGCACAATACAGATGAACAGGAGCCAATAAGATAACTGATACTTTTCTTTTCTTTTTGTGTTTCAGGGTTAGGGTTAGGTTAGTTGATATAACATGAGGTTTATGCAGACCTGAGGGTAAGAAAGGCTCAGATGTGTTGAGCAAAGATGGATGATTTAATATTAAAATGTAAAAATATTTTTATTATTATTATTTCAAAAAAAAAATGTCACCATGTCACCTTCAGCAGACTGTAATCCTGCATAAAAACACATTTGACAATAATTGTAACGTGAACCTATTCTTACTAATCACAAAAGGCAATTAAGTACTTTGTCTTCCTTTGTACACAGCATACAAAAACACACAAGCTATCTTGTTACTGTCTATGACGTGGTTGTGTGTGTGTGTGTGTGTGTGTGTGTGTGTGTGGCAGGTTGTCTCACACACACTGTACTGCCCTGACCATCAGATCCCAACAGGCAGCCAGCTAGCCGCTGCTATCTGAGCTAATTTCCTGACGCTAACAGGAAGGCTGCCCTTCTGGTGACATTGGTGTAATGCTGGAATCCCCCCCCCCCCTCGTGACACCCCCCCACTCCAGTGGCTGCCAGTTAATGAGGTTGCGTAACAGTTAAACTCTTCCCTGTGTTGTTAATATCGATTAGCCCGCTCCGTCTGACGTACAACAGACACACACAGGGCGCTCAGTTGCCAGTCCATCAGCTGGCAGATCAATCAGAGCCTAATGAGATAAACGAGCTCACTAATTAGTTAACGAACCGCTGGCTGACTGACTGACACCAGCGCACACAGAGCCAGCCTGGCAGCTCCTCTGCTGTCAGCTCAGGGGAAGAGAGAGCAAGAGTTCCTAACAAGATGCAGTTCAGCTCGTCCAATTTGATCTTTATAAGCATCATTTTGACAAACAAACACTTAAAATACCCACTTAACTCAAAGTGCATCATTATGTTCCCATTTTAGATTTTATCTTAGCTGGAAGTATGACTTTAAATGTCTCAGTTTGAAACAATATTTGACTCAGACTGAAGGTTTTTTGTTGCACTTTTCTCGATCAGAATACACAGCAGAGAATAACTTATAATACTGGTAGAAATCAAAACATCTTCACTTGCACTTCCTGCAACCTTTTATAAAGATGCTATTATTATAACTTTCTATCATGTACAGAATAAAGTACAGTCAAATCTTCCTAAATCGGGGTTTCCCCCCAGAGTAATGAGAGCCCAGTGGCCCCGGGCCTGAGTTGACTCCCCACAGGGGCTAAGCATGAGGGACTTTTATTTTCAGGGTGTGTATTTATAAGATGTTTTTTAAACAGTTGCCACGGTGGAGCAGCCTGGTTGGAAACAAGCAACTCTGATTCCCAGAAAGTTGGTAAGTTGTGTAAAGATTTGCAAAAACTTTTCAAATCCAGCACAGCAACAAGATATTTGATGATTTATTTTGGGGGTGGGGTAAATATACACCAATTCTGACTTTGATGGCTGCAACACGTTCCAAAACAGTTGCGAGAGGAACATGTTTATCACTGTGATACATCACCTTTTCTTTTAACAACACTCACTCAGTAAGTGTTTGGGAACTGAGGACACTAATTATTGAAGTTTTTAAAGTGAAATCTTTCTCATTCTTGTTTGATATACGACTTCAGCTGCTCAACAGTCCTGTTTGGTCTCTGTTGTCATATTTTGTGCTTCATAATTCACCACACATGTTCAATGGGAGACAGGTCTGGACTGCAGGCAGGTCAGTTTAGTACCTGAACTCTTTTACTACGAAGCCGCGCAGCTGGAACACATCCACAGTGTGTCTTGGCAAAAAGGCAGGGGCGTCTCTGAAAAAGACGTCGTCTGGATGGCAGCATGTGTTGCTCCAAAACCTGCATGTACCTTTCAGCATTAATGCAGTAACACACTACCACACCACCACACCATTACGGATACTGGCTTTTGAAGTTAACCTGAAATTGATCTGTTTTTTTTCTCAGTCTTTTGTTGCTCCTGTCACAACTTTTTTGAAACGTGTTGCAGGCATCAAATCCAGAACAAGTGTATATTTACAAAAAACAATGAAGTTGAACATTAAATATCTTGTCTTTGTTCTGTATTTAATTTGAAACAAGTAAAAAAAAAATGCAAATCATTGAATTCTGTTTTTATTTACATTTTACACAACATCCCAACTTTTTTGGAATTGGGAAAAAAAAAGTTTTACAACTCAAGAAAGTTGCAGTTTAATTTCTTTTGTTCTCGTTGCCTGTACACTGTCAGTGTCTTTTTAAAACTCTATGTAAAACTATAGTTAAATGAATTACTTATTTATATCAACACATTATGCAGTGATATATTAAAATCTCCAGTCAGCTCTTGGCACTGACTTAATGTAGAGCTTTACACCACATGATTCTGGCCGTAATTATGTGATCTCAGAAACTAAAGGGCCCCATCCTGATGCTACCATCAGTCTGTCACTGGCCCACGCCGGGCCCCCGTCAAAAAAGACATTTCGAAAATATAAGATAAACTTGCTGCCGGGTCCAACAACTTTGCAGGGAGAAACCCTCTAAATGCAAACAATAGTAAACATAAAGCATGAAACTGGTTTTAAATCTGGACACAAAGTCTGATTTTATAATAACTGCATGAATTAAATCCTGGATACCATGAATAAATTCTAAGTTCTGGCCTGGGAACCAGACAAATCTGTGAGCTCACGTTTCATTTGTTCCGGCAGGTACGTCTGGTCTCCCTCCTGTTCTGACAGATTTCCATCCGTCCTGCATCTCCTCAGGCCAATTACAAGCGTTTATTTAATAGAGGGCGAGCTTGATACGATGACTGTCAGAGGAGCAGCACCGATCCAGATGTGAAAAGTAACATGTCACACATCTCGAGCACAACACACCTAGTTTACGAAACTCGGATCAAACTGTTGGCAGTGCTGATCAAACATGAATCAAGATTCTGTTACTGCAGATGTTTTCTGAAATATATTTTCAGTCTACTCATTAGTTTTAATTTGAGAAAGTTTGCGTGATGTTTGTTTACTTTAGATTTGAAGCTGGGAGGCAGTTAGCCTAGCTTAGCATAAAGACTGGAAGCTGGAGAAAACTGTCCAAAGCACAAAGTCACCTCCTGTAAAAACTTATTAAAGAACAGCAATTTGTCCATCTGATTATTGTTTCCTTGCAGCTCCTCTGGGTGTAGCACGGGTTGCCAGATATGGCTGGTGACAGGTTTTAATATAGGCCTCTGTGCAGATGTAATAATACCTCACCTATATTAACTGGTCAGCTTTAGAGGTGTTGGCAGGTGTATTTATTTCACTTTGGAAAGACCTTAGCAGGTTTTGGCATGGAATTGAATGAGTGTATTTTCCAAAATGTTAACAGGTTATTCCTATAGCTCACACCTGACCAAATACACCATTGAATCAGGATAATTTAATTGCTCCCAAACTGGAGTGCTCCTAATTCCTGCTGTCTCGAGACAGTTAACAAAATCTTCCTGCCACATTTCCACTCAGGTCGTCGTTCCTTTCACAGCTTCACGAGAAACTCTTTAACACACGGATGGATGAATAAGTGCAAATTACACCTAAATCATCTGAATCTTTAAAATGGATAAAAGCCATTTTTCCCTACAATTTGTTGAAAAAAAAAAGCATCAAGGAGTTGGGGCTGAGTGTACAGTAATACCAGGGTATGTTGAAAAAAAATCTTTTAATTAAATGAGACAGAAATTAACGGCTAGTTCGAGTAATCGTTTTAAAATTGTATCCCGGAGAGGCTTTTTATTCAAAATGGTGGATTTCTATGCCAGATTAATGCTGCTAAATATCAGTTTTGGTTCAGTTACGGTACAGAAACCAACAGTTCTTTTCATTTAGTATTTGGACGGTTAAAACAGTCAAAGTGCGCAGCAGATTTAGGCCGGTGGGTTAGTTTGTCTCAGCTGTGATTGACAGTTACGACCTCCTAAACCCTGACACACTATTTATCATAGACCTTGTACGTGTGTGTGTGTGGGCTTTGCTTGTGTGACACTAAACTGGATACCCCTGATGTCTCTGGGACCAAAGTGGCTTCTGTGAAAAGGACACATAGCTGGAGCGTCCGTGGGGACAGCCCTGAATAATTTTAGCTTTGTGGGGCAAGCCTGGGCTGGACGACACCCAGAGAGACAAATAGCTGAGCAGACAGACAGAAACACAAACAGACGGACAAACAGACAAACGGCTGTCTCTGAAAGGTTCAAACAAAATGGATGCAGATTTTGGTACAGTTTATATTTATGGATTAAAGCTATATTGCATGATTTTTAAATATTTTGAAATTTCACACACAAAATTTTAAATATTGCATGTATTTAATGTTTAAGCTAGAAGCTCCCCAGATTTAGATTCAGATTCATGAAGCTTTATTATTTATTAAAAAAAACAATGTATTTGATGTGGTTAATAAATAAGTTAAAAAAAAAAAAAGAAGCACAAACACCCACAGACAAAATAAGTATGGGATATTGTGACTGTTGAAAGACTTGGCTTGCGAGGCTCCAGATGTTTGCCTAATCTGGCCTACATACAGCTGCCAGAGTTTTGGGATGATTTTGGCTGATAATCAGGACACTTAATAGAATTTTGGCCAACTTTGGGCCATTTTTGGCAACCAAAATGTTTTTGAGATATGAACATGCCTCAGTTTAACCAGAAATACAGGGAAAGGTCAGTTCCCTTCAACCGCGTAACTATATATAATGCCAGACTTTGAACACAATTAACCAGTTCAAGAATGACCCCAGTTAGCCAGCGGAGGATACCAAATTGTGGACAATACATCGTCAAAGGCCAAGTCGGAGGTTTGGGAGGATTTTGGTGCGCTCAAAGACTGTGAGAATAACGTTGTCAGTGGCTTTGCTGCTTATAAAAAGTCTCAAAAAGTACCAGCTTTTGATAGCCGCAAGCTAGTCTCGTCGTCACTATGGAAACACATCGACAGCTGCAGGAGCACAGGCGCTGCGCCAGTTGAGAACACAAGTGAGTGACTATGTGTGTTTAATCATGGGTGTGGGCTGGGTAGTGTGGCGTATACTCACAGTTCCGGGTGGGTGCGGATTTGACTTAGAGAAAATTGCGGGTAACAGGTCGGTTGTGGATCTCAGCTTTGTGTCGTGAGCCTGTTATTTTACAACCTGTTGCACTCAGAACTCAGAGAAAAGCAGCAAGTTGAAAACTCATGCAAGATCTGACAAAAACTCACCTTACATCACAACAATATGGCAGTGCACACAGTGAGCAGTAAGCAGAATAACCTTTTCAACAAGTTTATCGTAGTGTTTGTGTTGATTTGTGCTTTGATAGAAGTCTCTGTGGTACCAGCCTACTGCTCCGGTCTTCACATACAAACATCAGTTGGCTGCAGGTGTCCATGTTTTCCCGAGCAGATGGACTAGAACGCATTTAGATTGGAAGTCGGGAATATTGACTTGGATCTGTCTATCTACTTCCTTCTTGCAATGGATTGGACCATTATTCCATGCCTACGAAAATGAGCAAATCATAAAAATTCAAAAATTAAGAGTTGTTTTCACCTTTAAAGCCTAACTCTGGCAATATTGAACATGTCACAAATATGCAAATAAGAAAAACATAAAACACAGATATACATTGTGTTTTTGTTACCTTAAAATTAGCCCTTTGGGAGTGGGTACTCTTGCACAGAGGCCGTCATGTTTGCATCGCCATGTTTCTACAGTAAACAGTTCTGTTTTGTGTCCACCGTAGTTTTCTGGTGATATTTGTTATTTTTCTTACTGTAAAGAACCCAACAAAAAGACTTCTCTCAACACTTCCTGACATCCTTACCCTGATTGTGTCTCAGCACCAGTCAGTTTGAAGATGCAAATCTTTAAAAACACCTCACAGATATACAAAAATTGCAGCTTCAGTTTAAAAATAAAAGTTCCGCAACAGCTGCTCATTGTAGTTTTCAGTAAACACTACTCAAACATGTTAACACTGCTAATTGATGTTTGCATTCAACAACTACAGCTCCCATGAGCTTTTAAGCATGCCACTGGATCGGACTCATGTGATATGTTGTTACATGTTAACACTTTTTTTTTTTAACCATGTTATAAATGGAACTTTACAACAACAGGTTGTTGGGAGCACAGGATGAGGACTTGTGTCTTTTGCGATAAAAACAGAAATAACTGTCATTAATTTTGTCTTCTTCTTTCTCTTCTTTGTTCCTCTGTGTGTCTTTACATTTGGCTTCTATTATGGCCGCATGCCACAGGTGTTACTTGTAGAAATAAGGTATGTGCGATGATCTGAGTTTGTGTTGATTTTCTGTGATTAAAGTCGAGGGTAACCTTTGTGTTTTGAGGTTCGACTCGTTAACTCTAATGAACAGAAGTTTGGGGTAAACACTCTGTTTTTTGTAATCAGTAATCAAGTTTGGGGTAACCTTTAAGAGCTGACGTCAGCTGCTGTTGTCAGCTGTACCTGTGCGGCAGGCCACTGCTGTGTGTGTGTGTGTGTGTGTGTGTGTGTGTGTGTGTGTTAGAGAGGCAGGCAGCAGTCTCTTTAATGAGGGTGAACTCCAGGGTTTGTACTTAGTCTTCACTTGGCCTGCTGGGAATGCTTTCTGGCATACGTGTGTGTGTCTGTGTGTGTGTGTTACCCTTGTTATGAGTGGGAAGCCCCCTATACACACTGTAAGACTTCTATTAATGAACACCGCCTTTTCAAGTAAGTCATTCGTGCGTGTGTGTGTGTGTGTGTGTGTGTGTGTGTTGTACCACCATCCCCAGGGGGCAACAGGTGCCACGGGCAACATGAAACCCTGCAGAGTGATGTGGTGAGAGGGAGGAAAAGAGAGAGTGTGAAGTGATGAGAAAGAATAAGTAAGAAAAACAGATACATGGACAAAAGTGTGTGGACACCTGAACATTACACCATTAGTGTGTTAAAGAGGTAGTTGGAGTATAAGTGGGGTTGTTTGAGATACTTTTCAACAGTCAGGGTATTACCTACAGTAGATGGTGGTGGGCACACCCAGCATGGAAGCTAAGCAATGTACTGCTGTGGACGGGGTCAACAGCAAAATGTATTTAGTTCAATTGTACACTATATTTAGAATATTTTCACGGCTTTACTTTGTTGTCAAACAGCCTTTTCTCGATGGGAAACCACAATTATATAAGCCAAATATCGCTCTCTCTAAACCAACCAAACTCCATAGAAGAAATCAGTCATTTTTATCCAGCAGAACACAGGAGTTGCAGGTCTACCACTGTCTCAGTCTGTGAGTTTGTTTGTGTTATTGTGTGACTTAACTGAAACACCAAAGTCACACAATAACACAAACCATCAAACAGAATGAAGATTTTGTCTATGGAATTTGGTTGGTTTGGAGAGAGCACTATTTGGCTTATATAACGGGGGTTTCCTGTCATACCCTCATTCATTCATGAGTTCATTCAGCTTAAAGAGACCTCATTTACAATGCAGCTGAGGAAAAAGCTTAATGAAAGCTCCAAGACACAAAGAAACAACAAGAACCTTACATAAAGGTGCCAATAAGAAGATGCCAAACTGAGAATGCAAATATTTTTCTAAGCTGTAGCATTAATATTTCCCCTCACTGGAGTGTCCACACACTTTTGTCGTGTAGAAGGGTTGACAAAGTGACAGATAGAGCCTGATTGAGTGATAGAGGAAGAGAGAAAGAAAGACAGGGAAGCAGAGATAGACAAATACACAGAGATAGTTTTCACTGCTGGAATTAGGGACAGCTGGCCTGCGTGTGTGTGTGTGTGTGTGTGTGCGCGTGTTGGCATGGCTTGGTTGCATAACACTCGACCAGGTCCCCCTGTGGCTTAGAGGCTAAAGTGGTCCCTCTCTCTGTCTCGCTCTCAGTTCAATTTAACGAAGCTTTATTGTTTTTCGTCAAAGGAACAAACACGCCAAAGTATAAAAACAAAGCGAGGTGGTTGGGAGGTGATCTACAATGTACCTGGTCCATAAAGACCCAGAGATTAACTCATGGGAAACAAAAAGTCCAGTACTGGTCGGGCTGTAATATTCAGTTTACTGTCACAGAGGAGTAAAAAGAAAACCCGTAAATATTCACATTATCAGAGCTGAAATCTCAGAATCTGAATATTTTGAAACTCAAAAGTTTTTTGACTCAGATGGATGAATTGATCATCAACATAGTTGGTGATTATTTGAAAAGCTGACTAGTCTATTAATCGACTAAGCTCTACTTGTATGTATTAATACCCAGTTTAAAAGAGACGCCTCTCCAGCTCAGTGTTTCATTAAGATCCCTGTTGGTGCTGCGTTTAGAAACACCTCGTTTTAGGACCACGCCGTGTTTCCCATGGTGCTTTGCTGCTGGGAAACTCTGCTGTGGAAAGAACAGCCCTCGCATTTTCTCTGCTCCACTTCCAAAGCTGCTGGCTGCTCTCTGTTGTCCATGGAGGTGTGTGTGTGTGTGTGTGTGTGTGTGTGTGTGTGTGTGTGTGTGTGTGTGTGCTTGTGCCATTATTTTATGGGTAAGCTCGCAGGCACTCACAGTTGTGTGTGCCCATGCATTTTAAGTGTGTGTTTGAACATGAGTGTGTGTGCTTTTGTGTGTAACACTCCACATGTGGGCACTTGCGGGCATTCTCAGTTGTTTGCATGCAGGTTTGTGTACGTGTGTGTACATTAATGTGTGTATGAGTGTTAACCAGTGAATGGCTGTTTTCTAATAAGGAATACTTTAGTTTAGAGACACATGAAAGAGAAGAAGCAGGTGTAAGACAGAGGGCGTGTGCAGACTAGACAACTGTTGGTTAGTAAATGACCAAGTTGCCTTGGATACAAGCCTTTAAGTCTGCTTGTAGTTCAGACTACACAACTCTGGCAGTGCAGAATCACAGAAACAAAGCAGTACACTTTACTTTACACTTTCCTCTTGGATTACATTTACTCTTGGGTTGATCTGCTGTTAAAAAAGTGCAAATGCATTCAAGAAGCATTAAAACTGAGATGCCTAAAGCTTCTCTGGAGGTGGTTTGAGATGGTTTAACAGGTGTGCATCGTCTTTTCACGATGCATACTTATAGTAATCTTTACTAGACTCATAAGTAACTACATCAGTCTGTGGAAATCTGTCCCTGTAACAGCAGCTATGGCTCTGACAGTATGGACTTTTTCTTACTGTTGTGAAAGAGCAACATACTCCAGTGGATAGCGCCTTACTGCAAAGTTTTGTTGAACTTTATTGAAGGATACTGCCATTAGAGTGTAGCTCCTTCAAGGAATGGAGCATGTGTAGTTGAGATAGTGAAGGATAGTGAGCAGTAACAATGCTGCTAGCGGACCAGTGGAAAAGATTAGCAGTAAGTTGTCAGTGTGGCAGTAAATGTACAGTGCAGGTTATAGTGTGTCTGTTAATAAATGCTGCAGCTTCTCAAGACCAAGAAAATTCTTATTTTCCAACTGCTGGAAAAGTCAAGAAGCCCCGAAGTAACAAAAACGGCACAGTGTTAGCTGTGGTGCAATGGTCTCCCTTTTCGAAGCTTTGTAATGAACTGCGATGTCTTGGAGATAATAATAAATCTAATGCTCAATATGTTCTTGTGATTATTTATCCATTTTTTTGTGTTTTATAAACTGATTTGTTGTTAGTATGTTGTTAGCTGTCCACTGGCAATCCCATGATGCCTTGGATTGAGTCTGTTGACCAATCAGAGGTTGTGCTCCTGACTCCGTGTGTGTGACAGCGCTAATCTTAAAAGCATTGCCCAATGGTGGCCCTTGCAGTGATAGAGATAATGAGTTCACAGAAGGCATCTTGTGACTGCAGTATTGCGGTAAAGCATTCATCATCACAGCCCCAATAACAGCAGCTGAAATTACCCTTTGTTCTGTTGCATATAAAATGAAATAAAGAAAAGCAATCATTCAAAAGAACAGCACCAAGGTGTTAATGATCTGTGTGGGTGAGACAGTGGAGTGAA
This sequence comes from Lutjanus argentimaculatus, assembly GCA_034769285.1. Classification (NCBI taxonomy): domain Eukaryota; kingdom Metazoa; phylum Chordata; class Actinopteri; order Lutjaniformes; family Lutjanidae; genus Lutjanus; species Lutjanus argentimaculatus. Next base: position 6,239,051 of record JAWZSL010000023.1, read on the forward strand.
TGAGTAATGGTAAAAATATTTGTCTCGCTTGTAGTCCATAATAAAAGCCATTCGTCTATGTGTTTGTGTCCAGTTGTTGTTGTAATTATACCCTGATCACACACAAATTCGTCATGTCGCTGCAATGTTCACACACCACAACTTTCTGTTTTGTAATCAGGAATCTTGAAGTTTCTGTGGTTTGCACATTACATGAGTGATCAGTGATGGGATCACACATTACAAGATCGTTCACCCTAACGAATCTGTTCGTTGGTCTCCAAACTTTTCCTCTCATGAAAACACATGCGAGAAGTGACACAGGAAATTATGCAACACCCTGCATGGGACAGGATTTGTTTCTTTCAAGAATCTGCAAAAGGTTTTCTTGTAGCCATGGTGCAGTTGTTGTTGTCCTGTGGCATGTGGTTTCACACTTTTTGGTCTCTCCTGCTCAACTCCTCTCGTCCGCGGTCGGTATCTGCTCTCACTGGCTGTAGCTTGTTGCATGGTTCCCAAATCCATCCCCGACATGACCAGATATTTAACCTGCTGTGACCAGAGAGCAATCTTTGTTGCTTTTATGTCATTTGCAATATTTTACTTGTACAGCAATTTGGTCAACTGTTCTTGTTGCTTGAATGTGCTTTAAAAGCATATTTGGATTGGATTGGATGTGGAGTGGAATATCAGGGCTACAATCTGAGCGTAAACTCCAGTTCTTGTTTTTCTGCCATTTTTGGCAGTTACCAAACAGCTTCAGGTGCATTAGCACCACATTCTGGACTGGAAGAGGGCTGACCCTGACTTGCCTGAAAAACCAGGACAGATTGCAATCATTAAGACTGAACACCAAAACCTTTTAGCAATGGCTTGTGTGATTGTGACTGATTGATTTCTAACAATGAAAACAAGCAAAAAGAAATCCAAGAAAGAATTCTGCACAAAATCAGCTTCACTGGTTACAAGTTCTCATTGGCTAAATCCACCCACAACTGGCTGCTGGATATCAAATGTGCCTGAACAACTGTTGGTGGGTTGGTGACTCCAGTCACTCATGGGAAGAACTGGAACCAAGGCTCAAGATCTGGAGTGCAAATAACCAGACTGAACCAAGCTTAGGGCATGAGAACAGAGGACAGAGGGAGAAAGAAAACTCGGACAGAGAGACATTTAAAAAAGAAAAAGATGTGAAAAGGAAAGGAAAAATCAGAAAAAGTAACAAGGATGGTGTGAAGAAGTGTTAGGACAGAAGGAGAGGAGGTCATTTTGATGGTCGAGGATGAGAAACTGACAAAATAAAATCCACAACGAAGGGAAAAATACAGAACTGAGACAAAGAAAGGGAGACAGAAATAAAACACTTTTTGGAAAGTAAAACGGCAGACAGACAAAGACCGAGACAGAGCCCGGCTGGGGACGAGGATGAGACGCTTCTAGCCATATTTAATCATCAAATATTAATGCAGTAAAGATGGAATACAGGAAATTAATATTCCCCATTAACAAAGAAGAAGAGCGAGTAGGGGCTTGTAACGGCTACAAAAGACAAACGGCCTCCATTCAGCGGTTTGATTACGGGATCCAAATCACGTCACGCTCTTACATCCTCCATCTTTACCTGAACTCTTTGTCCTTCTGTAAACACTATACATCCATCGATCTCACTCGTATCTTCCCCTTACTCTATTTTATTAAAAGTCATTATCACTTTGTTCCTCGTTTTTGTTAACCTTATGCTGCTAAGTCCTCCATGCAGTGATGTTTCACAACCCTGAATTCATCTGTCAATGATACAGTGAAGTCAGAATGATGATGTTTTCTAGGGATGAAATTCAAATTCTGTTTTTGTTGTTTTGTTAGTCCCTGCAAACATCATACATGTATCTTTCAGTGAACCGACTCAATGTTTTGCATTTATATGTATATATTTTTAAATTTTGTCACAGGTACTGAAAAGAACACAACATTTGTTATTGTTATTGACATTCCTCAATACTCTGTGCACTTTTATTGCATAATTTTGTGCTGTTTTGACATTTTAAGCTCTTTGTGGAATACCCCCCTGGCGCACATCTTCATTGACAAATAAACCAGATTTTTATCATTTCTGTAATTCTGAGTAGTTTGGTAAGGTTTGTCAGAACACTCAGAACAGAGCGTGGTTTTGTTCTCCCAGGAACAAGTTGCCTTTAATCAGTTATATAAAAAAAACACAACTTTCTTTTTTAATTTTCACTTGGTCTTGCAATTTCATTGCAAAAATGCCTAAAAGCATCGTAACATGCATTGCAATTTTTTAGAAAGGCTGCTGTGAAATCAGGCATTTTAGGCCACAACAGTTCCCAAAAAAAGGCCTGCGAAATTCTGGAGGGACTGCCGCACAGATGCTTTCTCTGCATCACTAAAAGTTTAAAAAAAAAAAAAAGTGCCCAGGGTGCTCGCTTGCGCCTAGAGAGCGAGCTTCTGCAAAAGCTTCTGCAGGTTTCCTCCGGGTCCAATTTGTATGACGTTCAAAACCATATATTCACAGTTTACAATTATTGTGAAAAGTAAAAATACTTTTGGACCAGCATGTGTCACATGATGAATGCTGAAGTCGTGGCACCACGTGCATGTCATGATGGGGGTGATCATGTTGGAATAATGCTTGAGTGTTCCCAAGTTGCATCAAAAAGACGTTTTTCATTATTCCAATTTTCTCAACACGTCTCAAACACACCTTGATATCACAACATTAGATCCAGAGGGGTGTCTGAGCCTTATGGGAGCTGTAGTTGTTGAATGTTAACACTAATCACATCAACTTGTTAACATTCTGATGTGTTAAGTGATGTGCTGCAGGCTTTGTCTCCATCTCACAGTTGACAGTTGACGTTTCTTTCTTCCTCAATCCGCCTGTCCCGTCCTTCCTGTCCTGTCCCCTCTGTCCCTCCTTTTCTCTCGCTCTGTCCTCGTGGTGAGCGATCCTAACAAGGAGGATTATATATTTTCAGACTGAGAGCAATCCAGATATGATCAAGTATTTATGTAAGCTGCACTCTCACGGCTCGGATACATACAGAGCCCTCAACTCAACAGCTGTTTCATAACCAGCAGTCGCTGCTCTGCATGTGTGTTGTGCTGTGTGGACGTTTAGTGTGTGTGATAGCTTATAGTCAACAATAAAGTACTGAATTATACATGTGCAGTTAATGCTTAGGAGAGAACAGACATCTTATCTGGCCTAGTTAGAACATGTATGTGTCCATATGTTGTCTCATTTAGTTTAAAACCATTAATTTTAGGCCAGTTCATTGAATTATGAGTAATAATCTGAACAATTGTCAGGCAAAGACACTTACTATATCAGGTGAAATGAAACAAAAGGATGACTATATATAGAAAACAGGCCGTACATCTACATAATTCATACATCTGTGTGTGTATGTGTGTGTGTAATACATAATACATGGTATACATCAGTGTTAAACCAGGTGCTGGCTGCATAGTGCTGAGGTTTGCAAATATACGGCATTGTGTCACACATGAACACAAACATACACACACATATACACACAGTAAGTACATACCATCACTGACCTGAGGTTGGCCTGCTGTGCATGCATGAATATATGATTCATATGAAATGAATATAAAATGCATTGATGTTTAGTATTCTCAGTGCACAACAGGACGGACCCCAGTGTCAGTGACACACACACAAATACACACACGCACAAAAACAGAACAGAATGATAGAGACTGCAAAAGTGAATGAGTGTACTCCGTTTTCACGTGTGTTCTTATTCTTCATGTGTACGTTCTTGGTTTTCTACTTGTGTGCGTATGTATTATGTATGTATGTAAAATGGTTGCGCATGTTTGTGGTTTAATGTTGTACCGAAATCTTGGTAATACAGCTGAAAAGTCTATCATCGATAGTCAGGTTTCATACTGGCAGATATTGATCATTTTTGATCATGTAGGTTGTGATTGATGACATGTTGTGTTCTCCGAGGGATGGAAGCGGCTGAGGTGATGAAATAACTGCTGTATTAGCAGTCTTTGACTCGGGACAGTATTCCTGCAGTTTATACAGAACACTCTTCTGATGGTTGCCGCGGTCAGGTCGTGGTGGTGACAGCAGGCCGCTGTTACCACGACGATCTGCTCTCCAGCAAGGTTTCCCGGCTCTGTCACCTCAACTGGCTCCTTTTCGAGGCGACAGAGGAGCGATTTTACTCTGAGCTCCCTCCACATGTCCGAGCCCCTCATCTTCTGATAGTGTGTTGTCCAAAAATCCAAAACGCCGTCGTACTGGTGAGCTGACGCGTCCTGTTTCACCCACACTCATTCTGCATGCTGCTGTCTCATGTGTCGATGGAGCAACCGAACCACACACCTGTTGAATGATTGGCTATTTGTGTGTCACTTGTAGCAACTAGGGTTGTGATTTGCTGTTTATGAGCCAGGGCGTGTTCGTTATGTGCCTTCATGGCGATTTGCATTTAATGCATTTAAGTGAAACTATCAAACATTTTATCAAACTACTTTCTTACTGCTATTGAGGAAATGTCTATCGCTGATAGTAACATCATACCTGAGTAACACGGTTCATGATTTCATATATAAATATAGATATTTTTATTACATGCAAACTGTGAGGGCTGTGACCTGTCATAACACTACTGAGCAGTTTACAAATGAGTGGATCCCCATTCTGTTTGTCTGGTGGATGCACACAAGGATGCACATGATACCAAACACAGGCTGCATTGTAGCCACATTTTCAGCTAGAAATTTACAGTTCAGTAACTTTTTCTGTTCTCGCACTGTGTGCAGGTTGTTACTTTAAAAAAAAAACATATTTCATTTTGTGTTTGTTTTGCCATTGTATCAGAGAGGTATTGAGTATTGTTCATTTATACTATTGTATCAAAGTTTAAAATCCTGGTATCATGACAACCCTGTGTTAGAAAATGAACATATTTCACTCAACTTAAATGCAAAAGTCAAACAATTAAAGGAGAAATATGTTGCAATTGCATGTGCAAAAATGAGTACAACAGTCCAAATAGTAAGTTGGAGCCATAGACTGTATATTAAATAGGCTGAAATCCTATTTGATGTTCAGTCTGTGGTTGAAGCAAGGTGTTTACCCCCAAACACTCAAGACTCAGGGGGGCGCTCAGGCAGGCTGCAGGAACACTAGATGAGTGGAACACCATAAAGTGACAATAACAAGTGATAAGTCCAAGTTGATCAGCTGTTTATAACTGTCAGTTGTCTGTCAATGTAAAGCTAAGCCCATTGTACTGAAAACAAAAGCCCACTGCTCTGAAAATACACAGTCAGCACCACACTGCAGCTTTAGCGTTGTTGTCAACTTATCACATTTCCTTAATCTCTGATGACGTATCGTGGCCATTTTATGATCGATTACAGTAAATATATAACAGATTTCTCCTTTGAGATCTAGTTACCATTACAACCTCTGAAATATAGTAGTGCAACATGTACAGAAAAAGAAAAACACACAATATGATTAGATACTTTGAGGGGGGCTTTTATTTGAGATATAGTGGGTTATTTTTGCTTCTTGGATTAGATTTAATATTATAGTCTACCAATTGTATTATTAATTAGTGCACATATATATGTTTCTTATATCAAAAGAGGAATAGTGTATTTCAAGTAGTCTGTGAGTTATGAAGGAATATGTATAAATGTTACAATTGCCCCCACTCTCCCCTGTACTATAATATATAGCCTACACTAACTGTACACACATAAATGCACACATGCAAACATCATTTGACCCCTCAGCGCATGTGTGCATTAAAGGTGTTTTTTTCTTTGTGTTGTGCATGCACAGTGTGTTTACATACAGTAAAGTGTGTGTGAACGCGTCCTTGCAAAAGTGCCTTATGTGTTGGCCTGGCGCCTCTCCCCCAGCCGCGGCCCCTCCATCTATTTCTGGCTCTGCGTCACGCCTGGGCTTTACTCCTGTGGCAAGAGGAGTGTTTCTCTAGGGCTCCCACTCTGCTGTACACACACACACTCTCACACAGTCACACACACACACACACACAGACACACATACACCTTCCGACAGACACACTCACACACACATGCCTGCCTGCCTGCCTGCCTGCTCAGTGAGCACACTCAGATGTAAACACACACAGTGACGGACGGACAGAGGAACGGATGGATGGATGAATGGATGGATAGATGGATGGTTAGATGAACTGGACATAATGGGAGTTTAAACTTGGCCGCATGTGTGTGTGTGGAGTGTGTGTGACACACAGAGAGAGTGAGAGAGAGAAAGTGTGTGTGAGAGAGGGTCGGCCGGTCGGTGTGTCTGTTACCGTGGCGATGGAAGGAGGGAGTGTGAACACAGAGGAATGCTTTCGGTGATAGAGAGGGAGAGCCGGCCAGGTTGGTTTACAGTCTATCTATCTATCTATCTATCTATCTATCTATCTATCTATCTATCTATCTATCTGTCTATCTATCTGTCTATCTATCTGATCTATCTATCTATCTATGAGTTTTTCTTCCTTCTTTGTCATGCTTTCTTTTTCTAAGTCTGTTAAGGGGGTTCTTTCCTGTGTGTGTGCTTGTGTGTATTTGTGTGTGTGTGTGTGTGTTTGGAGGTGTGTGTGTGTGTGTGTGTGTGTCGCAACGAAGCAGGGGGGATGTCCTCGTCCACTGTTGTCGTGGCGATGCAGCAGCCGTGAATGACAGCGTGTGGTAATCATGTCTGTGTGTGTGTGTGCTTGTGTTTTTTGTGTGTGTCCTATCTATCTATCTATCTATCTATCTATCTATCTATCTATTTTATCTATCTATCTATCTGTTGATTTATCTATCATCACCCTCTACTCTCTCCCAGGGTGCTGTTGTTAATGGACACACTCTCTCACACACACGCTCTGGACAGCTGACTGTCTCACACAGTGGTGTCAGTTCCCTCCATTAACCGAGGGGTGCCACCGCAACACACACACTCACACACACACACACACTCTCTCTCTCTCTCTCTCTCTCTCTCTCTCTTTCTCAAACACACACACAGACACACACACGCAGGGTTTTGGTCGTCTCAAGCCTTGGGAACAGTGATTTACAAGAAAACAGTTTGTGTGTGTCTGCATGTGCGTCTGTTTTGCATGTCTACCTCGCTGCTGGGACCTCCCTTGTATAACAAGTTACTCGAGTATACACAACAACACACACACAGATACGCACAAAACACACAGCCGTTTTGTCTGTCAGAGCAAAGAGGTGCAATTACTGTACACTGACCTTGAGAGTGATTTCTTGTCGTCTCAGGGGTTTGTTCACGTGCTGGAAATCCTTGAAAACGCTTGAATTTTCATGAAGTGTTTTCAAGGTTTTAAAAGTGTTTGGATTTTGGATTAAGTGCCTGAAACTGATGGTGAAACCTTGTGGTCTTTCTTTTATTTGTCACCTTTCTGTTGAATGATTTCACAAAAACTCATTTTGTATAAATATGTGCTTTATCACAGCTTTAAGGAACCCTGCCACACTTTAATCTACATCTTTTTTTCTCTTGTTGTACTTTACTTTTCCGTCTCTATTTTTTCTTTTATTTCATTAGTTTTTTTTACCTTTTCTTCTTCACTTTGCTTCTCATTTCTCCCCTTACCTCCTCTCCTCCTTTCTTTCCTCCTCTCACATCACCTCATTAATCAGTCTCTCCTTTTTCCTCCTCTCTCATATAATTTCTTTCTTTATATGATTTTTTTCTGTTTCTCTCCACTTCTCTCTGTTTTTGTCTCTCCATGTCACTCCTGCGAGTGGCATAACCTTTGACCTTTGGAATTGCTTTTATTTTGAAATATGCCTTGTCAAGTTTCAGATCAAGTGATGGTTTATTTATGTTCATTTACAGCACTTTTTTTTGGAGAAGCAGAGATGAGTATCTGCGTGAAAACTAGTTTCACAAAGTTGAGAGTTTTGCAACTGTTGCTGCTGAGTGTCAGACAGTTTTCAAGTGTGTTGCAGAGTGTTTTACACCATGCAACTCTACTCCAACCTGGTTGCATGCAAGTTTCCACCAACTAAAGCTGCATGAAAGTTTCACTGTGTAAAGCCAGTTTAAAGAAGCTCAGCAATGTACTGCTGTGGACAGGGTCAGCAGCAAAACTTATTTTAGCCACCTAAATAAATCAACATCAGTTTAAAATTCTAGATTTAGTACATTTTCACTACTTTATCTTGCTTTCAAACAGCCTTTTCTGATAGGAAACCACCATTATATAAGGCAAATATCACTCTTTCCAAACCAACCAAACCTCATTGGCAAAATCAGTAATTTTACCTTGCAGAACGCCGAAGTTGCTGGTCTACTCGGTAGTATTGTGTGACTTAAGTTAGTTCATTCGGTTAGTTCACTGAAGTCTCACAATAACACAAGCAAACTAACCGATAGACGCAGCGGTAGACCAGCAACTCTGGTGTGCTGTGAGGTAACATTAATGTCTTTGCTTAAGGAGTCTGGTTTCTGGTTTCCAGTCGTCTGACAGCAAGGTAAAGCAGTGAAAATATTCTAAATATAGTGTACACTTAAACTGATATTGATTTTTTAAGGTGGCTAAATACATTTTGCTGCTGACCCTGTCCACAGAAGTACATTATTTAGCTTCATACACTGGTCTCCTGCTGCTATAAACTGGGGACATGCTGACCACCATCTAAATACATTGACTATGTATACGTACCTCGTACAATCCCACTTCAAAAAATCCAAACTATTCCTTTAATACTGTATACATACCTTAGTTTGAGTCAGGGTGGATTTGGTGACACACAGACAGAAAGAGACAGTGGAAAAGATGCAGCTGTTTGTCTGTTTTTCCAGAGAACGACTGACAGACAGTTCAGTAAATACTGTAGATGGAGAGACGGATAAAGTGACAGATAGACACAAACATGAGGTGGGCTGTCAGGCAGACAGACAAGATTTGGAGGCAAGAAGACAGACAGGCGGGCAAATAGAGAGTCAAACAAACAACGAGGCAGGCAGAGAGACAAGTTGACAGTCAGACGGACAGGTAAACAAATAGAAAAAGACAGATGGACAAAAAAAAAACAAGACAGGAAGACAGGCAGACAAATGGAAAAAGACAGACAGCTGTATATGAAAAAAAAGCCTGACACGCAGACAAGTAGGCAAATAGTGAGACAGTTAAATATCGAGACAGACTGATATACAAATAAATCTCTGATAGACAAGCAGACAGACAGATGGACAGACCAAAAGACCGACAGACAGACAATCACTTCCTCCAGTCCTCTTAGAAAGAAGCGTAGGAAGTCCTGCTGCTCCGCCAAGTGTGTTAAACCATTTTTCCATTCACAAATTCTCAGACAGTGAAGTGTGCTGCTTCTGCCCTGGTATGTGCACGTGTGCGTTCGCTGTGCACGTGTGCGTCTGTGTATGTGTGTGTGCATGCGTGCTCTGGAGTCGGGTGAGTAGGCGATGTGTGTCTGAAGCCACAGTTGATCGCTTTACTTCAGCAGAGAGATATCACTGCTGCTCGTTTAAATGGGATCTGTGTGGGTTTTTTTTGTTTTTTTTTTTTGGAGATGTGACTCTGAAGATGAGGTCTTTCTTCCCAGAAAGATGCTGCTGTGCATCATGAGGAGCTCACAGGGGTTCCAAATAACTGTCTCCTGAAGGAAGGGAAAGTAGATTAGCACCAACAGCTACAGCTTACATTAAAGGGACAGTTCAAAATCAAACACTTTTCCTCTTACCTGTAGTCTGTTTCGGTGTGAGTTGCCAAGGTTTGCAGATATCAGCTGTAGAGATGTCGGCCTTCTCTCCAATATGATGGGACTAAATGGCATTCAGCTTGTGGTGCTCAAAGAAAAAAACTCAACAGCAGAAATCATAAAATCCAGAAATCATGACGCGGTTACTCCAAATAATCCACAAACCTTGTTGTGACCAGTTTCACTATTTTCTTTCTACTGAACTGCACTGGGGCTGCAACTAACAATTACTTTCATTATCGACTGATCTGTTGAGTATTTTCTTGATTAATTGATCAGTTGTTTGGTTCATTAAATGTCATTAAATTCAGTTTACTGTCATACAAGACTAAAGAAGGCAGAACATATTCACACTTAAGCATCTGAAATCAGAGAATTTGGACATTTTTCCTTAAAAAAATGACTCAAAAAGATGAATTGATTGTCATAACAGTGACAGTTAATTTAAAAGTTGACAATTATGACTTATTGTCCTCTAATTAAGTGAACTGATAAATAATGTGATTGAATTTCAAAAAGAAGATATTAAATTTAACCCTTATTCTCCTGGCCTTTATTAAAAATAATCAATGATCAACTGAAATTAAACATTTTATCATGATAGAAATTTTCAGCTATAACGCTCATCCCTAGTCGAATATAATGGATTACATTTGACAAACTCAGCTACACCAATTGTATTGCTCCACAGGAGGAAGTGTGCATCTAGTAACGGACGAGAGGACCGTGTTTGTGACAGCACAGGACGTAAACATTAATCGCATCCTTCTTGGCTGAGCTGCAGCCTCTTGTCTCTTAGCATGTTGTTCCATTATATTCAAGAAAAGGCAGACACCTCCATGGCTGATATCTCAAAAACTCTGCAACTCACAGCAAAACAATCAAGATGGATAAATAGCACTGTTTTTCAATTTTAGGGTGAACTGTTCCTCTTAACCCAAAGAACTATGTTTGTTTCATGTTTCAGCCCATGTTCTTGACTGACTTTACACTGCTGCTAACAACGAACTGTAACAAAGCCCTGCATTCTGTGGAGTTTTGCTCTGCTTCCAGACAGGTTCCTGTTCATTTGCGTACAGTATGAAAATCATCCTTCAGAGACAGCTAATCCATCACAGTGGACATCAGATCACACACTATCTGCTTTTATTTTGGTGCATGTTGTGTTGCTGTTGCTTGGTGAAGTCTGTCTGGCAGCTGCTTCTCAGGAAAAATCCTCCGCTGCACACACAGGAAGTGGCATGTTGATTGTTTTGGGTAAACACAAAACACTGGAGAAAAGCTGGTTAGCATGCAGCTTAGGTGACAGCAGTTAGCAAAACAGATGCCCATAGCAGAGGATGGAAGGATAGTTTGCAAAAAAAAAAAAGTCGTGACTCATGGTTTGGCTTTTTTGGGGGGTCAGATTACTTTTTCCAAGGTCCAGAATTAAATTTCAACAGGGTCTTTTTTTTAAAATATAATTTTGTCTTTCTTTTCTATCAGTTATAATAACATTGTACTCACACTCACATAGCAACGATGCTGCAGTAAAGTTCTATGGGGGCTTTACTTCAGCAGTCTGTAAACAAGCCAACGGTTTATCCAAATTATTTACACCACTTCATCTGAATCCCACATTGCACAGCAAAAATGTGTTTGCAGCTAACTGCAAGTGCAATATGCAGGGCAGCCATAAGGAATTGATCCTTTCTAAGTCCCACCCCTTTTTGCTCACTGCTCCAATAACAGTTGATCAAAGTTGGTTCCTCAGTCAACTTTCTCCTTTTCCTGTAAAAGCCACATAAAGGGTCACATCTTAAGTTTGCTAATATTGGCAAAACACTTGCTAACTGACTAGCTAATGATTACAGTAGATTAGCTCCCCCGTCAATGTCTTTTAACCATCTTCAAATTTTGGTTTTCTTTTTGACATAAATGAGGCTAGCACGTAGCATATCTAAATACAAAAAAACAGGAGAGGGGACAGTCGACTTAAGCACCAAGCTTGCTCAACTGTTATTAGAGCACAGAGCAAAAGGTGGTGGGACTACGGAAGGGTCAGTTATGGACAGTGGGACAAAATTGTCCAAATTTGGACCCTCATCCACACCCACTTCAGCATGAGCAGGTTGCAGTATAAGAGCCTTGTAAGGGCAGTGCTGCAGCTTCACCTGCTTCTTCACACTTTTCTGTGGTTAGAAAGTTACCTGTTGCCCCTCTGCTCCTTCCTTTTCCTGTCCTCTCTGTAGCCTGTCTTCTACTTTTTGAGACCCTGATTTTTGGTGAGGCTCAGTTAGCAGGCTCGCTAGTTGGTTTGATCCTCTTTGACTGTAGGCCTAATATATTGAAATACTAAAATGATGGTCCTTCGAGGGATTTAAATGTGGAAATTATACTTTTTTTGCAGGAAAAACACACAGGACCATCAGGCACATGTCTTAATAAATGTCTAAGATTCAGGTGATGGCACATTTTAGCTTGAACACGCCCCCATTCATATAAAATACATTCAAATCCAGACTTAAAAGAATGTGACTCCTTGATGTCAAGTTACTCATAAACTTTATTTTTGTTAATTCCTTCTCTCTGACACCTATCTGTCTGTCCAACTACCGTCTGACCTATATTTGTGCTTCTTCTGTGTGTGGTGTGTGTGTGACTGTGTGTGCGTGCCTAGTAACTCAACCACAAAACTCATGTTACCAAACACAACCCAGCTTCCTCTCGGTGTCCTTAACACACACACACACACACGCTCACAGAAACACACATGCTGATGCAGGACAGGTGGCTGCATCACCTTGACGTCCAGTTTTACGACACACTCCACATTCACTCCTCCCCTCCTCTCTCTCTCCACACACACACTTTCTCTCTCTCTGCAGGTATAAGCCCCTTATACCTTCTGTGCTGCTAACGCTGCCAGGACCACACACACACACACACACACACACACAGATACACATACACACAGATACACAGCAGGTAGTGGCAGCATATCATAGCCTCTGGTCGCCTGGCAGACAGAGCTCCATGATGGAGGGATGATAGGAGAGAGGGATGGACAGATGGAGGAAAAAAAGATGGGATGGAAGTGAGGGGGGATACAGATGGACGCAGGAATGGACGGATGTTGATGGAATGATTGAAGGATGAAGGACAGACACTGGGAGATGTAGGTGCAAAATGGATGATGGAACTTCAGAAAGAGGAATAAAAGACAGTGAGGAAGTGACTGTGGGAGTGATCGGGGAGAGAATTGCTCAACTTATCATAACAACTGTTCATTTTGTGACAAAAGCACCAAAATGGGAAGGTGTGTTGAAGATATATGGGACAAAGTGGATATTGATCCATCACAAACTTGCACCCTGGTGGCCGTGGCAGTCATTTTTCAAAATGGGCATTTTCCTTTTCCATTGGACCAAACATACAATAATGTGCATAACGTAGATCCTGGTAACCCTGAGAATAAAATAAAATACTCACAGTGTTTTTAAACTCAAACTTTTTCTCAACTTTTTCAAAGTCGTTGGTCATTTTATCGTAATTTTATTATATTGTATAGTGCAATGATTCAGTAAAACATTTCTCGTAGTATTATTTTGTCAAATTGTGGATACTAGAGCAAAATTATTATTTAGAAAAGTACAGAAGCGTAGTAACTACTATAAATTATCTTAGTAGGATGACATAGAGAACCTATTGATCATTTTGTAATAAAAGCGCCTAATTTGGCAAATATATTTAGAGGAAACCGTGCTGGCAGACATTTTCCAAAATAACTGCCAGCATAGTGGCAAAGAGTAGTTTTGACACCCAGCTGTTGTTTCAAATATTATTTGTATATTTTGAAGTTAAAAAAAAGACTTTTAATTGATTATTAAATTAATCACCAACTATTTTGATAATAGATTAACTGTTTTGAGTCATTTTTTTATTACAAAATGTCCAAATTCTGATTTCAGCTTCTAAAATGTGAATGTTTTCTGAATATATTTTGGCTGTGGACCAAAGAAGACATTTGAGGATGCCACCCTGGGCTTTGCAAAAAAAAAAACAAGTTATTGATTAATCAAGAAAACAGTCGACAGATAAATTGATTCTGAAAATAATCACCAGTTGCAGCCATACATTAATCTGTCAGTTATTTTCTCGATTAATTGATCAGTTGTTTGGTCTATAAAATGTCAGAATATAGTGAAAATACGTTCATCAGTGTTTCCCAAAGCCCAAGATGACGTCCTCAAATGTCTTGTTTTGCTCACAACCCAAAGATATTCAGTTTATTGTCATAGTAGAGTAAAGAAACCAGAAAATGTTCACATTTAAGACGCTGAAATTAGAGAATTTTAACTTTTTTTCTTAAAAAATTACTGAAATCGATTAAGTGAGTAATCATTGCAGCTCTAAAAATGTGTTTTGTCACAATGTAATGTAATATTAAATGAAAGAAAATGCAAAAAAAAAATTGTCTCAACATGTAGTGATAACTGGATTAAACCACAGCTGGAGTGGGTACAGTTACATATTAACATAGGCCATGTAACAGTGTGGAGCGAATGTACTAAAGCTGTTATCTGTGCAACTTTGAACAAACCAGTAATTGCTGTATTGTCCTATTTGAATCTACCTCGTCTGCAGTGTGATGAAAAGAGTAATTTAAAGGGGGAAAAAGGAGAGATTGAAAGACGATGGCATGACTGAGGTGGAGGTAAAGATGAAAGTTGAACTACGGAACAAGGTTTTTGAAAGGAAGAATGACGAGTAATGGAGGGAGAACTGTTGCTTATTGCCGTAAAATAATTTCCTCTTTTGGTTTCTTTTCATCTCTTTCATTTTGAGTCATTTGCTCCTCATCTCTTTCTTCTTCTTTTATCTTTCGCTCGTCGTCATCCCTTCTGCCTCCTCTCGTGCCCTCACCTCGCCTCTCCGTTCGTCTTCTCGTCTTCCTCTCCTTTGACTCTCTTGTTTTCAGACCTTTCTCTTCCTCTTATTTTCCTCTTGTCATTTAATTTCTCCTCTTTGTTCTCTCTTTGCCCCTTCATTCATTCATGTCTTCACCTAATTTACTGTCCTCTTTTCACCCCTCCTCTTTCATATCATTTTTACTTTTCTCCTTTACTGCTTTTCTTGTTTTGTATCTGTTCTATACTGTCTGCCTTCTTCTCCCCTCCAATAATCTGTCCTTTCTCCTCTTTCCATGATCATCCTCTGTTCTGTTTTCACAATAATCAAAAGTTCAACTCACTCTTCAGTTACTTATTGCAGCAGCATGTTCAGAAACGCTCTCCTGACTTCTCAGGAAAGGCCCAGCTGCCTCTCCTTCCCTCTCTCCGTCAAAGTGAAAGAAAAACGATAAAGAGGCCCGATGCTGAGAAGACATGGAAACTTAGAGAGAGTTAACTGTTTTCTCCCGGCCAAACTCTCCCTGTCTCTCCATCTTTCTCCTTTTCTCAGAGGTGTAAAAGTAAGTGTGTGTGATCGAGGAAAGGGGCGATGTGTGTGTGTGTGGTGTGTGTGTGTGTGTGTGTGTGTGTGTGTGTGTGTGTGTGTGTGTTGTGTGAGGTTGGAATGTGGAGGCTCGTAAGTCACCTCTGATTTTCCACTCCCGCTGGGACACATCCCATTATCAGTTTTATATGAAACTAGGAAATTCCTCTGTGGTCTGTGTGTGTGTGTTTCTGTGTATGTGTGTGTGCATGTGTTTGTGTGTGGTGTCTGGCTCCATAATGAGCAGCTTAACAGTGGAATAAAAACTGGGCATTTTCCTTCCCCTTTCCTTCCCTCTGTAGTTCAGTACTACCATAAAAACCCCAAAAATCAATCTCACACAGGGCTGAAAAATGTGAATATTTGAGTTCAAAGTTGCTTGTTGTTTTTAATCAACCAGAATTTGAAAGAAAGGAATGTGGTGATATCTTTGGTTTGGCTCCAAAATAACTGACAGTTGTCACAGTTTTGCAACAAAAGATACCCAGGGACAAATTCTGACCTTGTCCAAAATTCAGGATAACCATCTGACAGTGTTACTGTAACTACGACCTACGTGTACTAACCAACCAAAAGGAATGAAGTGTTTTGTGTGGAAAGACAGATCCTATGCTATGATGCACAAACGTACGTTTATATATGCTATTTTAGCATACTACAAAAATACATAGTTACCTCCAGCTGTCTTTGCCGAATTGACATCCCAGTTGGCTTCTTTTCCCTCGTCATGAACGGATCTACGTTCCCTTCCTCCTCCTCTTCTTTGGATTTTCTTAAGTACACATAAATACCACAATTGCATTTGATTAGCTTCATTTTGTTTGTTTTCTTGTATACTGACTGGTGTCGTAGCCTACAATCCTGTAGGTGTGATCATCGTAGGCTACATACATCAAACTTGATGTTGTGCCCAAGTTTATTAGATCCACGTTGCACAATGTGGCTGCAATAAAAGCATAACATTGCTGAAATCAAAGTATGTAGGTGGCTTTAGGTACTTCATAGTGCTTCATAGTTCATAGTTCAGAGTTCTGTCTCTGTTTGTAATTGTACTTTTCCCTGTGTGCACGATGTCTCATTATCTTTTCTATTTTTACATGTTTGCTTTTCTCATTTCTATATTCTATACTTCTAGATGTCTGTGTTTGCTCCTTGGGCTGTGTTTCCTGTATACTGTATGTATGTGGAAATGACAAATAAACAACTTGAACTTCAACTTGATTGACTGGTTGATAAATGGAGTTGATTTAGATACAGGACTGTTGGTTGAATGTTTGATTTGTCTTCATATTCTGAATTGTACAATGTTTAAAAAATGGTTTGTTGACTAGTTGGTTTAAATTGACGGGGTTAGATGTTTATGAAGTCTTGTTATTTTGCAGTCTAGATGCGTGGTTTGTTTTGGTGGATGGCTGTTGTTTGGTTAGATGTTGTCAGTGGTCAGTTGGTTCTTCTCAGTATTGCTGGTTTGTTGGCTGATCAATTATTGCCTCTATGTTTGAATAGTTACATTTTGGTTGGATGCTTGCTTGGTAATTCTGGTGGTTGGATGGCTGAATGGTAACGCGTTTTGACATTTGATGATTGGTTGATGTTGATGTTGGCTGATGTTATCGAGACAGATATTACAAAACTAAACTTTGATCAACCTTTTCCACAGCAGCCATATTGATAGGAAGTAGTGCTACCAATGATACTAATTAAGGTCCAGTTCCGTTTAGTGTTGCAGATCCTTTCCAGTGAGCCGACATGCACAATAGCAGCACTCTGACTGTTTGACCTGAATGGAATGGAACCGTAATTAGTATGATTGGTAACACCTGTGTTTACACTACTATTTCATGTCAAAATGGCGGCTGTGAAAAAGGTCTATTGGTCGATAGTACAACTGAATGAGTTTATTGGTTGATTGGACCAATTAGGTGATTAAATCAATGCATGATTTGCAGCCCCTGTGAAGTTTAGCTGTATGAATTTCTTGATGGATGGCTGTTTGTTTAATGATTTCATTTGTTCGTTGACTCAACCTTTCAGTGTCCTGAAACTCGGTTTGATGTGTCACAGGTGAACAGATGTTTGCAATTATGGTGGATTGTTAGTTGATTGCATTGACAGGTGTTGTGTTGGATTGGTTGGCTGGTTTGTTCAATGATTTGGATTGTCAAAGGTTCAGAGGTTACTCTGAATACTTTTTGGTTTTAGGATTGAATTGATATAGTTTTTAAACATATTGGTATTTATAATTGGGTGGAGTGACAGGAAGCATGGGGAGGATTTGGACATAGACCCAAAGTTTCCAACCCAGGTTTGCTGCCTGTAAACCTGTTGTGCTTTAGAGCTCTTTGAATGGTCAAACTGGGGAATAGTTTTCTCAGTGGATGGTCACAGCTGTCACATTTGCATGATATGAGTTGTTTAGCTAGTTGTCAGGGCGACTGTTTTTAGAAGTGCCCCAAAAAAGTTGGTCAAACATTGCAGTAGCTGCTCTGGATTGCTTGTTAGATGTTTGCTTGGTGATTGTTTGCACGGTTGCCTGGTTGGTTGATTGTTTTAATATTATAAAACTGGGACACAGCTGGAAAGAATAGGGTGATGAGAAGCATACAGAAGAATACAAATAGTTGAGAAGAGGAAAAAAGAGAATAGGGAAGAGATGAGAATAGAATCCAAAGTTTTCCTCACCCGGAGGCCTTTTTACTTCCCAGTCTGCACTGAACGGAAAATCAACAGAGGAATATTCCACACCTCTTTGTTTCCCCTTTGCCCTCCTTTGTGTCTCATCTCTACCTTGATCTTTCCATCTTCCAGTTTGGAGAGAAGGTAGGAAAAGAAGTTAAAATGGAGGGATGTGATTAGTCGGATTTAATCCCGTGCTTTTGCAAAGTCACGTGGCTATAAATGTTGTTTTTGACTTTCTCTTTGTTGGCTAGCACGCTGCAGACTATCAGGAAAGATGGGAATGAGACTGAAGCTCTTTATCTGCCAGCCTTTCACTTGCTTCCTTCCTCATTTTGGCATCCAAATATGCTACTTAGAACAGAATCAAACTCCAAATGACGGCTGGTTACCTGCCAAACCCGGGTCCAGAAGACAAGCCTACCAGTCGCAGCCACAAGTTGCCAGAGTTTGGCTGGTGGCTGGTGGTAATTTCCCACCCTGCAGCCATGTATTCCAGATGTTGTGGATTTGAATCCAACTTGTGACCTTGTTGCATGTCATCCCCTCTCTCTCTCTCTGCGGAGTTTTTCCTTTCATCGGTTTTTCCTCATTCTTTCCACACTCACTGCACCACTCAACAAACAGAAGTACTGTATTGAAAACTATTTGAATGAGATGAATGCACGGCCCAGATAGTGGACGAAGAAATGGATGGTTATTGGTTCAAACTCCCAATCTGGCTGCACTGACTGTATATAAGGAGAGTAAATATGAAAAATCCTTTCAAGGCAACTGCTTTCAAGATGTCATTGAGCAAGGCAGCTCTCCTGAAACAGCTGCGGGTCAAATTTTTAGTGGCCAGCAGCACTGCTGTTACAACATGGCTTTTTCAAGTTTTCTAAGTTTCCCAGATTTATAAGACAGATAATAGGAACATGACACAAGGTCCCATGTTCTAGGGTTGGGTCGATGTATGGTGCCATCGTCCATCACCAGTGGCTGACAATCATCAACCTCAACCAATGGAACTTAGGCCCCTGAAAGTCTAGGACCTTAGGAACTAGACTCTGGGAACATAGGACCCTAAGCACATAAGACCCTGGAGCAACCCTGGGAAAATAGTAGCCAGGGAACATAGGACGTAGGGAAAATAGGACCCTGGGAACTTAGGACCCTAAGAACATAGGACCCTAGAAATGGACCCTGGGAACATATGACCTTGGAAACATAGGACTTTGGAAACATAAGATCTTGGGAACTTAGGTCCCTGGAAATACAGGACCTCATACATTCCTGTTACAACCACTGTGAAATTTGTCTGTTGCCTTGTGCAAGTTTTTTACGCTCCTATGTTCCAAGAGTCCTATGTTCCCAAACGCTATGTATCACCTGATAGGCCAGGGTTAGGAGTTCCCATAGAACATAGGACCTTTGGATCTTAGAACTCTGGCAACATACTGTAAGACATTGCTGGGAGCATAAGACCTTGGGAACATAGGACCCTGGGAGTGCACGGCCCTATATGCTCCTATTACAACCACTCAGAAGTTTGTCTGTTGCTTTGTGTGAGCTTTCGTTCATTTATCAGAAAGTTATTTTTACTTTTTGCAAGCAATAAGTTTCCACTTGTTTTGTAACTGCTAATATCAGACAGGAAGCTGATTTTGTCTTTTTATTGGTGGTGACTATGAGTAACAAGATGTTACTGTTAAAGAAGCATGTTTTGTGGACTTTGCCTGGAACACTAAAGGTTAAACAAGGTTGTTTTCTAAATTAGATGTTACTGAGTTGCCCCAGGTTTTGAAGAGTTTCCTGTTTTAAGATAAAGTTTAATCCTTCTGGTTATATTTTAAATTGTTGTTGTATTGCACAATGTATTGATCCTACCAACAAGAATTATCTGTGTATATGTCTTATTCCTCTGTGTCATAGAGCTCAATTGTTGTCTAAAAACTATTAAAACACATCAGTGAGCCACACTGGTTCTCTGGGTGATGTGTTCCATCATTACCATGAACACACACAGCTCACAGTCCCACACATATCATCCTGCTGCCCTAAATACCCTCAAGAGTAGTGGTTCTCAACTTTTTCAAGTCAAGAACTCCCAGAATAATCAGGTTGGTGCATGCAAGCCCCTCAAAAAAGTCAGGGTGATATTTCTGAAGCTTTGTGGGAGCTCCGGACTCTGGGTTTTCAGTTGATGATGCTGTCATCGGACTTTCACGTGACCATGTTGAGATACTTTCTCCATTTCCTGTACAGTCTCCTGTTAGCCCGAGTGGCTTCTCAGAAAATTCCAGTTCAAGACTCGGGCTAACAGGACACTGTACAGGAAATGGAGAAAGAATCTCAACGTGGGTCACCTGAAAGTCTGATGACAGCATCATGAACTGGAACTTTCTGAGAAGCCATTGCTCCATAGTAGTCGTTCCATGTGATAGCTAGAAAAGTGGCACGAAAACGGCGTGATTAAGCGCAGTACTGTGGCACAAAAGCACCAAAATGAGAGTTTTTTCTTGAGGCCAGCTGTATTTTGCATTTTTAAGTGCTTGTTCCTGAAGTCTTTAAGGGGTAATGTCACTGAGCGCTCTTATTTTATTCTCTGGAACCAGTTGGTTACCCCCAAAAATTATCTCACAACTCCCTTTGGGGACCCCCAGGTTGAGAACCACTGCAATAGAACACCAAATGTGGATTAATCTTATTTTATTTTAACTACAATGGAATTGAGATAATGAGAGAAAAAAATAATAAATCTGCTGGTGAAAACAGTCCCGAACAAATGCAGTGATTGATCCTATTGTTGTTTGCAATATTTGCAAAAACAAAAAACTATTTGCTTTAGAAAAAATCTTTTTTAAAAAAAAATAAAACTATATTTCTGACCAGTTTTTAAAAATGAGCAACTTCAGTTGGAGCCAGTGGGCCTGGGACTGAGAGCTACATAAAGGCTTGGAAGGACTAACACATTTAGTCTTTTCATTTAATTCCTTGACACTAATACAACTCATCCTCATTCTTTAAATTGAGGGATATTATGCTCCTCCCTTGGTTAATGAAATTCAACATATTTATTGTTGAGCAGAACTGTTTTTATGACATTCTGGCAACAAGATTGTGGTGTAGTGATAAGAGAAATGAGACAACACAACAGCGGACGTGCCCATGCTTGCTTCATTGTGTCTTTGCAACACTTAAACAACCCATTTTTTTTTTAATCCTTGAACCAGATTTTCACGCTGACTCTACATAAAAGTTGCAGTAATAATTGCAAGTAAACACGGAGGTTTCTTCATCCTGAGAAAAACACCCACTATTGCACACAAAGTTTGCACAAACGTAATAATTCATGGGCCTTCCCTTTAAAGCCTGTGGTGTCACATATCTTACATCAGCTTCATTAGACTTCCATAAGTATGTTTACATTCACACTAATGATCTTAACCTGATTAAACCTACTGTATAGTGCCGACTACTCAAATTAAACCATCCTCTCTGCAGCCGCCGTCATCGAATTATCATATTAGTGGATATGTGATAATAATTGTAAATGGAACCAAGATAAGACGCTTAACTTTCTGCTAAAAGTTGTTATTTTGTCTTTTCTACATCTTGTGTGTCAAAGGTGAGCTGACAAAGAGGAGAAAAAAGGATGACTCATTTAAACATCAGCCTGGAAAAATAATAAATTCCACCCCCCGCTGCAGCAGGAGCTGTGGTTTTATAATCAATAACCAGACTTGATCAGTTTCATGTCAGGTCCTCTGAGTCATGGAATCATTCATTGGACTCAGCCTAACAGGATTATGGGTAAAACATGCAGAGGAGCTGCGTTGCAGATTAAGTGTGATCATGTTGTTAGAAAAAGAAGTCCAATAAAAATTTTTTAAAAAAGGAAAGAAAAGAAAAGAAAGAAAGATCCAGCGCAGCAGCTTCATTTTCCTCTTTGGAAAAGCTCAGTTCAGACAGATGGAAACACACACAAGTCAGCCTCACTGCCATCTGTGTGTGTGTGTATGTGTGTGTATGTGTGTGTGTGTATCTGTGTGTGTTTTGACAGACATGAAACAGAAAAACAGTGTCATAGTTTTTCCCTGCCTTCGTCCTGGCAGACCAGAGCAAGAGGACGACTCGGAAAAATGTGATCTCAAAACAGCCGTCCCACTGTGGTGGTGTGTGTGTGTGTGTTGTGTGGTGTTGTGTGTGTGTGTGTGTGTGTGCTGTTGTGTGTGTGTACATGTGTGTGTGTACATGTTGTGTGGGACATGTGACTGTCCACTTCTCTGTCACTGTGTGTTTTTGATGTTTTCCATCCATTACATTGTCGGTATGTGTGTG
Organism: Lutjanus argentimaculatus; assembly: GCA_034769285.1. Classification (NCBI taxonomy): domain Eukaryota; kingdom Metazoa; phylum Chordata; class Actinopteri; order Lutjaniformes; family Lutjanidae; genus Lutjanus; species Lutjanus argentimaculatus. Next base: position 6,261,296 of record JAWZSL010000023.1, read on the forward strand.
GATGTTTGTTGTGTGTGTGTGTGTGTGTGTGTGTGTGTTTCCGTTCTCCACCACATTTTAAACCATGCGGCTGAGAGACGACAAATCAGATGAATTGAAGGAACTTTCCTGCCTGTGAGATTTCTCCCTCTCTTCTCCTCCTCTCTTTACCTCCCTTCCTCCCTTCGCTTCTCTCTCTCTCTTGCTCTCTCCATCTCTCTTTCTGTCTTTCTTCCTTCCTGTCTGTCCCCTCTCGCTCAGTCAGCTCCTCACCGGTGTGCATGTCTGTGTTGCTGCTGTATGTAAATGTACTTGATAGATGTGCCCTGAAGGTAACGATAAAGCTGTGTTTGCAAAAGAAATGGTCATTTGCTTGGCAACTGTGTCTAACTTTGATTAGCGTCCATTTAGACGACCATGTAGAGTCTGTCAGTGCGCTGTGGCCGATTTATTCCCCTTTTACGTACATATGATGGCTTGGCTCAACTCAGTTTAACTCCAACTGTGTTTTTTAACTGAAGTTGTTGTGAGAATTACGGGGGAAACACTGTTAATGTAACTGCTTTGGGGCCAATTCTTAATGTGAACGTTGATATTTTGAAAAATGCACCAGGTTAGAGGGTTCCTTGCATAATTTACAGCATCAGTTCTCCGAGAATCTCCTTCATATCCAAGCAAAACTGGCATTGTAACTGAAATATCCCTAACCGAACTGATATCAAATCACATCGAATTGAATCGATTTGGGAAGTCTGAATCGATATGACCGATCAATAAGACCTTCAGGAAGAACGTCGTAGGTTCTGCCAGAATCATTTGTTTCAAGAGAACCCTTTTATGAGGAAAGTTTTTGTCTAGCATTCTTTGTAAGACTGAGGGTTCTGTTAAGAACCCTTTTCACCCAAAGAACACTTTTTTGGAAGAAAAGAAATCAAGGGTTTGTCGAGGGTTCCCATGATATAAAAGAGTTCTCAATAAACCTGCCTGGGTAGGTTCTAATGAAACCCTTGGATTCTCAGAGGGTTCTGGTTCTTGTTAGCACCCCTCGGAGGTTGATAGAACCCCCTGGAGAGTGGGCTCTGGATGGAACCATTACACCATAGAAGGGTTCAAAGTAGGACCTCCCATGTGGAGTTTTGTGTGTAGCCTTTCACAGATGGTTCTAGCTTTAACTCTTTACACTTGGTTCTAGGTCGACCTTTCTGAAAGGGTCCCAAGTAAAACCTCTGTAGAAGGTTCTACCAGAAACCAAAAAGGGTTCTCCTGTGGGCACAAGCCAAAAAAACCCTTCATGGTTCTAGTTAGCACCTTTATTTCTATGAGTGTGTAATTAACATTGAGATGTTTTCATTATGTGTGTAACAATGAAGTAGTTAAATGTTATCAGAATCACAATCTATCAGCTATCATACAAAATAATTATTTTATATTTACCAAAGTAATGATAAAATTACAAATTATAGCATCACTAATACTTGATAAACAATCATAATTTCTTTGTTCGTTAACAGTAAAATAATTATTAAGAAAGTTTAATTAACTATCAGTTTCTCTTTTTTGATTATATGATATTTTTAATGAACTGTCACTCTCTCTTTCCCTCCTTTTTCTTTCTCTTTCTCACTCTCTCCTCCAGCCTCTCCCTCTCTGTCTCTTTCACACAGTTTGTCTCACTCCTGTCTTCCTCTCTCAGGTTCTCTCAGGTTCTCTCTCTATCAGGTTCTCCCCTTCACCTCCACCCTCACTCTCCCATCTCTCGGTCTCTCTTTCACAATTTTAACTGCAACCCCCCCCCCAACACACATCTCGCTCTCATTCATTTCTTCCTGTTGAAGAATTAATTTAGTGTGTTTCTCAATGTGTGTGTGTGTGATAGTAAAAAGGGAGGGAGGGGGTTTCTGCTTCACACCTCCGGTGACCACTTCCTCCACCACATCCTGTTTATATCCTGTTGCGATAGTGACCGGACTCCCTCAGAAATGCACGCACACACACACGCACAGGGAGAAAACCCTGATTAAATCCACAAACATGCATACACAACCCCAACACAAACAGCATTCAAGACTCACAAACACAACAATAAGCACTCAAGCACATATTTAACCTCTTACATAACAGTTTCCGCTTTCAGTTTTAAGACTGTTGAAGTATCTGAGAGCGTCTATTATATATTATAAAATATTTAAACAGCACATTTTTTTGGCTGCACCGTTCTCGTGCACAATTTTATTCACATTTACCCCAAACTCAGCCTGATATATCTGTTATTTTTGGAAGTTTTGAATATCCTCCAGCTTGAATGGAGTTTAAATGACAGTTGGCTGCTCAGTATATGTTTGTATTGACAGGCAGGGTTAAAGCTGTGGTTTATTTTTGGCAACGTCGGGAAAAAATTTCATAATAACCTTTCAGCAAAATGTAATTTAAGTGGTCTGAGAGAAATCCAGATTGCTGCACCTCCTCTTGGCTCTGTTTTTCTGATGTTGGGGGAAGAAAGAACGCCCGTCCCTCCACACCATAGATGAGAAAACTGTTGTCAGTCATGCAAACAGAAATCTGAAGGACTTGTCACACATTCCACATTCTGAATATGAAATATTACCTTCAGGCTGAAGATACAGAGCCAGCAAATGTAAAAGCAACCGCTTCAAGTTTTCTTTCCTTCCAGTTATTTGCATAGGTAGTGTTGAAGTGTAAATTATGATTTCATGGTTTTTTATGATTGCATTCCTCATTTTAAATGTCTGTGTATTTATATATATTTATCTTGCAGGGAATGTGCAAGATTTTACATATCTTTATTACTCTACTTTATTCCTGTTTTCTGTGGTATTTTATATGTTTTTCTTATGGTTGTACATATTGTCCAGGTGCATAACTGCATTGTACTATCCTACCCTTCCCTACCCTAGCCTACCCTACTCTACCCTATCCCACCCTAGCAGAGCCCACCATAGCCTGCCCTACCCTACCCTAACCTAGCCTAGTCAAGTCTAGCCTAGTCTACCTTACTGTACCATAGCCTAACCTTGCCTAGCCTACCCTGATCTACCCTAGCCAAGTCTGCCCTTCCCTATCCTAGCCTAGCCTGGCCTATTCTAGTCTAGCCTAACCTATTCTAGCCTACCCTGCTCTATCCTAGCCTAGCCTAGCCTCATCTACCCTTGCCTAACCCTTAGCTGGCTCTACTGTACCCTAACGGCATATCCTAGCCTCCCTCCTAGCTACCTACTCTACCCTAACATAGCTAGTCTAGCCTATTCTACTCTAGCCTAGCCTAGCCTACTAGCCTAGCCTACTCTACCCTACCATAGCCTAGTCTAGCCTATTCTACTCTAGCCTAGCCTAGCCTAGCCTACCATAGACTAACCTAGCCTAGCCTACTCTGCTCTACCCTAGCCTAGCCTAGTCTACCCTTCCCTAGCCTAGCCTAGCCTGGCATACTGTAGCCCAGCCTGCTCTATTCTACCCTAGCCCAGCCTACCCTGACTAACCTAGCCTAGCCTACTCTGCTGTACCCTAGCCTAGCAGAGAATCCTGCAGAAAATCCTGAAACTCCTTTCCTACAACAGCATATAGCACAAAACATGAGTATGAATGTTTGCTCATATTGATGAGTAGCAAGCAGGCATGATGACAGACAGTGGGGAATAACTTTTAACATCGTGTGTGTGTGATGTAGCCTCTCATCATACTGTTAGATGCCGTCACAGCTGCCTCTGAAGCCTGGGGCCTCCTCCCGCGGGCTGCGAAGCGCTGAAGGTGGCGTTTTTGAGGCTCACACCGTGGGCATCTGATTTCTTCTGCTGCCGTTCAAACTTGTTGGTTTGGTGGGAGTGGCTTAGCGGAGTTAGGGGCAGCAGAGAGGGAGGTGTTGTGTATGTTCAATTGTTGCCTGCTTCAGCTTTAAGAGGTTTATATTCATGAACACACACTCATGATCTTTCTCTCATGTGTTTTCTTACAGGATGGCCCCGTGAGGACACTTTCTGTCGGGACTCCCACTGAAACCAAACTGAGCATGTGCAGACCAACAGGTAAGTCCAGTATCCTCACCTGTCACTACACTCACCAGATTCAACAACCTAAATTACTCCTCGGAGATTTTTACAGGACAGCGGACAGTGCAGCAATCGTTTGTGCAACACGCATTTTGTGTGTGTGATGAAGTGTGTAAGGTTCATAAACACAAGAAAGAAACAAAGTGGTGTTTTTGGGCCAAGAATGTTCATAAAAACAACATAAATCCACTTTAGAGAAATGTTCCTTGATGAAGAAATTACAGGTATTTAAACAACAGAGATGATTTTAGAGTGAAAAAAAAACAATTTAACTATAATCACCTGTATACAGAGTTACAGTGCAAGTTTTGTTGTTTTCGCACACTGGTTTTGAAATTAAACAAGTACAACCCCAAAGTGCTGATTTCCAGCTTTAATTTGAGGGTGTTTACATCAGAAGAACAGTGTAGAAACTATGATCCTTTTCATACATATTCAGAAACTAAGCAGACAAGTTAAGAGAAACTTAAAGTCATCATTTGAGCGTGAAAATTTCACTCATTAATTCCCACTTGTTACCTTTTTATAGTTTGCATCCACATCATGGTCTTCTTCAGTTCTTCAGTTCTCTGATTGAAAGTTGAGGAAAAAGCTAATAGGTGCACTCGCTTGGAGTTTTAAACTTTATCCACTGGAGACCATGAGATGGTTGTGGGAAAAGTTAGTAAGCGGAATTTGAGTGATGAGTTGGGTTGCAGTCTGATTATCTTGGCCTGTCAAGACTTTGGTACGTTGTCTCTGTCCAAGACAATTGTCCTAACACTTTGTCCTAAAATCATCGTCTTTGTAAAATTAAAGCTGAGATTCAGCACTTGAGCTAATAGTCACTGTTTCATTTTATATCCAGAGTACAAAGCCAACAGAGCGCTGCAGGAGGAGTTTTAGGAGTCTTAAAATCCAAAAATACGTTAGCATATTTGCATGTCTCGTTCTCTTGTTACTAAGTCAGTGGGTTTTTTAAGAGGGTTTTTGGTGAGATACCTGAATGACGTCTGTGTTTAACACAAGCTTAAGACATTTTGACAACTTGTTCTACGATATATACGTCAGTAAACACCCCACTGGTGAATTTTGAAGCTTTAAAAAGGCGGCTTAATGAGAGTACAGAGGCTGTCATTAAATGTCATCACTGGTCTCTTAGTGGTGGCGACAGCAACCACCACAGCGACGTTAACGTTTTACTTTTGGTGTGTGCGTTTACAAAAAAAACCATAAAATTTGTGTTCATTTATGAAGATTATCTTGTTGAACAAAAGTTTGGAATGTGACCGTTTGTTCCCCACAGAGCTGATTTTCTGCAAGAATTCAAAATCCAATCCAAAAATCCTATTGGCTTTTTGTCGAGGGTGCTGCTAACTTCCGGGTTGGCCTGCAAAAATGTGTCGTTCCTGCAGCACGCTACAAGCATACAACTGTTCTAATGCTTTCTGATTGCACACAAGGATAAATTAAGTCTTCACCAAGTGAACTACTAGAACCTGGAAGTCTTTGAAGTCAGACTGACATGCACAGGCAGGAGTTTTTGGATTTTCTCAGAAGTTGACCAGTTAAGATCTAATGCGAGCTGTGTGATTTGTGAATACAACGGTCAGTTTTGGTGTGACGTGGTTAAAACTGGACTGTCAGCTGTTTCTTGGTGAGCTTTGTTTAGTCAGTGTCTTTACTGTATCTAATGTTTTACCAAAAAACCTGTTTCTGTGATATTTATGTTTAATTACTGTGCAGTGTGTTGCTGAACTGTCCAACTGATTTCTGCAGTTGCTGTGAGGTCAAAGATCAGCTGGTTTCTGATCTGATCGGTTTCCCCACTGTTTTATTTTATTACAGATCATATTGTGAAGATGACTGTCCCATTTTACCTTGTTTTCTTGCATTTTTCTTCTCTGTTGAACCACTTAGTTTCTGAAATGATTTGACTGTTTTACATTGTTACAGATTATATTGTAGGGATAGTTAACACAGTTTCTACTCTGCTGTACAGCTGACCTGGCTATACTGGATTCTCTGGTATTTCTGACATTGTTCTTTAGTGTGCCGTGTCAACAGCTGGTTTCTGAACTGATTTGAGTGGCTTCTTAACTGTTTTCTTCTATTACATTATGTTGGGGAGGTGAATATCCCAGTTTCTGTACTGCTTGTAGACATTGTTATACTGTTTCTTTAGGTTTTTTTTTATGTGGAGTATTTCCAGTACTAGTTCTTAACTGTGCAGCTTTAATAACTGGTTTCTGATCTGATTTGACTTGTTTATTGACTGTTCAACATTACATATCATATTGTAATATTACCTATTCCAGTTTATATACCATTGTAGAGCTGGTTACAAGCTGTTTTCTGATCTAATTTAACTGGGTCTTGACTGTTTTATGTTGTTACAGATGATTTTGTAGCGGTAGCTATCATGGTTTCTGTACCGATACAGTAGGCATGGTTATACTGGGTTCACTGGTATGTCTGACCTTGTTCGTTACTGTGGGGTATTATGTAACAACTGGTTTCTGAACTGATCTGACTGGTTTCTTGACTGTTTAATGTTATAGATTGGTTTTTCTTGTGTTGTGGGCATTTTTCCTTATGATGGAATATTACCAGATGGTTTCTGATCTGGTTTGGCTGGTGTCTAGACTGCTTTGTGTTGTTACAGGTTATATTGTGCAGTAGGCCTGGTTATAGTGGTTTCTCTGGCAGCTCTGATATTGTTCTTTACTGTCAAGTATGAAAAACTTTGACTGTTTAGCATCACAGATTATTTTGGAGTTATCCCAGTTTATATACTGTTGTAGAGCTGGTTACACTTGTTTTACTTATATGTGGGGTATTTTTCCTTATCATGGAATATTACCCACTGGTTTCTGAACTGGTTTGACTGGTTTCTGTGCTTTTTCTCGAGGAATACAGCAGCATCCATGATCTGGTTAAAAAAATGAAAAATAAGGAGAATTCCTTGAATCCAAATAGCTACAACAGCAGGAGAGGAGCGAATTTCAATGTGACCACAACCAGAAATGGAACTAGAAGTCAGCTGTAAAAAAAACACACACACACACAAACACACACACACGCAAACACACACATTCCTGGGAGCTAAATTACCATCAGTCGGAGTAGCTGGGATGATTTTGGTTTGACGCAGACATTGTGGTTGGTAGACCAAAAAAAAGTATGTTGGAAAGCTGTAAAAGAAAATGTTACCTGCCCTAACATGCTCTCTCTCTCTCACACACACACACACACACACACACCACACTGTAATATAAATATTATTCAGGATCTACAAAGGTAATACAAGTGGTACAAGCCAAAAAAAAAAGATATCGCAAAAACAAATCAGTACGACAGAAAATGTTGCAATAAGAAGATGTGTTTTCGAGCTCTCCGGGGAAGTCAGAGCGAGGCTGTGATGATGGCTTAGTGCTTCATGATCACACACACAACACACACACACACACACACACACACAGAAATGACTGGCTTTCAGCAGCCTGCTGTGTGCCAAGGTTATGAAATAATTTGTGTGCACGCGCCTTTCAACACAATTCTTCTTTCCCTCCATTCAAGCTGAGACACGACTCGGGAAAGATAAAAATAGAACCTCACTGACCTCTTCTTTCTCTCCCCTTCGCTCTCTCTCATGGCCATCTTTACGCTCTCACTCTGCCCCCCCCCCTCCTCTTCCTCCTCTCTTTCTGTCTCCAATCTGATATTGATGCAGCTGTCTTGCTCCGGTTGGGTAATGCTCGAGCTCTAACACAGGCAGAGGGGTGCTCGGGGTCGAGGCTTCGAGGATTTTTACTCTCCCTGGTGGGAAATGTGGCTTTCATCAACACAATACTCACTCACAATAAACTAAATATACAGAAACATAAGATCAAATGAAACAATAGTTCAATGGTTCACCAGAAAAATGTGGTGCAAGAGTTTGTTTGGTGCAGTTTTGTTGCAAATTTGTGGTCCGACTGTTTGAACTGGCTCAAATTACGGGTCGCCACAGTATTTGGATAGAGCCAAACAGCAGAGTAATTCAGGGGTAAATGCACCCACGCTCGGTTTATTGACAGTGAGCGAGGATCCAGTCGCCCCTGACAACCTCCTGAGGTGGTAAGAGAGGCATTCGGCCGCGCTGATATCATCGCGAGCATAAATCCAGTTTGTTTTTGCAGCCCCATGCACAGCAACGACATAAATGGAAATACATGTTCGCATGAGGGCCGAACGAGGAAATGCACGCGAAGCAAACAGGTGGCAAACAGCTGGGATAGTAACTTTAAACTAGCTGCGAGTATTGAAAATATTAACTCATAAAAAAACGGCAGATTGTTGTGGATGGAGAGCAAGCAAGCGTCTGCTGTCAATTAAGGTCTGAGCAAACTTGTTTGCAATGACAACAACTGAATAAAACTACTCTCCTCTCAGCTGTGACTAAGACGACAACTACACATGTACCCTTGATGTACGTATGAGCAGCTTAAACGAAAAGACAGAACATCATAATTTCCACGTGGATACAGGAGATGTGTGCAAGTTCCAGGTTCCAACAAAAGAGCACAGTAAGGTTGAGAAATACAGAAATCCTGTTTTGTAACAAATGTAATTCTGCTCTGACACACGAGTAGTGAAGCGTCACAAAAACAGAAGCTTCCAAACAGGGCAAAAAGAGTCACTGAATGATTTGATTATTATGAAACGCGTGCGTGAGTCATACTGTAGGCAGTGTTTTTTACAGTCACCAGAACTCGACGACAGCGCTCTCCACAGCCATCATCAAAAATTAAATGCCTCATGTTTTGTATTTAGTTATGACATATTGTGGTCTCTTACATGATAATACATCAGCTTCTTTTAATAATAAACAGGACTGATATCAGTATTGACATTGGTGATCCTGGCCCTGATATTATTTGGCATTCAATCAAAGCTGAATTTTGCTGTATTGCACCCTTAAAATAAGCAAATATTTTTTTGGAAAATGTTGCTCAACCGTCCAGTAGAGAACCTGTGATAAGGAGCTTTAAAGCTACCGTGCAGGCTTGTGATGAAACAGCTTACCAAGGCCTCTCATGGCGACTTTTCCTTTCATTTGCCTTTCATTTGAAAGACTCATGTAATCCAGATGTGGCAGGTGTCTATGTGCTGCATTTAAATGTAAGATTGGGGTAGTTTAAGGAGACAGATTCAGGTTTCACTTTCAAACACATTTTCAAGCTCTTGTAATATGAGTTCGCTCTGGTGTCTGTGGTGTCAGTCCCACGCTGGTGTACTGTACCAGTCGTTATGCATTTTATATCAATCAGCAGTGACTGGTTTGCCCGAGTTAAGGGGGGAGCAACTATAGCGATGGAGTAGGCTACATCATGGCGCAGCCCATGGTGGAAAACTGTAGGAAAGCATCATGAGCACATGTCGACAGTGTTTCTGTATTTACTGCAAGTATTTGAAATGTAGAACTTTGACTTGTAACAGAGTATTTTTATGCTGTGGTATTACTGCTCCTTCTCAAAGTGGCTGTAACTGATATTTTTATAAAGACAGTGTGTTAAATGAAGTGAAAATAATGTGAAAAGGGTCGCACATAGTGATGAACCAACAGAATCTACAGTTTCCATTTGCTTCACGGAGCGGCGCACAATTTTCGGCAGTTGTTTTTAAAGAAAGAGCTCTAAAGACCTACTGTACTTATTTCTGAAAAAAATCAGTTACTGCAGCTTTAAGTAAAGTAACCATGTGAGGCATAATACTGAAATTGTCAACTGAAATAAATAAAAAGTTGCCAAGCTTACTGTGTATCTTAGAGGACACGCTTTATTTCCTGGTGTCTCAGTCAGTTTTTTTTATTTCATTTTGATGCAGAAATACATGTCGCTGAACTTTTAAAACTTTCATTGGCTGTGTCTTGGAGGAGACACTGTGGGATGTTTTAATTTGTCTGTTTCTGACTGTATCACCTCACTGAATCAGCTGTAACCTTCAACGTTTCGCTGACTGTGCAGGAGCAAGAAATGAATTATGGGCGAGAGGGTCAGTACCGCACAGCGGCCTTGTAGCTCGATTAACCTTTATCAGAAGTATACGATTAAAGTGAAATTTTGTACCGTGTTTTTTATATATATGTATATATAACACAACACACATATATATAGTGTGTGTGTTGTATATAATATATACTTGTATATATATATATAAACATATACATATATGTGTGTGTGTGTGTATATATTTACACATGTATATGTATTGTATATATATATATAATACATATATATAAAAAGCATCTGATTTACAGAAAAACACCCCAGATGTTGGCCAATCAGAGATGATGTAATTGTGCGACTTCCTTATTCTGTAGAAAAAGATGAGGGAGGTTTCTTACAGAGAATCCTGCAGTTTATTTGTGTTCAGATTCACATCAGTGCTTTGAAACTCAAATTGTGTTTTCGTGCTGTGGAGTTTTACAAGTTCTTCAGGAGGAACCGTCAAACATTTCAGGTCAGGACTCTATAAAAACACATCTGTTTGAGATAAGGAACTTTAACCTTAAAGAAAACCTGAGCTTTCTGTTCTCAGTAGGACTGATATAGCAGAAAATTTTATCTTGATAAAAAGTTTCATTCAGTCAGTATTCAGAATTATTTTTACTAATCTATTTTTTACTAAAGGCCAGGAATAAAAAAGGCTTAATGTAACCACTTTATTTTGAATTTAACCATTTATTTATCGAGCCAGGGATGAAAACCCTCATCTGTTGAGAATTTAACTGATTAAAAATGTCTTAATAAATAATAAATCAGTAATCTAGAAATGGCAGTAGTAGCGCCTCATTTGATATTGGTTTGTCTGGTGGACTGTTTACTGAATAAGGAAATTTACGCAAAAAAACTGGTTAAGGAAAATCCCTAAAACTTGCAATGCTATAAGACAACAATAAAAAACATGCATGAATCAATAAATTTACACAAATAAAAAAAATAACATAAATAAGGATAAATGAATGATCTGGCCTTGATTGACATGACATTAAATACTGGTGAACTGACCTGTCCTTTTTTAAAAGTATTAAATTAAGTTCCTCACTGTCTGTACTCATCTTCTCACTGCACGCTGTTTCTGTTGTTGCGTCACATGTGGCTGCAAGTCAGGGTGTATTCGTTACGTATTGATCACTCTATCAAACAGTTTTCCCATTGCTATTGGTAAAGTGTCTGTTATCGTTATATATTGCTATCGTTTCATTGGCCAAGCTGTTTTACAGATTAATTACTTGACAGAATTATCCATTACTTCACAAGAAAATTCAAGCTGCATAAGTTCATATAATCAGAAATACAATCTTCAGTTATTGTGGAGCATCGTGATTTATCTGCTACTGTTGCACTGCGGTTAAAGGACAGAGAAAAAAGACTGAATAAATGAACATGCCGCTGACCTGTAATCCTGTTACAGGGTCATGATTACCCACACTGAGAGCATGAACTCTGGAGGTCTGCATGGTTTTCGCATCAACATGTAATAATAACCACTAATATCACTTTAGCTTGGGTTTTGCACAACAGCAGAAAATTAAGTTTTTGATCGTACGTTTCATTTTTTCCATGAGGTAATGGACAAATCTGTAAATGCAGAAGGTGTTTACTCTGAAAATGTGAGTGTGTGCTCATGTATGTTTGTCTTTGAGATGACTAATTTCAGTTTTTAAGCTTGAGAGTGGTTTTTTTTTTCTGCTCGGACTGTTTGATGGTCAAGGCTTTGTTTTGGTTTTGACTCGGGTTTAGGTCGAGGTGGAGGTATGTAGTTCTGATGGTTAAAGTTAGTCATGTCAGTGGGGGCTTCACAGGTACAGAAGTAAATGTAAAAAGCTACATAAGAGTTCCAGAGGGTTCTTTCTGGAGGTCTACCCAGAGCCAGTTGCTTCTGAAGAACTTTTTCTTTTTATGTAGAAAGGGTTTGGGGTCTTTGTAAGAGCAGGGGTTCTATTAAGAACCACTTTAAACCAAATAACCCTTTTTGGAAGAAAGAGTTTTCAAGGATCATTGAAAGCATGGACGTTAAACAATGTTTAGAAAATTTAGACAATGTAATTGTGACATAGATTATATATTAAACATCTACGGGATTCAGAATGTTTTTGCCTCATTTGTAGAATTTATAACCATTTTATTTATTTATTCACAGGGACACTGCACATTTATCAACGTCACTGTAAATGTGCCAGTGTTAGCCAAAAGGTCAAAACCAGCCAGGTGTTAAAGTGGCCATTAATATATAGATAGAATAGAATACAATATGGATTCTTTGTAGAACCCTTTGAAGACAAGATGGTTATAGGTCATTTTTTTTTTTTTTGATCTCCCTGGGTAGGTTCTATGCAAAACTCTTGTAATATAAGGGTTCTCGGTAGTACACCCTGGGTGGGTTCTTGTTAGCACTTCTAGAGATGAGAAAACCCCAAAGATGTTCTGGGTGGAACTATTATACCATAGAGGACTTCTCTATGAAACCTTTCACTGGGGGGTTCTAGGTAGGACCTTTCACACATGGTTCTTGGTATAACCCTTTATAGCGCTGCGTCCACTGCAGGAACTTTCCCCAGGGACATGGAACCTTTGGGAGAGTTCGGTGTGTTTCCATTGCAGGGACCAAGGTCTAAATTAAGTTCCGGGGACATTCTTTCAGTCCCTGCTCGTGGGGTAGTAGTTTCTAAAAACACAGGAACTTTGGGGATGGGCTTCCTGTGCTGAACATTTCTAATCACACGCAAAAATGATGAATAAAAGCACTTTTTCATAGGTCAAAGGATAACACAGCATTTCCACCACAGGACCTTCTCCTGGAGACTAGGAACCTTTGGAAGAACTTGTGTGTTTCCATTGCAGGGATCATGGTCTAAATTAAATATTTTACCCCCCAAAAGTCCCTGAGCAGGTAGTAGATAGTTTTGAATATTTCATTTTCAATTGATTTCATGCTGCTTCATCGTTGTTCTAATGATGAACTAGTTACACCAATCTTGTGCGGTAGAAACACAGACAAAGCAGGACTGAAGTTCTGGGTATACTTTGGGTGGAAACACGGCTTAAGTTGGGTTCAAGGTAGAACCCTCTAAAATGGTGGAATCTTTCCAAGTTGAACCTTTATGTGAGCTTTCCAAATTAGGTCTGGTTCTTGAACCGGTTCTTTTCAAAATCCTCAGAACCTTGGTGGTATCTGTTCCTACCAGTTTTGAGCAAAACCATTGTAATCAAGGTTCTTCACCAACAGGGGGCGCACTGCACAATGCAACCTGTGGAATATGACGCACCCACTTTGATTCTCAAAGAGGACCTTGTAACTTTTGGTTCCAGCTGGGAACCAACTTTTCAGGTTCCAAACCAGTTTATTTTTGGTGGAAATGCTCAGAGTGATGTCATTAACAGAGGGCGCTGCACAATGACCTGTAGAATATGACACGCACACTTTGGTTCTCAAGGAAAACCTCTTATCTTTGAGTTCCAGCTGGGAACTCAAAGATAAGAACTCAAAGCTGATAAACCAGCTTATTTTTGGTGGAAATGCTCAGAACAGTTCAAAATTAGGCACTGGAGTCAAAAAAACCTGTATAAAACCAAAAAGGCCTGTATAAAAGTTAAAACCTGGAACCAAAAAGGGTTCTCCTTTGGGGACAAGCCAAAGAACCCTATATGGTTCTAGTCTAGCACTTTTAATTCTAAGTGTGTATAGCTGTGAGAAATTTATTTTTGTCCTCTGTTGCCCAGTTTGTGTGGTTTTATTTTGAAATCTGAGATTCTCTAAAAGTGGAGGCCTTTAATAATTAAGTACCTTTAGTTTTTTATTATTTTTTCTTACGTTTCTGTTTGTCTTTGTCTCTTTGTTTCATCTCTGTGTCTCTCCTCTGCTCTCCCTCTCTGCTCAGTTGAATTCAAACATCCATCATTGGCACGACTGTCACTACTGTGTTGCCAAAGCAATAAAATACATAACAATCTGGAGCTCGTGTATGTGCGCTGGGTGTGTGTGTGTGTGTTGATGTATTTCCCATCAGTCCTGGTCATCCTTACCCAACCCTTTCCCAGAATCCACCACTGACTCACTTGAAACAAAGTACGAGTCAGCTGTTTGAGTTAAAAACTTCATGAAGACAAAAGAAAACTATTTAATTCTTATATAATGAACAAGATGTACTCGTACTGTACGGTCACAGCTGGCCACACCTGCCGAGGTATTTGCAGCCTGCACAACTGGAAAGACCGGTTTGGTTACTGTTTTTTGGGACGCACATTTGTTTGGAATTAAAAAACGCAGAGAGAAGCAGCTTCTATAGTGGAAAAAAGAGAAAACCCTGTAACGGTTTGGTGAAACTTGGGCCACATGTGAGAGGTTTGTGGAAGGTTAAAAAAGGGTTCCTCAGGGTTAAATCAGGAAACAAACTAAATAGAAGCGATGACGTACAAACAGGCTCGATGACACCTGTCGCAGGAAGCAGCTGGATGTATCCCTGACCAGCATGATTAGAGGTTGTTGGTCGGCTCTTTCAATATGTTTTAAGAGGAACCACATCAGTGGCACATGTGGAAAAATCCCAAATTATTGCCATGCGTTCACCACGTGGAGCGCTCCACATGTGACGATGCATCGATCACATGATTCTGAGACTTTTTAAGGCGATGACCCGGCTCTTTTTTGTGATAACATGGTGTGACGTAACACGTGAGTCAGAATCACACAGAGATTTTGTTTAATAATTTCTGGTTATTGTGGACATCTCTCGGTTGCCATTGTGTGTTTAAATGTGGCTTGATGAGTCTTTTCCTGGTTGAGCTGAACACGTTTTATCGAAATTGCTTCACTGCAGTTTTCAAATCTCAGGAGGAACGGTATTTGTTAAAGGCTAAATTAGTGTCAAGATGCTGTTTTAAGGTATAATCTGCAACATTTTCCTTAAAAAACTCATATAATTCTTTCATCTCATGTGGCCCACTAGAAGTGTGAGGTGGTGGTTGTATCTGCAGAGACTCTCTGCCTCCATTTCCTTATTTTTTCTAACTGCTTTGTTGTGCTCTGGACGTTTCACCAACCCAGAACGTTGGTATTTGACGTCCTGATGCGTTTACGAACAGCTCTGACAAATCCTACTGACTCTGCCTTTAAATTAAAGCTTGTCATCCTGCAGAGATGTCCTGGCCTACACATCCGATTCTACAGACTTAACAAAGCTATCTTCATTTGGTACAGATCCCCACAAAACTCACACCGTCATTTTAATTTGTTTTGTGAAAATAATGATATAAAAATTCATTCCTTTTAATGTTGCAATCATATCGCAGTTGCAGTATCATTCAAAATAATCAAATTAGATATTTTTTTCATATATCTGTGCGATCTGAGGTGATCTTCTACATGACAACAGTTCTCTTGCTCCCATTCCCCTTGTGCATTCATAACATGATGCATTCAAATGTTGACTTATTTGCTTTGGAACAATCCAGTTGGTTAAAATGCTGATAGGTTCTTGGTAAAGAAACTTTAAGTACAGGAGTTGTCCAAAAAACACTGGGCGCTAGGTTTTATTTTTATTATTTATTCTAAAGCTTTAGCTTTATTTTATTTTATCTTTTTATATTCAGCCGATTTACTTTAATTCCTTTAAGTGTTCTCAGGTGTGTTTTTCGCAACTGCAATGATGCAAATTTTTGAAAATCATGATGCACATTTTAGGAAGAATCGTGCAGCCCTGTTTCTAACATTATTAAGGGTTCAGGGTCAGCAGCTGTCGTCCACTAATCACTGGGTTTGGCGGTTCGATCCCCAGCTCCTCCTGTCCACATGTTGTCCTTGGGCAAGACATTGGATCTAATATTGGTCCTAATATTCAGACCAGCACCTTGCAGAGTAGGTTGTTGCCATCAGGTGCAAGTGTCTGAAAATCATGAAGTGCTTTAAACCAATCATTTTGGCTACTATGTAAGGGATAATGTACGGCGAGCAGGTCATTATTGCAAAATAAACCTGACAGGGTGATGCAGGACTTTGACATGAAGTGGAGTTAATTTAAAAATGATTTTATGGATTTAAAAATGATTTAATTCTCCTCCAAGTCTATGATCTGAACTGCATCCATGTTCCTCATAGCAACGGCTGTTGAAATAACAGACCTGAGAATACTGTGCTGTAGAGATCGCCTGCTCTAAAGATGTAACTGCCAAACCAAAGTCCACACTAATGCCTTGACTGACTGGAAGTGTCATGTCAGTAATCCTGAAGGCTTATTGTGATCAAATCAAGCAGACACTCACTCTCGTGTTCTCCACAGTTATCTCGTTTTCTCTAGAAATCGGCCTTTTGTTTTCTCTAGATGACAAGATAAAGTAACCCATTATCATGAAAAAACAAGATAAAACAATTAACTTGTGATCTCAAGGCATTAAAAAAAATTAATTGCAAGCGCGGCTGCACTCTCATTTCATCATGTAGATCATTATGACATTTTTATGGGGTTGGGCAGGAAGGCTCCCAGTTCCCTCTTGTTTTTGTCAATCTTCTTCTTCTTCTTCTGCCAAGGAAATCTGCCTTCCCATGCATGAAAATAAACCAGACTTTCCACACAGGTCCAGTCCAGTTGAGCAGAAACTCTCACATGCTTTGAGCTTGACTTGAAGTTGGACTCAGAGGTCGAGAGTTCGCGTCCTGGGTGATGCAGAAGTAATGTGCCAATGCTTACTTAAGAATTATGCTTTGGGGAACTTTAGAAGTTTTAAACAGTTATCGGTCCGGGCTCATGTATTTGTCATTTGTCTCCTTTTCCTCCTCCTTTCCCTCTTCCTCCTCTTCGTCCTCCACTTCTTCCTCTTCCTCCTCAAAACGCCCAGCCCTGACCCATCACCGTGCAGCAGATATAATTTATTATTGTTTTAATGACTAACTAATAACTCAAGTTGACTCAGTCTGCAAACAGAAGCCTTGATAATATGTTTACATGCCACAGTTTCCCAGTTTCTGTTGGGCTACTTGATTTCTCAAAACTAGGATGAGGTCTGAGTACGATGTTTCTTCCCTGACTTTGTCTGACCTTTGACCATAAAAGTCCAAAGCACCAAATCATGGCAGAAGTTCGGCACTTTTCATATAGAGCGGGTCTTGGCCGTACTCTTTATGATATTATAGGTAATAATATTTAAGTAGCGAGAAAAAAAAATCCCTTTTAACAGGCAGAACCAGTTGCCAAACAAACAATATAACCCAGGAAACACTCAGTAGCAGCTGTCAACAGCAGCCCAGTGTGTGATCAGAGCATCAATTAATTTTTGCTGCATGACTTCAAATTATATTTGACGATGAGATGTTATTTTAGGTTTTTGGCAAATGTCCACACTGTACCTGCGATCAGAAACTGAACCCAGCATTTAGTCTGAGTCTGAGGGTAAATTTTGCAGTATTTTATATGTTATTTACATTCTGAAACTGAGTTTTGGGAAAGTTTTCTGTTGTACTAGCTAAATTTGAAAGTATTTTCAATGTTATACAGTAAACTAAGATGATTATGTCGATATAACACTTTATTCTTAGATATTCATGTTCTTGTCTTGTCATGTCTCTGTCAGTAACCTAAAGCTGAGTTTGGCTGTATTTTTCATAGTTTTTATTATATTATGTGAATGTTGCAAGTATTTAGTATATCACAAAATGTTTTTAGCAATATTTACATTAGTATTTACATCTAAAGTTTAGTTTAGCTATTTAGAATCTATTTCTGTGGTATTATTTTCTGTAGTAATATTGTCTGTAGTATTTACAACCTAAAAGAGTTTTCTGTAGTTCTTGTGTTTAGACAGTAATCTAAGATGATCTGGAGCTAAATGTGGAAGCATTTTCTAATAGTTTAATAGATATTTATCATCTTAAACACTCTTTGGCAGTATTTCGCAGTAGTATTTACAGTCTTAAGCCGCCCCAAAACTGAATTTGGCTGTATTTTTATGTTGTATTTATACCCTGGGGATAATTGGCAGCATTGTATTTAGTATTTATAATCCACAACTGTTTTGGGTTTGTCTTTTCTTTTCCCCATAATTGATTAATTCAATATCATGTCAGTACAGAAAGTCTCTCTCAAAGTCGACTTTTTTGGTATCATTTTGAAAGCTGAGATTTACTTTTACACACACACTAAACACAGCTGTCAGGTGAAAACAGTCTGGACTTTTTTGTTTAGTTCACAATTAAAAAACAGAGACTTCAGTCATATAGGGGGAAGGCGAACATTGATTAATGAAATATACTTCCTCATGTGTACACAAACTGTGTGTGTGTGAATGTGTGTCTCTGTATGTTGCTTAATGGACCCACACACACACACACATCGCCGGGGTATGACGACTACAGGTGTCGAGAGCAGGCTCCCCATCGCCATGGAGACAATCAGCCGTTCACGCTTCAGCTTCTCTGAAAGCGGGGGAGCTTAGGCATCATGCCGTGTCATCTCACACACACACACACACACACACACACACACACACACCTTCACGTGCCTGCAGCATGGACACACACAAACACTGATGATACATCTCACAAAGATGTTATTTCAAGCACACGTTTGAGTTTACGTAATCACTTGACTGAATGAAAGTGTTAACACTGTATACAACATAAGGATGAGACAATATGGAGGTTTTCCACAGCCCTCCCACACAGGTGTGTTACCTGATGTAGCACATAAACGCATCAGGGTTCACCCCACCTGAACAAGCAGATTCTTTTCTGTAGAAGCTGATTTTGTCGGGTGATCAATCAGTCTTTTTCTGACCCCTCAATCAGCTCCAGAGGTCACAGGTGTTAACTCGTATCCACCATGATGAAGCTACCAGTAAAAACATCTGCAAAAATTAGATGGAGACACATAATTTAGCACCTGATAGATGTAAAACATGACATTGTGAGTATTTTCCATCAAGTATTTATAATCTGGGTCTAAATTTGGCAGTATTTTCTGTAGTATTTATAATATTTTGCTAAATCTGGAAGCATTTCTCTAGTATTTTCACAGTAAACTAAGCTGATTATGACAATAGTTTTGGTTACATTTATAATCTGGGTCTGAATTTGGCAGTAATTTCTGTAGTATTTACAATCTGAAACTGAATTTGTGAGTATTTTCTGCAGAATTTATATGTTTGGGCTACATTTGGCAGTATTTTTTTTATTATTTATACAACATTTATGATGGATTTGGCAATATTTTTGGTAACATTTATCACTGGGCTAAAAATGTCAGTATTTTCTGTAGTATTTATAAATCTTATGCTGAATTTGTCCTATTTTCTGTAGTACTTACCATCTGAATGAGTTTGCAGATATTTCTGCAGTATTATAATTTTGGGTTAAATTTGACAGTATGTCTCTAGTATTTATACAGTATCTAGATTGATATGGCATTATTTTGGTAGATTTATAGTGTGGGGCTAAATTTGGTCATATTTCTGTAGATATTTAAATCTTAAACAGTCTTTAGCAGTATTTTGTAGTAGTTATATAGAATCTAAACTGAGTTGGCAATATTTTTCAAAGTGTTTATGGCCGAATGTGGTGATTTTTTCTTTTTTCTTTTTTTTTTTTTAGTATTGTCGGTATATAGTTTGGGAGTATTTTCCTGTAGTTTTTATAGCCTGCAACGTGAGTTTTGCAGTATTTTCTGTTATGTTTATTATCTAAAAAAAAGTATGTTTTGTAGTTTTTCTACTCTTAAAGTAGATTTGGTAGTATTTTCCATTCCAATTTACATGTGAAGACAAGTTTGGCAGTATTTTGGTGTTTACTAGGAGTATTTACTAGCAGTGTTTTCTGTAATATTTACCATCTTAAGCTCAGCACTCCTATTTACCTCCTCTCCCATGTGACTCGAATGCAGCATTCCTGTGGTGTTACAGCACACTTGACTCCTGATTGCGGGGGCTCGCTGCAAACTGTCTGGGGACTCAAATACCCAGAATGCCACCGAGGAGGTGACTGAAAGTGACAAAGTAAATTAAACTAGCTGTGAGGTTACATCAGATGGATTAGTTTCAGGATGACAGAATGCGGGAGGAGAGAGGAAGAGTGTCATCCCTCCATCTGGTGTCAAGAGGTCATCGTCAGACTCCACCCACGCTTGCTGGAACTTTGGTGTGTGTGTGTGTGTGTGTGTGTGTGTGTGTGTGTGTGTGTTTCACAGCATGTGTTTCCCATCTGGTTCCACCCAGTCCCTCAACACTGAGTTCATGCTGACCTCGTTCCCTTGTCTCTTTCGTTCACTCTTTTATTGTTTCTTTCTTTCTTTAGCAGCCAAAGTAATCTCCTTTCTCCATCCCTCCATCCCTCCATCCCTCCTTCACTTTCATCAGCGAAACACAACACCTCGACCTCATGCTCGTCTCAAGTGTGTGTTGGTGTGTGTGTTTGACACCGTGATGTCATCGCCCCAACTTTCCCCCTCCTGGATGCCACACACATGTCGTCATCCTCCTTCTCTCTCATGTGTCGTCTGTCATTCTGCATCCCGCGTTGCTAAACATAACCATCAACGTATCATTTAATCTAATTATAAGTCTTAAAATCCCATTTATCCTGCGATAAATCCATGAATGGGGAGGTGAGATCATTATTTGTTTCCGTGCCGTGCCACATGAGATTCTTCGGATCGTGTGCCAATTCATTTTGCTTGATTCTCGTGTAGCAATCTGCCTGTATCTTCCTTCCTTTTTTTTTTTTTTTAAGATCCTCACACTTGTTGCCAGAGAATTCTTGAAACAAGTGAACACAATTGGAAACAAGTGGAATTACCTCACTCTGTTGGCAGAGGGTTTTCACTCGCCTGAAGAAAGAATTCAGGACTCTGATCTGAAATGAATTGCTGCACCAAATTATTGAGGTTTGTGTTCCCAACTTCCCTGTTGCCTGATGAGAACATAAATCATCCAGAAGGTCCCCAGTAGATTCTTCCACTGTTTAATGCTTTTATACTTTAGCAGTTAAAGTGTCAAAAATTATGTCCTCAGAGGGAAAGTGAGAACTTTCAGCTCAGGCTCTACGTCTCTGGATTCCATTAAGGAAAATCTGAGTTTCTCACAACCCAGGACATCATATCTATTTGGTATGATTGCTGTGCTTTTATGATATTACTCCCCGTCTTAAAGTAATCCCTGAGATCTGCAGGTTTTCTCCCTTCAAGAAAGCAGCCTCACTGGTCAAATGAATTAACCTGATGGTTTGAACCATGTAAGAAGTCGTCCTTGGAAAGTGTTTGAAAAGGGCAGCGTTGATCCTGAGGCCACTGGTTCGACTCTGATTTCAAGGACCACATAGAAAAATGACTTTGTGAAAGCTGGGTTTTTTGAAGAGCTCCTGCACCGGCACACCAGTTAAAACATGAGGACCAGAGATGAGAGCTGTTCAAAAGTTTATTCCCCTTTTAAAAGTTTTCCACGTAATGTAAGTTGACTGACATGGATTATTTACTGGCTAAAAGACAAAGAAAGATTGAAAAAACAATTAAATTATCTACTCTAACCAGTAGGTACTGTATTTAAATCAACTACTCATAATTTACTGAAATAAGGCATCAAATGCACAGTCAGCTGGAGATAATAGACAACATGCAGACCAGCATGCTGAAGTAAACAAAGTCAGAGGCTGAACAGGATCTGGTCCAGGCCTCTTCTCAGTTCAGGTGTGGCCTGATAGGTGGAGGCTAAGTCCCGCCCCCCACAAGACCAGGGGCATGTCCAATCTGAAGACGTTGTGAGCCGTTTTGCTATAATTTCAGTATCGAATGTCATGTTTGCCTTCCTTCTTGCGTACACAACTGGGT
Organism: Lutjanus argentimaculatus; assembly: GCA_034769285.1. Taxonomy (NCBI): domain Eukaryota; kingdom Metazoa; phylum Chordata; class Actinopteri; order Lutjaniformes; family Lutjanidae; genus Lutjanus; species Lutjanus argentimaculatus. The sequence goes on from JAWZSL010000023.1 coordinate 6,283,169, forward strand.
GTTCAGCACACATCCGTTTCTTTTTAAATAAACGTTTTGTTACGTTGTCTCTGTGCAGGCAGTAAGAAGGGTTTTCAATTGGCAGGAACTTTGAACAATAAAGGTGATTGGATGAGCCATCTGTCTATCACACCCATTTATCATGGGCTAACTTCAACCAACTACTGTAGCTTAACAAACCATGTGATGCAGTGGCAGAGCATTGAAAAAGAAACACAACAACAAGCTGCAGTCTGAGGAACTTTCTTTGTTTTGTTCTTTGTTCTTATTTCAATTAAAATGACACAACTGATGATACACTAACCTCTTTAGGAGTCGCCGTTCTTGTTTTGAACAGTCGCTTCTCGATTTCATCACACCTAAACCACACCTGTAGGTGCGGGTAGTTCCTCAAAGGACGCTGATTGGTCCAAACCACTGTGGTCGCTGTTTACTTGGAAGACAAAGATGTAACTTTATGTGCCACACTGTAAACAACCTTTTGATTACAGGAGTGACCACACTGGTTTCTAAGCAGTATGTGATTATATTGGACGTTTTGTGTGTGCTCATTGTTTTTATTTCTAGATGCAGAAAGAGGTTAGATTAATTAAGCTGAGGATTTGTTCATCACTGGACCATTTGTGTTGCTCATCCTACAGGACTCGGTCCTTTTGGTATCACTCAGCAGAGCTGTTTTAAAGTCTGTGTCAAGTCCAAGTGCAATTACAAGTCTCTACATGCAAACTGCAAATCAAGATGTAAGTTTTTAAGGCTCCATGCTGATCATTACAGTCTTTAGGGAGAAACGTCTCAGGTCTCACTGTGTTGTCAAGTTTCCAGTCCTTGTTTGTGTGACTTGAGTCTGACTTGAGCCCAAGTCTCAAGTTTACACCTCTGGATCTTCACAATGTCAGATTTTTTTCTTTAACACTTGCTACACACTACTGCAACTTAGGGCTGCAACTAACGATTATTTTCATTATCTATTAATCACCAGTTATTTCACAATTACTTGAATAATTGTTTAGTCTATAGAATATCAACATTTCTCAGTAACATTTTCAAATTGCTTCTTTTGTCCAACTAACTTTCCACAACCCAAAGACTCTTCATTTACTGTCATAAATGACAAAGAAAAGCTGCAAATCCTCAAATTTAAGAAGCTGGAACCAGCAACAGTTGACATTTTCTCTTGAAAAGTGCCTGAAATGTTTGATCGATTGTCAAAATAGCACGGCTTTGTGATCATTAACATGGCAAAAGTTGTGCTGTGCATGCTTGCAAATCAGATTAATCCAAAATGTGAGCTCTTGACGCTAACACGCAAAGTTTGTATTTATGTTTGGGGGGCAAACTAAATGCTAATATTATGAAATGTCTGTCTGTGAGCCAACGGTGAAGTGACATTGGCCTTAATGGCACTCAAGGTTAATTCAGAGACATTTGTCGGTGCTCATTTACGTCCAGCCGGTGGGTGACATCCACATCTTCACAGTGAAGGAGGGCCGAGGCGTGTTGTGACCCTTTGGGCTTTCCATATCTTTACAACTTCCGAGGTCGGAAGCTGGAGCTTACGAGGAGCACTTGAAGGCAGCATCAGTCTTCTCATGTACTCCCTCAGTGTCTGCTGTCTCCCTGAGCGCTATCATTCTTCCCATTCAGCTTCCTGCCCTATAAATATTTGAGCAGCCCCATTAGGGAGTGAGGTAATCTTAACACACACGCTCACGCACACATTCACGGAGGCTGCCATTAAGGCGTAGTAGTGCCTAATAGTCTTGTCGGAGCGTTAGGCCCCGGAGCTAACGGGCTAATTAAGAGCGAAACAGGTTTAACGAGTTTAGACTGTTCATTAAGGCAGAAACCTGATTAATTAACAGTCGAGGGGGAGAGTTCGTTAACGAGTCGCGTGATTAATTAAAACTACAGACGACAGAAAGTGTAACTTTAAATGGGGAAAAAGGTGAGGAATGATTACTACCACCGAAAGGAGGGGAAGAAAGAGGACAAAAAAGAGGATAGAAAATATAAGAAAGAAGAGAAGAAGGAACAGAAACAAGAGAAGGAAGGGTGGATGAGAGGGAGAGTAGAGGGAGGAAGAAAATCAGAAAGTAGGAGTGAAAAGAGGTAAAGATGGATACAGAAAATGAGAGAGACTAGAAGAGTAATATGAAGGAATGAGATGTCTTTCTAACATACAGCAAGCGAGCGAACTCTAGCGCATGGAGCACCAAAAATTGTCCAGATAGCGACAACGACACAGTTTGTGTTTTCTTCTTCTGCTAATGACTAAGGGCGGGTTCACGTTTAAAGGTCCGGTTCCTGAATCAAACCAATGCGAGGATGGTATATGGTTTCAATTTTCCATCTGGTCACAAAGGCAAAATTCAAACAGTCCAGAAATTGTAAACACAAGTCATGTGGTGGATATGTTTGACTTGATTTGATTTATTCATCTCGAACTTTGTTAAAATGTTGTTTGAGTATTTGTCATACAGTCTGTGCATGTTGGTGTTGCATATGAAGGTTGCAGCAGGTATTAAATAATTTAATAATGCAGTGATTTCTCACTTCAGTCCAGGTTTGTCTCTTGCCAGTCCACATTTTGGTAGCAAATGCACTGCTAGTTCACCAGTCAGCAAAACAGGAAAAGAAAACGTTTTTTAACGGATGGCGGAAAGACAAAGTCAAGTTTTTTTTATATAGCACCATTCAGACACAAGGCAATTCCAAGTGCTTTACAGAAGCATAGAAAAACATTAAAATAAAATGTTAAAAGAACATTAAATTTGCATTTGAGATCATACAAACCAAACCTAAAAGCAAGCCAATGAATAGTTCAAACATTACAGAAATCACATAAAAACAAAAGGACAAGCAAACACGTACGAAACGACTGATACAGCGGTACACGTCTGTGATTGGTTCAAATGTTATGAACCACTCCAGAGTTCACTTGACAGCGGTCAGAGACCTCGCCATAGAGGCCAACCAGAAAGCGGTTGTTTGGTCTGCACCAGAGTTCAAGTCCGCCATTCACACCAACCCAAACAAACTGCACTACGGGGGTAAACGCTCCAGAGTTTGGATCAACTGGACGAAACAAGGCTGATGTAAACCCGCTCCAAGTTAACTGTCTAAAAGTTATTTATTCATAACTAATGTAAACTGCTTAAGTCAGCCTTGTTTTTATATGGTTTTTATATGGAGGACAGTTTGCTGACTCCCCAAAGCTCCACAATTTCCTTCCAGACCTCGTAATTTTTGAGAAAATCCCTACGAAAAGGCTTCTGTAAATCACATAATATGTGCTGCTTCTCACCTCGTCATCCATGTTGGCTGCTGACTGGAGGGAAAACAGAAGCATCGAGGACATCAGCATCAATTTTGACGAATGAAAACTGGTTGGGAGCAAAACCAGGGCCTTCAATCTAAACAAACCACTTGTCTCTTAGCCTGTATGTTCTCACTTTCTTCTCAGCCAAAGATCCCTTACAACAGAAGTTATCAAACTTATCACTCAAAGGTCCACAACTGATTTTTATTCAAAGTCGATTGTCAATAACAAAATAACATTAAATCAACTCATCAACTCACTCATATAACTTTTATTCAACATGCATTCAAGTTCAAGACCCTCAAGATAGTCAGATTACATTACAGCAACTTATTGAACACTTCACAATGTATTAAATTCTCAATACAAGATAGAAAATATACCAGGACCTTCTCATGTACAGTCCTTGGATTAGAGAGAGATGGATTGACTGGCGGAGGCAAATGAATGAAAGTGAGAACTATCTGAGAACAACTGATTCAGCCTGTTTACTGAAGTAGGGAGCAGATTAGGGCGTCTTCATGGGGACAAACAGAAACAGATCTGATGTTTGCTTCGTCGGGTTGCGAGAAAATGTGAGATAAAGGAGGAACAGGAAGACAAGCGAAAGAGGAGAGAGAATAAAAAGGAGAAAGTGAAAGAGAAAAGGTGACAGAAAGGACGAAGAGAAAGATGAAAACTGTTCTGAACAACCAGAGTTGGGTGAGAGACATAGAGACATGGAGAAAGAGAGCAAGAGAGAGGTGGCGGAGGTCAAAAAGACATCAAGACATTAAAACAAAGAGAGATTGTGAAGAGAAAAACAAAGGCCTAATACAACATCCCCTCTCCTTCTCTCTTTCTCTCTGTCGCTCTCTCTCTCTGTCTCACACACACACACAACCACACACACTTTTCCCTGAATGTTGGCTCTTTGTGTTTGGTGGTGCAGAGGCAGAGTCGTGTGATTGCTCCCCTCGCTGGACATCTGAGGTCAGGGGAACTCAACCTCGAGAGAAAAAGCTCCAAAATACAGAATACAAGCTGGAAAAGAAACGCACAAGTGTAAATATGTCCCTGTAAACTCTTCTAAGCAGTTCGGTCAATGTGAAGGAGGCCATGGAGGTGCTGAAGGGCAAATCAAACGCACCTTTTCAGTAAACAAAGTGAGGTGTTTGCATGTTTATGTTGGTGAGTAGAAAAGGATTAGTAAGATGAAAAAAACAGAGTAGAAGATGAAAGAGGATGCAAGGTGAAGCGAGAGGGAGGAAACTAAAAAAGGAAGGAAGAGGAAGTAAAAATAGGGGGAAAAGGGGAGGAGATGAGAGGTAAAAAAAAGGGAAAGTGAGGGAGGAGAGAGAGACAAAGGCAGAGAGGATGAAGTGAGGAGGAGGAGGAGGAGCAGGTGCTCCTGACAGCGCATTCATCTGTTCCTATGGTTTCCTCACCCTGTGTGTGTGTGTGTGTGTCCTCACAGACAGAGAGAGAGACAAAACAGTAGTAAAGCCTGCAGGAGTAAATGGGAACAGTATCACAGCGAGCAAATGTGTGTGTGTGTGTGTGTGTGTTCTCTAAGTTCACCCATGTGTAAACGTTTGTGTGTGTTTTTGTGTATCCTGACATGGGAAATTATTTTGAAGTAAAAGTAAAATTTCAAGAAGCATGATTTGCATTCATATACCTCCTTACAGCAGCTACACAAAACCAGTGTTGGAAAGTAACTAAGTAGATTACAAATTCAAGATACTTGTACTTTACTTGAACATTTCCTTTTTATGCTACTTTATACTTCCACTCCACTTCGTCCCAGAGGCAAATATTGTACTTTTTACTGCACTTCAGTATTTCCAAATGTATTGATATTGAATATTTGTGATGAACTGTTTCTTTGTGTGTGGAGAAAAATTTTCACCTTCTTTAGCTAAACAAACGCTTTAAAAACCCTCTTGGATCAGCTGGAAAATGCATCATCACAGTCTGTTTTTCTGACACAGTGAAAAGTTGACTATTTAGATTTTCATGGTTCTCACAGGACAGTAGGGTTGGGCGATACGTCAGAATTTTCCAACCGGCCATTATCAGCCCAGTGATTGGCGATATATTCATCCCCTCCTCCCACCTCCTCCCGTTCTTTCAAGTCTCAGCTGTAAGATGTGTGCAAGTGGCGAATTCACTATGTTATGTCCAATAAACAAAATAAATTCACAAAGTGTCAAGAAATTAAATGTTCTCACACCTATTTTCCTTTTGAAACAGAGAAATATAATTGCACGCCTTCTGCCGAACTAAGCCGAGCTTCCTTGGCTGTTGACTCTACGTAAAACACACTTCATTCAAACTCGACGGGAAAACATGTAAAATTCTTTCTTGTCCACTGTCCACTCTTCCAACAATCACCAGCTCTGTTTTGGTTGAAATAAATCCTTAAATCACTGCATGAAAAGAGTGCAAAGAGTCTAACTCTGCAGGCTGTTTTCCTCTCACTCCTTAATCAGCTCAGAGCTCTCGCGGTCTGTCTGAGTGGGTGTGTTCCTGCACCGCTGGATCACTCTGAGGACTGTTACATTAGCAAAAATGAAATGACAAATATCACCCCAAAAATTAGCCGAAAGAAACAGCGGCGATGGATTCAGCCCATCGTCGAGAGGCGATGCCCGACAGGACAACCACACTACAAATATATATGGTGATCTTATAGAATATGATACATTGCTGTAATTAAACTACATAAAGTGGTAAATTAGCTCATCTTTAAACATCAGTAGTGCAATGAAAGATTCACAATAATGCTGCAGTGATATACTGTATAATGTAATGCAAAAACATCATATGTATGGGACATTTTTGCCAAATAAACCCCAACAGGGTGATGCAGGACTTGCAGGTCCATCTCATCCTTATTGCACAGCTAGTAACTCAAAATATTAATTTTGAACTGATTTTATGGATTTAAAAAGGATTTTATTACTCTCTCAGAGTCAAGGAACAGGACTGTGTCCATAGCAACGGTCTGTTCTTCAAAGCAATGGTCTGCTATAAAGAAATAACAGACCTTAGACTGCTGTAATTGAACAATCAGAATGGAGTATTTAACACAACTGTGAAATAAATAATAGCAAAACACTGACAGGGGACATTTTACTGCACATTGACAGCTCATACTTAATTACATACTTCATATTACGTTTAGCTGTTCTTATATTCTTACATACTTTTACTCAAGTAAGGTTTTGAATGTGGGACTTTTACTTGAGTGACATCTGAATACTTGTTCCACTAATATACACTTCCTCCAAAATGTAACTACACATCAGGGCTGTGGCACTACCACGATGAGACTGCGAACAGGACAGTGATAGGTCTGTTTGCTGTGATGGTCACGCTCTGTCACAACATTAATGTAAATGTAATGCAAATGCTATAACTTTGGGTGTACATACAAGAAGTCATATGACTTTTTAATCTTTTATTTTTTTATGTCTTTTATCTACTCTTTATTTTATTTTTAATCTATTCTGTTGGTTTGGTTGGTCAGAAACATATCTAGTTGGTGTCACTTAAAGATACAGGCCCCCTTTTTTTGTCTGCACACAGTGTATTTTAAAATTTGCAGCCTTCCTGTGTACACAACAAGTTCTCATACCTACAGAACAGAATAGCTTGTTTGTCAGTGGCTCTCAGAGTGATCATGTGACCACCCCAAAGACAGCATAAAAGCTGTTGTCTAATATTAAACCTCTGTTAACCTCCTATGTTAAGGTCTGGTTATGTTTAGGCAACAAAAGAGAGAAAGATCACAGTCAGGGTTAAAAGAGGATTTGTGGTGATATAATAACATCACACCGCAGCTGCTTTTCTGATTTTCAAGGAACTAAGAGATTCCTGTACCCTTGTCTTGTCTTGTTTTGCAGTCTTATCTGTTTCCGCCGCAGACTAAAGATCCACGAAGATTGGGCAAATTAGTGCGCGAGCTACAGCAACATACAACAACGATGCTATAAAAAGCAACAAACAGGAATCTTTATTTCTTCTGTAACTCCATGTTTATGCGTCAAAGCACAGTGAGCACAAAACAAACATGTTTGCTGCTGCAGAGTTTTAAAAATGGCGACTGAAATAAAAAGCTGCAATCTTAAGTGCTGCAACTGCTGCTGCTACTTTTAGAAAGTGCTACCTCCCTGGAACTTAATTTAGACCGTGGTCCCTGCAGTGGAAACACACTGAGTTCCTCCAAAGGTTCTTAGTCCCCGGGGAAGGTTCCTCTGGTGGAAATGTCTTTGTTTATGAGAGCGAATAGATATGATAAAAAGGAAGAACAAGAACCTAAAGAACAACCAGTGTGTTCACTCTTCAGGTTTCTTCAGTGTAACTTTTCAATATTCTCAAAATATAAACTACATCGTCTTAATACTTAACCAGACTGAGTGCAGGAGTTAATGGAGACCCGTCTGTGGCTCTGCTGACTGTCTGCAGCAGCAGCAGGAAGAATGAATCTTTAATCAGTTTGAGCTCTCGTCAAGTAAAACACGTATCGATGCGATCTGAATGAATTGTTTTGTTTTCTGTTTCCTGGAAGCTGAAATGCACCTGACCTCTGCACATGATCCTCACTCCCTCTCTTTGTTTCATCCGCTGTGAGCCTTATTGTTCTCTCTCCTCTACTCTTCCTCTCCCTCCATCACACTCTCCATCTCATTCAGTCTACCCTCTGTTCTGTCTGTGCTCCATCTCATTTATTTATCAAAAAAAATCAATGCGTTCTGCATTAAAAGCTGCAGCATTAAAACCAGTCCGCTCCTGCCCGAGACATCACTCTATTGACAGTAAACATCCATCTGGTTTCCACGGAGAGGAGGTGTCAGGACCCCCCGTGCGGGATATTTAGCTGCACTCGGGTGTCATGTACCGGTGGCGTGTAGGGTCTTGTCAGAAACCCACACACACACACAAACACACACTCCTATATACAGTACTGTAGACACACTCAGGCATGCATGATGCACTCACAGGCTGATTGGAGACTTAAGTGTAGATTGGATAAGTCTGATGCTAATGGACACAGATGAAACTGATGCCTTCATGGTCCTATTTCAAAAAAAATATATGTGGCCAAAGGTATGTGGACAGTCTGCATACTTTTCTCTGTCTGTCTGTTTCAAAGGGTAATTTTACAGCACTTTGGATAATAGTGTGTTAACAGTTTGTGTTTGTCACTTTCCTGTTCCCTCCCATAACAGTTCCCTCCATGCACAAAACCAAGTTCATAAAGAAATGGTTTTCCAAGTTCGGTGGGGATGACTCGTCTCTGGCCTTGTAACCCAGACACCCAACATCAGCACTGTTGGGTAAGTTCCTTTCAAATTGTAATATATTACATATTATTAATCACTTTTATTTGAAAATGATAAGTTACTTTGCAGTGTTACTATGTGTGTAGAGTTATGTGTTACAATACTTTTGCATTAGTTTCACCAACATGACTGCAGAGATACAACTTGGTATTATTCAATGGAGAAAGGTTAGCAGTATCTCCATAAATTCCCCTATATTACAACACTTACGGTAAAAAGACATTTCAGTTGGAGATGGGATCGATCTGATCTGATGTCCGTAACAGGGCCCAAGAATGACATGAGACATTCATCGGTTATCAGCCTCCTGACATGGACAATCAGTGGGAAACAAGAGCTGAACAGTGCTTTCCTCTGCTATTCTGCATTTGCGTGAAATATAAGGGATTAGCATTCCAAATTACTGTAAAATGATACAGCTCATGGTGTAACAATAAACCAGCATAAAAATGACAACTACCGACATGAGCTCCCATAAATCACCATGTCCCAAACAAACACATTACAAACACTAACAAAAGTAACATTTGCATTTAGAATACGAGATCGCAAATTTAAACTCAATGCATCATGGGAAATTATGCAAAAAAGGGCTGTCTCGCAGCATGTCAGCTGCACGTGTGAATGTCGCTACTCAGAATCTCACAGCGCCTAACAATGGTTGAAGGACGCCATTACACAAGTTACATTACACAAACTACACGAGCTTTCCAGACTGAAGTTCAGTTTTAGCCTCATGTAATCTGCAGCTTTGTGTCTCAGTAATGCTCCTCTGTCTGAATGTGAGAAAATCCCTGCAGAAAACCTGAAACCAGAGTACAAGAGGCTGTTATAGCTTAAAGTCTATGGTTCAAGACAGAGAGTCATATGTGTAAATGGGTGTAATGTTCAGGTGTCCACATGGTTTTAGCCACGTTTTCTGTTTTTTTCTTTTCTTTATATGCCTCCGTGCCAGCAATACCTTAGCCAAAGGCAATATGTTTTGGGGTTTTTCCGTCATTCCCTCGTCATTCTCGTGAATGTGATATCTCAAGAACGCCTTCAGGGAATTTCTTAAAATTTGGCATGAATGTCGACTCAAAAATGAACTGATAAGAATTTGGTGGTCAAAGGTCACCGTGACCCCGCATATCATATTTCTGAAAATAACTCCATATGTTAATTATGAGAAAACTCCACACAAATAGGATAACATGATAATTTGATGACATTTTGCATCCAAAACGTCAAAGGTCAACCTTATTGTGACATCATAATGTTCAGCTCTCTATCAGCCCTCTGTCCTCCTCTGTAAAAGTAGTTTCTAAATGAAGACAGCATGCTTCTCGCTGGAAATTATTCACTGGAATCACACATGTCAATATAGTTATAGTTTCCATTTCACCAAAAATGCACTTTCAAATTCCTTCAAAGTCTTCACTACAGACATTATATGAATCTAGACAGACATGGATGTAAACTGTAACTTGAGGCATACGGCTGCAAGACAGAAACTGTACTTATGACTATTTTTCTTGTCTATATGCTTTGGCTGCATCAGTGTATTTTGCATGTCGTGCCAATAAAGCAAATTGAAGTCGACAAAAAAAGGAAATTGCAAGAGAGAGAAAGGAAGAGAGATGCAAATAAGCAGCAGGAAATGGAAGTGGAACATAATTCAAATTCAGGTGTACAGTAACAAATTACAGTTACACACACACACACACAACACACACACACACACACAACCACACACACAACGCTGCGCACACACACACTGCACACACAGGCACCAATCTGATGTTTCTCCTTGAATATTTTATTTTTGGGCTGAAACATTTCGGAAGAAATTCAGGCACAAATCTTGTGTTTCTTATTCGTCTAGTTTGCTCACTGAGCCATCTGTGCTGCTGAGAGTTCAAGCTTTTTAATTCTATAAGATGTTAGTCATCCTGCCGCACACACACACACTCGCACACACACAGACACGCACACACACACACTCACTCAGACCACACACCTCCTACCTACCTGCTGCTCTGCGGATGTGAGGGGACAGAGATTAGCTCTGTGAGTGGGTGGACAGTCAGCACTGTGTGTGTGCGTGCGTGCGTGTGTGTTTGTGTGTGTGTTGTGAGTAACGGGTGTTGGGGACAGTAGTCATTCAACCACCCGCCCCCATTGTGTCAAGAATAAACTGCAGTGCACACACACACATGCACACACACACCTTTTGCTGCTTATAAATAAAGAGCCAGGACTGGAGGAGACGCTGCGACGAACAGGCTCAGAAATCGGCAGCAGCCAAATGTTGGTATACGTTCTGGCAGCGTCTGGGAAGGTTTTTCTACTCCAACAGCCAATTTTTGCAGCGAACCAACCGTCGTTTGGTCCTTCTGGAGTTGTATTCTTCTGTAAACATCACTGGCAACAGAGGGAAGCTGGCAGTTGCCTCCTGAGCTGTACGAGTGACAGTGATGGCTGCTGCCTTCTTATAAAACCTCGAATCAGTTTCCTTTTTTCCATCTTTCATATCCACTCAGTACTGAACATTTTCATACAGAAGAATTGGGAAGATCAGTCATGAATTTGTATGTTAGTTTTGAATTTTTGGTGTAGAAATGATCACAAATACTGAAATCTTGCATGAAAAAAAAGCACATTGAAGCCCTCATTTTTGTGACTGTTAAGAGAAAAGAACGGATAAAGAGCAGGGAGAATTTCTCATGTTGATGCTGGTGCTGCGTCATCACTTCAAGAGTGATTTAATGTCATGATGTCAGTGTGACACATTACTAAAAATGCTGCAAGCTCACATCAAAAAGGCCAATTGTGATTCAGCTGAGGCTGAGCAGCAGTGGAAACTCACAAAGCTGGATTCACACTTTTCTCATCAGTGTTTTGTTGGATGTGAAAGAATGCAAAAGATGGACGATGTTTCGAAGTGAGTTGGTGCATAAACATAATGGATCTAACAGGTCATTTTTATCTATGATACTCAACATTTTGCTGTAGTATTCTGAATATTTTCTTGGCATTTTGGCCTTTATTTGAAGGGAACAACAGAGACAGAAAATGAGGGGGATGGCAGGAGGGATGACATGAAACAAATCTCCCGAGCTGGACTGAAACGTGTTGTTGTGGGCTGCATGGTTAGAGGCACCATACACTCAACTTTTTATGGCAAAAATAACAAACTCGGTTCTTCAAAGGCCCGTATGATGGATTTACGAGAGTGCCTGTAATTTTAATAGCAGTGAAAGTGTCAGTGGTGCAGATACTGTTTCTTCTCACAATCAGTACTTTCACATCGTGAGAACAGTGTTTTCATATCAGTGCAGCATTATGTCTCCTCCAGGAAATTATTTCTTTAAAGCCATTGACTTCTGGCAGAGACACACGACATAATATAAAGCACTGACTTGTCCAAGACAAATGATTTTGGAAACCAATGACTTATACTTAGTTTTGTAGCCTAGTGAGCAGAGATATGGTTTCACATGTCTTTGCTCCTGAATACAGCTGTATTTCCACTACATGGTACGGGTTGACTCGACTCTACTTGCATCTGGTGCTTCTACTTTGTTTTCCGCTGTGGATAGTAACTCCCTTAACAGAGGCAAAGCTGATCATCATAGCGACTCCTTTTCCAACAGTTAGCAAGCAACACACACTGGAGCTTTAATTGGTCCTGAGAAGCTTCGGACTTCATTCACTGATAAACTGAAACCTAAACTGTACATTTACTGCCACACTGACAACGTCACTGCTCACAACTTCTCTAAACCACACAGTTGCTATTTTAGAGTGTAACAGTTTCAATATCAAAATGAAAATTGATTGAATTGAATCAAAATAAAAGGCAAAATCAGGATTCTCCCAGTATTTTTTTTCTCTCTATCCTCGTCTATTTGCAGCATCATGCGCATGTCCAAAGAAAATAACAACACTTCAAAGATGACATAACATGGCCTACCAGCTGCTATGCTACACTTGATACCATATATGCTATCTAAAAGAAAATTTAGAAAGTGTATATGACAGTCAGGGTGTAAAACAGTCAGGGCATAAAATAAATGATCTGTTGATCTTTACAAATCAAGACTCGATAGTTTAACCACATATGCATCAGTCAAAAAAAAAATCTAATTGAATCATGACCTTAAAATCTGCACTTCTGCACTTCATCAGTTAACCTCGGTGGGTTTTGCGGGCTGCCTTTTGTGAGTGAATTAAAAACATGGCAGTCAGTATTGATTAAAAAATGCAGGGTTTGTGCAGGATGTTTCGTGTCGCAGAGATGATTCGCAGGGATGATGTCTCTAGGCCGATTAATGATGCCATCATCCATGGGGATGGCTGACAGCTATTGACCATTGGGCCCTCTTCCACTGTAACATTGTGATTTAAAAGCCTTCTGTATTTTAGGTCATATGTCCCGTCAGAGTTGTCGTAGAATTGTTGCCTAAGTTGTGTTAGAGAAACTTCAAGAAGTTGTTGCTGCTGGCATTGCACTACGTCTCCCTGTCATGTATTTTCTTATTAAACAAAACTAAGTTACGGACATGCGGTGCTGAGACAACGACCCTTTTAGACCCATCGTCCGTTGCAGTGTTTCAACTCGGACATCGTCATATGCCAGTTCAGAAGACATTTCCCGACACTAATTCTCTGAACAATCAGTGGTCTGCATTGTTTTCATGTTTTCATTTCAACAGTTTCTCCATTTAGCATTGGCTTGCTTAGCTTGCTTGGATCCTCAACCAAACTAGTACCAGGAACTATCCACAATGGAACCGCAAAAAACAGTGAGTGGAGTCGAGTCGAGCCGAGTTATACCGAGTTATATCGTGCGGTAGAAAAGTCCTATTCTACTTATAGTTGTGTGTGATTTTGTATCATAAGAGGTTTGAACTTCACACCTCAAATCTGCAGAATCATGAACATGAGGTCCATTTGGAGGTTTGAGTAGGAATCTTAACTTTAAAATTTTGTCACACCCATATGCTCTCAATAGGTCACTCTAAGCTAGTTGCCACTGCGGAATGAATGAATGAATGAATGAAATGTTTAAAATGACTTCACATACAGAATATCTGAGTGAAAAGTGGATGTTTACAAAAGTAAAGGCTGAAACTCTGAGTGGTACCAGTTTTTTTAGGACTGCAGTAGCCCATACAGGATTACACGTTTCTGAGTTCAGCTACAAGCTCACGCTGTGTTTTTCTCTATAATTTGTTTTTTTTAAATAGTTATTTTTTAGGTGTTGCTTCTGTAGTTGAGACATGCTTTACTACCCTCCATAATGGGCAGCTTCCAGTGCCCAGCAGCAAAAAACTGGTTATACTAGGCTATTCTCTGTCAGCATCTCCTCCATAAATACGGGTAACAAAAGCTCTAATTGTATCCTGTTTGGTTTGTGAAATCTGTAAGTGAAAGTTTTGGTAATTATCCACCCTACATAGTATGAGTTCTATTATTGGTGTTGTTGCGAGGCTCAGATTGCAGATTTCTGACGCAACGCTGTGAAAAATGGCCTCCAGGACGAGCTGGTTCCTGAGAGGAAAACTAACTCAGCGTTATAGTGCAGCAGCAAAACCTGCCCGCAGGCTTTTTTAACGATGGAGAGGAGAGGAAATGAAATGAGAAAAATAAGGTTTGGGTAGAGGAAAAACATGAATGAAAAGGAGAGAAGAAAAAAAAAAAAAAAGAAGCACAAAGAGAACAAAGATGAGTAAACAAGAGGGAAGGAGGAGAGGTGAGGAAACAAGGAGAGAACAGAAGGGAGGCGAGTAGGGAAGAGAGGGATGCAGATGACAGAAAACAGCTTACGTAAGTGTGAGCATCATGCCTGTATGCACACACACACACACACACGCACTCTCTTTTATACACCAGGAATAGTCTTGTGCCCTGAATTTGACTCAAACTTTTTAAAGAGCTGCTGTGGGCTGGAAGCTCCCACTCTGAACGCAGCAGAGTGTCGATGCATCATTCATTCAAAGACTCCAGAACCTCTAAAGGTGTGTTGCATAAAACTTGCACAACGGCTGCCACTGTGCACAATGAAGACGGCTTCCTACAGTATAATGGCCGCTAGTGTGCAGAAGTTTTGCAGTTTTGCGTCACAGACGTCTCCACGGCCGTGACTGCAGGCATCGTGGCTAAATATATATCAGCCAGGAAAGAGGAGAGATTGTTGTGGTTTGGCCGGAGGTCATTTCAGAGATGTTTGGATTAAAAAATGAAGCATCTGATGTCTGATTCTTAATTTTAGTGTCCCTGACACACTGCCCCAGTCTCTACTAGAGGACTGAACAGCACCCAAATTCAGTCTTTATTCAGATATTTGATAAAAAAAATTGCGGCATCCGCTTTTTGGAAAACTGTTGCTTCTTCTGTATTTTTAAGATAATACAAAAGATTTATCAGGAGAAGGAGAATCAGCTGTGGTAACTTATATTGCTGCACTGCGTTGCTGTAAAAAGTTTATGGATGATGTGTTTTTTTAAAGCTTGCAAAATTAATTGTGGTTTAACTTTTTTAAAAGGTTCAGCATTGCATTTCCATGAACCAAATGAGCACAAAGGAAGATTCCAACATTAATTTCTAGTTTGCAAACTGGTTGATGACGTCTAGGACTTCTTTTCACCCTCTTCTCAACCAGCTAAGATGCAGTTACAACATCAGTTTATCATAAAAAAACAAATTTGTTTAATCATCTTGATCACTTGTTCAGTTGTAGGTTAAAAGAGCGACAATTGATTTGTGTGAAGGCATTTCTTCAGTCATATTTCAGCGGTAGGTAAAACGTGGACTACAAAAACATCTTTAATGTGAGAAGTTCTTAATGTAAAATTAAGAAATTGTGCTTCCTACTGCAGCCTAATGTGCATGCACAAGTACTGAGGCGTATTCAGCTTCAACTCTGGGATATATCCACCAGACATAATATAAACAGCGGCAAAGAAGCTGAAAATGAGCATGAAGATGTGGTAGGTGGGTTAAACACAGGACTTTAGTCCAGGCAACGGGAGTTTAAGTCCTGTGTGGCAATGTTTATTTTCTGCTTTCAACTGAGAAATTTGGTCTTACACCATTTTTTCCTCAAAAAAGTTTTTAAGCCCTCATTGCCTCTGTCAGAAAGGGGTGAAAACAGCATGTCCACCCGGGTGTCATGTTTCCATCTCTGCCAATCAGAGCTGGAACCAAATGTGCCTGTAACTATTGAAGGCTGATCATACTTTTTCCTTTTGAAGCCAAAAAGCCAAAAAGTTGGTGTTAGTGACATAAGGCGGTTATTTTCAGAGGATTAATAGAATAGAATAAAATAGAATGGAATAGAATAGAATAGAATAGAATAGAATAGAAAAGAATACACTTTATTGTTTCCCCTAGGAATGAAATTTGTCATGGATCACAGGTTTCATATAAGTAGCGCCTCGTCACTGTTTTGTGCTACCGTGAATATGGTCTAATGTGAACTCAATTTTCAATATGGTTCAGGTGCCAAAACTGACATAATCACCTCTCGGAATTGTCTGATCATTATCCACGTACTGATCCACATTCTATAAAGTGATGTATTTTTTGAAAGCTGTCTGGGACTTTTCTGGAGTTGATTTGTTGACTGCTGTTATTATGTAGACGATGTGTGATACAGATAAATAGATGGAAGAAAGAAAGGTGAAAAGACAGATGGATGTACAGAGAGAGGCAGACATGCTGCTTGGAGCCTGCAGTCATACTTATGGTAGCTGTCTGGTTGTGTGAAAGAGAAACAATGAGGGCTGAATTCACATTTAAAAGATCAGTACTGGCAGATATCCAGACGCAGATATCAGAATCAGATTGGAACTGGTAGAAAGTGAAGCGTTGCATCTCAAGCTGAGGAACTTGCAAGAAAAAAATAACAGTCCAAACTGATGCAGCAGAGACCAAAATCAAGCTCCTAAATGCAACTCAGTAGTATCTCTTTATGATGTAGATGTCCCCAGTAAGAGCGTCGGGCTTTGAAGCAAATTTGAGACAGTGGCCAAACCATGTAATGACGTCATGTGAATCACAGCGGCTCAAAAAGACTTTTTACACATAAGCTTAAATTGTGGAAGAAGCGGCTGTAAAACAGTCGATACATTTTCTTTTTAATTTTTTTTTTTGAGCGTCACAACCCTGCAAAACGACTCAGAATTCCTCCCAGGCCACACGATCCGGGAGATCCGGGTAATTTTATGCCTGAATGCCAATCTTTTTTGGCATCGCGTGCCACTGAACAGCTTTCATGCTTGAACGGCGGAGAGTACAGCCGCTAACAAACCTACACCCGTTACATTTTGCAAGGACAAACCACACCAGGAAATGATTCTCTCTCTACATTCTCCTAATTGGTAAGAATACAATGTCATGTCAAAGACCCAATATGAAGGGCTGCGCATAAAGACTTTGACTAGCTCTGCAAAAACTCTCTAATTGTTTCCACCCAGTTTTAACAACTAAAGCCGGGAGATCTTTTTTTTCAGCTTCTAAAGGGGCCAGAAAAAGTTTGGCAACCACTGCACTAGAATATTCGTGATCACCTTGGAACATCCTTAGTTTACTTCTACATGACAAGCAGTTTTGTTAATAACATCATCGAATAATCTGCTATTTCCATGATTAATCGTTTAATAAAATTGTGGGAAATGTTCATCAAATTGACATCTTCAGATTGCAACCGACAGTCCAAAGACGCTGGAACCAGCAAATATTTCAACATTTTTGCTTGAATAAATGACTATAATGATTAATCAATTACCAAAATAGTATCAAAATAGTTGTCTTTTGAACTACTAATTGATTAATTGACTAATCATTGCAGCTCTAGTGTAAATCGCTGTCTTTCTTTTCTCAAGAACATCGTCCTGTTTCAACAGGGCGGCCAGCAGAATATCTAAGGGGAGAGAAAATGACCCTGGATGTTTTCTCGAAGAATTCCATTGCAACAAAAAAAAACAAAAAAAAAACATGCCACTGACACACTGGCATTATTTAAGTTCTTTGAGGAACCTCGGGGTGCTTATTGGTTGTTGCTGGATCACAGGAGAACCTTTAACAAACTATAAAACCTTCCATCGTAAAAGCAGAGCGTCCATCCACAAAACGAATCCGTCTTCTCCTTCCTCTGTCCATCTTGCTTCCTGGTGTATTTTGCAAACTGTTGTGGAAAATGTAATGAAGCTACACGCACACACACACACACACACACACACACACACGTGCACACACACATACGTACACACACACACACTCACACACACACGCGCAGGACTAACTCAGTAATAGTTTCAAGGCTGGCCCAACAGCCCTGTGGAAAATATGACTGCCTTCTCTTTTCCACTGGCAATTTACACCAACAGGACGCCTGTTTTTCCCCTCCTCACCTCTTCACCCCCCTCCTCCCCCTCGGTCTCCCTCCCACTCTCTCTCTCTCTCCCTCTCTCTCCTTCCCTCTCTCCATCCCTCTCTCCATCTTTTCCTCCATGTCTTTCTGCTCTCTCTGGTAAATGGAAACATGTTGGTCAAACAGCCACAGCTGTGGAAGAGCGGCTGTTTGGGAAAAGAAAACTGACTGTAGGTACAGTGTATGGACCGTATGTGTGAGCGAGTGCCAGGAGACAGAACATGGAACATGGAATTCTTTAACAGGCTGAATCGGTGCTGTGTCACTTCATGTTTCCCATGTTAACCACAGGCTGTGTGTGTGTGTGTGTAGCCTCTTCAGAGCAGCTGCAGCAGGGTATAGTAAATGCACTTTTTTCTGCAAAATACTGAGCAGCTCTGAGACAGAACAAATAAAGAAAATAAAAGAAAAACATAAAGGGCTGACACAATAATGTCAATGGAACGTCCATTTAGTACCTTTTCCGGAGCTTTTGATCCTATCATGTAATCTTCCTCAACAGATGGAGTTTGCCAAGTTGTCATAAAATTGTTAGTCTGACTCTCAGGATGAGGCTCTGGCTCTTACTGATACTATTTTCAAAGCGCCCATCGCTACATGAAGTAGCAACAACCTCCGAGCTAGCAACCTAACCCTAGCCTGGTCACCACTGTGCAAACATGAACAAGCTAACAGGCATTACCCCCCCCCCCTCCAAAAGTATGCCGCCGAGACCCACCTACTCGGCTGCAGTTGGCTCCTAACTGTGCTGTGATTGGCTGGTACTTGTTGCCTGGATGACTAGGCTGCACAATTAATCGAAATCTTATGGAAATCGCAATGACTTTCTGCAATTTTCAAATCACAGGAGGAGCAATATTTGTTAAAGGCAAAATATGTGTCAAAACCCCCCCATGAATGAATATCATGAGGCAGAGATGTCCTGTCCTACAAAACAGGCTCTACAGACTTTTAAAAAAAAAATTGGAGATTCCTGCAAAAAAAAAAAAAGAAAACATGTTTTTTAATCAAAAGAATAATGATGTAAAAATGATCATTATTTCTAATATTGCAAATCATATTGCATATTTTTTATATTTTAACCCGTAAACCTTGATCTTATCCTAAACTTACCCAAGTACTTTTTGTGCATAAATGAATTACCTGCCTAAACGTAACTAAAAATGGAAGTTTTTTTTTTTTTAAGAAAAAAAATGAGACAACTAAGTCCAAGATAAACAAAAATAGCATCAGCTGGTAAAAATACTCATTTAGCACATCCTGTGACTACCAAGGGGAGGAGACTAGAAATTGCTGAAAGCTGAAATCAGCCTGCAGTTCTTCCTGCATCCAGTGACATCACTGTGACATCACTGGTGCAGGAAGAACAACAGATTTCTCAGCAATAAAAACCCAGTTTCTCTTTCAGTATAGCACACACTGAGGAATTTATTGCTTCAATAGACTACATTTACCATCAAGACTGACTGGACATCCACATGAAAAATAGCTAATTTTCTCTTAACTTAAAGATAAATTGAAGAATTTCGGCTGAAAGTTATAATTTGAACAACTAGTTCTCAAAGTTCTCAAATAAAAACTGTTGCAGTTGGTTTGAAATAATTAGGCTCAATTAAAACCCAGAAAAAGGTGAAAATCAGCTACATCATTGGCACGTCTACTGTAATGACTGGTATGATGAATCCACCATGATGCACGTCTCACAGCATTCATTTCTTCTGCGCAAAAACATTAAGTTGCCATGCTCACTTTTCTTTTTTTACAGAAGTTCTCACTTTCAGGCTTTCAAGCTGCAGTTAATGAAAACCAACACTTCCTTTAGGGGGTTTCACAATAAAGGTGGTTTTCCCAGGAAGAGTAGGGAGTATCCCTGATGAGCTGCTGGAAGCATTTTAATGTGAAGCAGATGGAGGAAGTGTTGAGTGTGCATTAAACAGCAAACAGAAGGAACAGCAAATTAGCACATGGGAGTAAATTAGAGAACAAGACTCCTACATGAGATGTCAGAGAGCCCTTTTATTTATTTATTTTTGTTTTACAGTAGTAGAATTAAGTAATTTGTGGACATGTTCTATCAGGTGATTTAACAAAACAACATTTTTTCAAAATAAAGTCACCGTGGGAATCAAAGAAACCACATTTTAGCGGTTATTGGATGTGACAGTGAGGGTACTTTTCCAGGACTATTATGGTAGAAATATAAGTCAGTTGTGTACATTGGACAGCGGTGAAACAGAACAGAGGGTGACCTCACCTCTGAAGACTTTATGACTGGATACACACACATAATTACGCATGTAGAAAATCATACAGCAATCACTGACTAACATATCACACGCAGACCCTCGGGATTAAACCCAATGTTTCTTCAGTGGTTTTACTCTGTTATGTGACTTGAACATTTTGTCTGTTACTGGTAAATTTTAAAAACTTGCTGTATTTACTCTAACTGGCCTGTCTGGAAGCTAAAAAAAAAAAAACAACAATGAAAAAACCAAACAGCTCCTCATCCTGTGTTTACTCTCCATTTTAAAAACCCTGCAGCCTTTTCTGTGAGTTCATCTGAGAGTCAGAAATACTTTCCTCAGAAACCATATTTCCTCCTTTATCTGATTTTTCTGGACAAATTTTATTGACCAATTAAACTGCATCTCCACCCTCCATTGTATACTTGTTTTTAACCGTATTTGTTGGTTTAGTGTAGATGTTGCAGTCGTGGTTTGAGTCGGTGAGCGTTTTTCTTCTTCACGGTCAAAACCGCGCAATTTTTCAATCCTCACAACCCACAGATCACCTATGGAAGCCTGCAGGAGACAGTATTTTTTTTTGCATTTGTGCATGAAAGCATGAAAAGAAGCCAAGCGAGTGAAACATGAAGCTGTGGGAATGTAGAACAGGGTGCAATGATTTGTCAGCTGCAGTGTACAATCACTCATTTTAAGTTTTTACTTTATTTTTTCATCTTGTCTGCAGCTTATCTTGAATATTACTGAACTGATCAACCTGATTTCTTTTGTACACGTTCATGACTGAATGCTGAAGGACCTGTGTCATTCGCAATTTTTGAAAAACCTTTTTTATGTCTCCATGCCAGCGACATCAGAGGTCAGAGGCATTATGTTTTTTCATGAACGTAGTATCGCCTCGAAGGACTTTCTTAAAACTGTGCACAAATGAGCGCTTGGACTTGAGGATGAACTGATTAGATTTTGGTGGTCAAAGGTCAAAGATCACCGTGACCTAATTGAAGACATTTTTGATCATAACTCAAAAATTCTTATGCTAATTATGACCAAACCCTCTCAGTCAATCATGGAGATCAGGACAGAGAAGCTATACTGCATCCACACTGCAGTTTATCTTCTTTTCATTTGTTTCTTTTCTGTCTAACATAAAGCTCGGTATAGTAAGACACATCTAGAACAAGCTTCTCCGCCATTTTCTTTGTTAACAGGCTGAGGAGTCCTGCCCTATCTGATTGGTTGGCTGAAAAGAATAACATCAGTGTCTTTCTAAAAAATTTAGAGATTCTCTTACACAAGTACACCACACACACCCTCTCCTCATCGAGAACAAAGAGGTGGCACTCAGCAAAAAAGTGCTATATGGACACAAGTCTTCATGTCCTAATCTGTGGGATTTTAACTTTTTATTACTGTGGTGTTTCTGCACTGAAATCATCTGAGAATTTTAGGATGCGAACATCATTTGGTGATCCAATTCTACTCTGAAACCTAGTTTTTTGGCGCACTTGCCAATTAAGAATGATTTCAATACCAAGATTTGAGTTTCAGAGACTTTGTTTCCTGCATTCTGATGACTTACAGAATGGAAATAACAAAATATATAAGTACACTGCATTGTCCCTCTAGTGTGAACTTGAATGAATTTCTGATACAAACTAATTATTTTATTGTCCCTGCCCTGAAAGGAAAATTAACCCAGCAGATTTTACAAAATGCATGCCCCTTTCCTTTATAACTTTCCATAAGAAACAAAAATTTTTCTTAGGAAGTCTGGTTTGGTATCCATTGTTGTCTGTGCGGAAACAGTCGACTTTTAGAGTTTAGAGGGCTTATTCATGCTGTCGGTGAAAGGAATAAAAGGTGTGAAAATTTGGCTGAAATCAGGAGAAATACAGGAGGAGTGTGAGGAAATAGGGAGCAGGCAATTAAAAACATGACTTTCCTGGGAAAAACAGGAGACTTGGCATGCATGTTTGCTGGTAAAATTAAAAAAAAAGTAAAAGTGTCCTGGCGAATATGAAGCAATAGATCATAAAGTTTGATTCTTTCCCGTCACAGAGCAGCGTCAAGTTTGGAGTATTTCCGTTGTGTAACTGAGGCTTTTATAACAGAAATTCAGCAGCAGCAGCACCTGTAACCTTGGCACACCAAGAACTTCCTCCTCCCACACACACACACACACACACACACACACATACACACACCCTCATCCTGTCTCAGCAAAGCTGCCTGTGCTGCCACCTCCCACACACATACTCTATTCAGGGCACACACACACACCAGATACACACAGACACACACATATTTTTTCTGACAGAAATATCCAGTAGCATAATTGACTTCCTACCTGCTGTAAATCACTGTCTACTAGCTGTCTGCTCGAGTGTGTGTGTGCATCACAGTTCAGATTAAGTTCATTTGATTCATCTCTCTTAGATTTAATTTCAGTCATTTCTGGAGAGCCTCTCCTCTCCTTTCTGTCATTTGTGCCTCCTTGTTCTTGTTCAGACATCAGATCTACAGCGAAACTTCAGCTGAACACATGATTGACGGCGGCACTAAATTAAAACAAAACATGGTGCCTTCGACATGAACAGTAGGCAATTTAATCCCTCGGATGACAAAGGAGTGTTGCTTTTTACACAGAACATGGACTCTAGAGACATGAAGTAATGATTTTAGATGGTGATATTTTTATTTCAGGAATGGATCTATTTCTAGTTCGGCTTCTGTGGACAGTCATAATCTCTTACTTGGATGTTTCAAGTGAAAGTGAGACCAAAAAGTGGAACAGTGAAATTCTTTTGTGCGTCTTGTGGGGAAATGTGGTGCTGTTGATAAATTGACTGCTTGTGAGGCTAATTAGCAAGCTAGCATGTAAGCCCCGGCCAAGCCGAAGTAGCTCGCCAAGCTAGCTGATGTGTTTGTGTGACTGCAGACCAGCTGCATCTCTGCAAGCAGTTTATATCCAACAGAGAGTGGATGGTGCAACTGTGATGCTCCTCCCACTGTCTGGCCATTCTCTTAACAATTATTGAGAGTGGAGAGTCGTCAGCTGACCCGTCGCTGATGAATCAGGACAAATTTTGAGCAGTTGCCACGAATTCCAAATTCTGGGAGCTGTTTGTGTGCTGCATCAAATTACTTATGTATGCAATAACTCCTGCTTTTAGTTATTTGAAATTTTTGTTTCTTTTGTAAAATATGTCAGAATATTATTCATGTTTTCACTTGTCTGTTGCAGTGATTAGGCTATCATAAATAATGGATTGTTGATGTTATTCAAAATGTTTTGAACCACAAGATGGAGAGTGCAGCTGCCACTGTGGGAGGAATTAGTGATTGCGTTTATGAACATTTTGGGATGCTAAAAATGACTGTAACACACCTGTCACTGGGCGTTATGGTCCATGCATCTTGTTCATATTATCCTCAGAATCTTCACAATAGTAATAGAGTTACTGACTGATGTTACTTTAAATTATTCTTTACATTTTAATTTTTCTGACACGCTCATCCCCAACTCTCCTGTCCTGAATTTCACCCGTTGTCATCTGGTTGCCCCACTTTCATCTCCACTCTGCGTTACTTTCTTTTGGTTTGCACCATGAACACCTCCACAGCACATTAACCACACATCCATGGACGGGGTTACAGCCAAAATAATCTGCTTGACGCAAAAAAAAAAGTGTGTCAAAGCTGGGCACTAATCATGGAGATTCCATCAAAATTTCATTCAAAGACTTCTAATGCTGATGTGATGGGGCCCTTACTATAATTTTGAGTTTGCACGGTGGAAACATCATAAGTAATCATTTAATACAGAGCAGGGATCCCTATTACATATATTTACAATGGATATTTTCAGGTCTTCTCTCATTTGCACTCACCTTTAGCAGCTGAGTCAACTGAAGTTGCAGCATGGCTAATATTAGCTGCGTTAGCCTCACCCTCTGCACTTTCACCGGTGGCTTCTGAGGTGGAGAGTATGTCAGAGTCTCTTGCTCATGAGGTTACAAAATGATCCATTGTGGCTCACAGAGAGTCTGTACACATTGGCCAATATGTTTCAATAATAGTTGACTTGTTTGCTGTTATGGACAGGTACCACACAGTGATTTAGTGGATTCATAGGTAACCTTTGTTTGTTTGCTTGTTTTGTTGTTTGATTTATCTTTGCTAGTATTATGTTAAACTAATGTTAATGTGTATTTTCAGACTTACTTTAATTGAACGCTTTTAAAAAGAATATCTCTGTGGACTCCCTCGAGGTCACGGACCCCTTGTTGAAGACCCAGGCTTTAATTTATTAGGAAGCATGAAAAAATAAAGGCCCAGTGTGTAGGATTTATTGGCATCAAGTGTTAAGGTTGCAGATTGCAACTAAATGAATACCTCTCACATCACCCTCCCCTTCTAAGCATGTGCAGTAAGAGAAAACTACATGCTTGAAAGGGGGAAGTTGTTTGGTTTGGTTTGGTTTTGGTGTGTTTGAGGCTACTGCAGAAAAATGGTGGTTCCTCCAAAGAAGAGGTCCCGCACCCTCTAACAAAAACAACAATTCTTATTTTCTGGTGATTATACCCTAATGAAAACATATGGCTGAATATTATATTCCATTTCTACTATATCCTGCCAATAAATCCCACTAAATCTTACACACTGGACATGAAGGGAGATTAAAGTCCTAAATTTGAGAACGTCCCTCTTACAAAGCATCGGCCAACTTTTAAAGTTGGTCCCTCTGAGAGAATGCGGCTCCTTCAAACTCAGAGAGCTTCTCTCTGCAGCTGCCTTCTTGCAATTCAGTTCAACCTTCTCACAGGGAAAAAAAAATCCATTGTAAAAGAGGAAGAGAAGCTGATTTTTGCACCCACAAGAGCAGAAAATAGACCAGAATTCAATGCAGCTCCAGTGAAAGACAGGATGGGTTACGAGAAAGCCTCACTCTATTCTCACTATTCAACTGGAAAAGCTCTCTGTCCACCTACACACATAACCCCGAGGTGACAGCAACCAGCTCAGGCACTTTCTCTGGAGGCTGTCAAAAAGCTCTCTGGGAAATGTAGGAAGTGAGTAACAGAAATAGAAGGAGAGGAGACGAGTTGAGGGAAACTAGGAATGGAGAGGAAGGCGGTGTATTCTTATAAACTGCTCAAGTTTAACACTTAAAATGTAAACAAAGACGACTGATTCCTCCTTGATGAAACACTGAGTCATTTCTGAAATCAAAAACAGAAAGATTCCTCTGAGAAGCTGAATCAGGCGGTAGATCCACATGTTTCCCCTCCTGCAAAAATCTTCTTCACGCTCATAAAGTCTCACACATGTCATGCTGGGAGCTTCCTGGTTAAACCACAGCCTCCTGCTGTCGGCCCTCGCTGGAGCAGCTTGAGCTCAAGTGCCTTGCTCAAGGGGACACAAGGTGCAGAAGGAGGGCGATGTTTCTAATTTCCACTCAGATGTAAGCCTTTTGCATAACAGCATTCTTCACACATGCCTTTTTAATTATCAACACAAAGTTGCATAAAACTGTACCTGGCCTGATGCAAGAAAGCAGGTATTGTAATATAACTGCTGAGCAAGTGTATTTTTATTTAAAAACTACTGGTGGGGGGTGAAATTGGCTCTAAATTTTATTTGGACTGGCACCGAGAAGGTCTTAAAATGTTTTAAATTTAACTTTGCCGCGACCTGCAGTCGGCCTGCTTGCGGTTCGTTTCTCGCACATATTGTTTTTGTTTTCACCCAAAAAACTGAAAGGGATGTTTTTTTCTCAGACCTAACTGCCTTTCTTCACATTTTGCTGATTATACTAATCCTGTCAAACCACAATGCTGGTTTCAAACTGTGATTTTTTTTAGTAAAACAGAGGTTAAAAGTGTTATTGACCTTATTTGTTCTTATTGTTTTATGTGTTTTTTTTTCCTCTCTTACATAATCTACAAACTGTTCCTTTAAAATTTTGAGTATTGATCTAATTCATTTAAGTTAAATATTTTGCCTTTTTACCTTCTTCTTGGACATTATTTTTCACACTATTTATATATCATCTGTTTGATTCTAACTTGTTGAAATATGTTTAAAACTCAGTGAATACATAAGTTCACAGACATCATTGTTTTGCATCTCTTTGTAGTTGTTCTGTGTCTTTTTGTAGTTGTTTTGTGTCTATTTGTAGATGCTTTGTGTCTTTTCGTAGTTGTTTGTGTCTCCTTGTAGTTGTTTTGTGTATCTTTGCAGTTGTTTTGCATCTGTTTGTAGTTTTGTGACTCTGTATAGTTGCATTGCATCTCTTTGCATTTGTATGTGTCTCTTTGTAGTTATTTTGTGTCTCTTTGTAGTTGCTTTGCATCAGGTTGTTTTTTTGTCTCTTTGTAGTTGCTTTGTATCCTTTTGCAGTTGTTTTTTGTCTTTTTATGTTATGTTGCATCTCTTGGTTGTCTGCATCTTTATTCACTTGTTTTGTCTCTCTTTGTAGTTGTTTTGTGTCTCTTTGTAATGTATTGTGTCCCTGTAGTTTTGTGTCCATTTGTAATTATTTTGCATCTCATTGCAGTTGTTTTTGTGCCTTTGTTGTTCTGCGCCATTTCTCTGTGGTTGTTTTGCATATTTATGCAGACTATTTGTGTCTCTTTGCAGCTGTTGTGCATCTCTTTGTAGTCTTTTGCATCTCTTTGCAGTTGTTTTGTATCTTTTTATAGCTGTTTTGTGTATCTTTGTGGTTGTTTGGTGTCTCTTTGTGGTTGTTTTGCATCTCTTTGTAGTTGTTCTGCATTTTTTGCAGTCATTTTGCATCTCTTTGTAGCTGCTTTGTGTCTCTGTGGTTTTGTGTCCATTTGTAATTGTTTTGCATCTCTTTCCAGTTGTTTTGTGTCTTTTTGTAGTTGGTTGGTGTCTCTTTGTGGGTTTTTTTCATCTCTACAGCTGTTTTGTGTCTCTGTAGTTGCTTTGCAGCACTTTATGGTCGTCTTTCCAACAAGAAATGTTAATCGCTCAAACTGAAAGACCCAGTGACCCCCTGACCATTTGGGCCCCTGAGCCTGTACTCAGTAGGCCTGTTCAGTAATCCATCCATGCACACATTATACTAATTCCTCCTCGAAACCTCTAGGGTCAACAGAACAGATACTTCATGATCTAAAACTGAGTAATGAAGTGAAAACTGAATGAGTATTCAGTCGTGAATGTCAGGCTAAATCTGCAGTGTCATGAATCACCATTAACACATGTCTAGTGATGGACAGAGGACAGCTGAAATACCTGGTTGTTATGCCAATAGATGGACCAATTCCCAAATGAACACACACACACAAACACAAATACACACCCTCTTCTGTTCAGCTTATTGTTCCAGTAACTTCTGTCTCCCTCCAGGTAAAACAAAGGTAGTGTTTTAATGGAGGTGTGTGTGGTTTCGGTCCAGTTGGGGCCAAACAGAGCAGAGCCAAAAAACAAACAGACTGCCAGCTGCCCTCCATCGCCCCTCTCTCCCTCTCCCTCTGCCTCTCTCTGGCTGTACAAAGTGGTTAATCACTGAATGGAAACCATTAGTAACATGTTTAAATAATTTACACAGCGTCTGACCACCCAAAGTACCAGAACACTTCGCCTACCACTCAGAAATACGAACCCGGCCTTTGTGTGTGTGTGTGAGTGTGTGTCTAATCCATGCATACATGTATTTGGTATACCTATCTGTGTGTGTGTGTGTGTGTGTGAGGAGAGTGGTGGTAATCTGATATCAGCTGGCATGACTCTCATCCTCACCGGCTCCATCCCATTTCAAACAGTTCCCTCACAGAGTCCTCTCCTCAGTCCTCACAGTCTCTACTTTTTATGTATTTTGTTGGTCCTTGTCCCTCATTTCTGTCCTTGTTCCCTTCATTTGGCTTTCTTCTCATCTCTGTGTTTAGACCCTGTTCTTTTGTCCTGTTCCCTTTTCCTTTCCTCATCTCTGCATGGTTTAGATGTTTTTGTGTTTCCTCATTTCCTTTTTGCTCTTTGTGCCTTCATCCCATTTCTGTTTTTGTCTCTTTGTTGTGTCCTTGTTCCATTGTTTGTATCCTTATATCCTTTCTTTGGTCTTTGTTTCCTCATCTCGTTTTAGTCTTTTTGTTGTGCTCTTGTTTCCTCATTTGTACCCTTATCCCCTTTGTTTGGCCTTTGCTTCCTTTTCCCTGAACGGTTTAGATCTTGTGATTGTATCCATGTTCCCTAATCTGTATCCTTGTTCCCTTTCTTTGTTTATTCTTTTGTCCTCTCATAAATGTTTTAGTCTCCTTGTTTACTCTCTTGTGTTGTTAATCCCTCTCCCTTATCCTTACCCCGTTGTTTCCTTGTCCATTTCACTGATTATTTGTTTCCTCAACTCTGTACAGCTCAGGTCTCTTTGTTGTGTCCTTGTTCCCTTTCTTTGCCTTTTGTTTCCTTCTCCTTGCACAATTTACATCTTGTTGTTGTGTCCTTTCCTCCTTTGCATCCTTTTCTTTTCTTTGGCCTTTGTTTCCTCATCTCTGTAACCGTTCAGTTCTTGTTGTTGTGTTCCTTGTTTCCTTTCTGTGCCCCTTTTTTCTAACCTCTGAATGGCTTGACCTTGGTCTTTGTGTCCTTGTTTCCTCATTTGTATCCTTGTTGCCTGTCTTTGTGCTTTGTGTCCTCATCTCTTTCCTGTTTTAGTCTTTTTAATGTGTCCTCGTTCCCTCATTTGTTCCCTTGTTACCTTTCTTTGGCCTTTGTTTCCTCATTGCTTCACAGTTTAGGCCTTGTCCTTCTGTCCTTGTTCCCTCATTTGTATAATTGTTTCCTTTTTTAGCCCTTTTTCCCTCCTCCCTCAACAGTTAAGATTATGTTGTTGTTTCCATGTTCCCTCATTTATATCGTTGTTTCCTTTTTTGGCATTCATTTCCTCATCTCTTTCATTTTTTAGTATTTTATTTTCCTCCTTTGCACTCCCTCTCCTTTGTCTGGAGTCTTTGTTTCATCACTCTAGTCTCCTTATCTACTCTACTGTACCTTTATTACCTCACATGAGTCCTTAATTAAGCTCCTTTACCCTTACTCTGTTGCATCCTTGTTCCCTTTGTTTGCTCTTTGTTTCCTCACCTTTCTACAGTTCAACACTCTTTGTCGCCCCCTTGTTCCCTCATTTTTCCTGTCTCTCAAGCATCTTTTTCCCTGACCTGTGTCTTTTCTCCTCACTTTGTTATGTCCTTGTCCCCTTCATTTGTATCCTTACTCCTTTATTTTGGGAAAATTTCTCCTCCCCGCTGCCTGCCCTCTCTCCTGCTTTTTTCTTTTTTATTTTGTTTGTGTATGTTATTCCCTTGTGTGCACCCTTTCTTGGTTCTGTGTTTCCTTTTACTCGACCTCTTCTTGTTCTGCTCTTGTAGTTTATATTTCTTCTGTCCTTTCTATTTTTTTATCTTTCACAGGGGTGTTGTTCCCTCTCTTATATCCCCATTTTTCTTCATTTTATTGTTCCCTCCTCTGTCCTTTTTCTACATGCTTGTTCTGTCTTCTGTATCCTCATCTCCCTCTGTCTTATACATTTGTTCCTGTTTTGTTTTGTTGTTCCTTCTCTTGTAACTATAGCCCCTTTTACATTGGACAAAAACCCCCACAACATCTGGCTTTTGTCCTCAGTGGGAAAGGGTACAATTGGCATCCAGTGCTGAGTCAAATGACTCTGCAGTAGTCACTGGTATTTATTTATCCAGACACACTATTTCCTTTAAATTCTTCACAGTTTATCCATGCATACTTATTCTCTCAGTGCATTATTCACCTTTTCTGCAGTGTCCAAACTAACAGTCCCCCATTATTTTGTTAACCAAAAGGTTTTATTATGAAGCAGCAAAATAAGGAAATGTTTTCATCAGCAGTAACTTATCACAGCTCCTATCAGCTGAAAGAGAACATGAAACAGGAAAAGCAGATATCTGAAAGTACAAACAGTGACGCAGGAGACAAACTTCAAACCACAAAGATTCAGTTAGAAGCTACAAAGAATTTCAAAAAAACCTGCAAAAATGTTCTCATATTGGCATAAGAATAATATTGATTCTTTCGTATATGTCCCTTTTTTCCTTCCTTCCTTCTTTCCTACTTATTCTTTCAGTGCATTTTTCATCTTTTCTGCTTCATGCAGTGTCCCCTGCTCTATTCTTTAGTGTCCTCCTCCCCTTTACTGCATACTTGTCTCCTTATTTGTGTCCTTATTTCTTCTCTGCATCATTCTTCCTTTCTGTTTCTTTATTCCCTGTCTAATAGTCTGTATCCTGCACAATCAAATATGAAACATTAATCCTGCGCAGTCGACCCTTTGTTTATCCGTGTTCTGCTTATGGTTTTATTATTAGAAATGTATTATGCTGCATATGCAGAGGGGTGACAGACAGGGCAAGACAAACACACACACACACACAGAGACACACAAAGACACACAAAGATACTTTCTCTCTGTTTTTGTGTCACAGGAATTCCAACCATTCCAGTTGGTATGCGGCACCCTGGCGGGCCAATTTAAGAATAACTAGCCACCCACTCACACACACACACACACACACACACACACACACACACACAAAAGATACAACCACACACACAAGAAATACACACATATACACACACAGAAATACACACAGTTATACCAGAGGCCAGCTCTGCCCTCGTCTGGGTCTTTCATTGAAAGTAAATGAGAGGCTTATCTACTGCATATCTGAACAAGACACTGTAGGAGAGGGATTATTGGTGTGTGTGTCAGTGAGAGAGAGATGAATGTATCACCACCCTGATCTGAAACACACACACACTCAAACACACACGCTGATAATGATACAAGGAGTGAGGGGGATTTGCACAAATGTTGATCTATTATCTCGTCGTTTTGGCAACATTATTCCCGACTGTCATTCCAGCAGAACCGGATGAAATGAAGTGAAAGAGAGAGAAAGAGAGGGAGAAGGAGAAAGAGGGAGAGAGAGCCCTCGGCCCTCAGGATTGAACAGCCTCCCACACACTTTATAGAGCACCACACACACACACACACAAAAACACACACAGCCTTCTGTTCTTACTGCATGGTTAATGCCCACACAGTATTCATACCTCCAGGGTTTGGGAATGTGTGTGTGTGTGTGTGTACGGGAGTACTTGTACATACCTGCATGCACCTCTTGAATCTCTTGTAGATTATTGTGTATCCACTCGTTTACGATTTTTCACTGAATGTTTGTCTTGTCGAGCACAAGAACTCTAAAGAAAATCTTGTCCAAAAATATTTGAGAGACTGAGACGCAGTTACGCCTTTTTTTGGAGAGGCCACAATAGGTCAAACCACACAAAATTTGTCCTGTTTATATTCTGGAGCATGCAACAAGAACATTTTATTGGTAAATATTTGCTTTTTTGCTGACTAAAATGTGTTAGTAGTACTGAAAATTAAAAACTTTCACGATTCTGGATGTTGTTTAGTTCTGCAATGATTATTTACATCATTGATTAATCTGTCGATCATTTTCTCAATTTAATCATTTAGTTGTTTGGTCCATAAAATGTCATAAAATGGTAAGAAATGTTGAACACATTTTGTTTCAAAACCTAAGATGATGTCCTCAAATGTCTTGTTTTGTCCACAATCCAAAGATATTAAGTTTACTGTCAGCCAGGAGTAAAGAAACCAGAAAATATTCAGAGAATTTGGGTATTTTTTATTAAAAAATGACTCAAACGAGTCATCAATTACCAAAATAGCTGTCAATTAATTTAATAGTTGATTAACAGTCAGTTGCTAATTGAGTTCCTAATTTACAGTAAATATATTGTTCCAATTTTTGACAGTATTTTGTCTAAGCAAAGTGCTTGTGCAGCTGCTTTTTCTTTGATAAAATCTGAGAACTTTGGCTTCTTTTAGCAAATGAAAAAGAGGGTTTGTTTTGGGTTTATACTGTACACAAAGGGTTAAAGAAAGGTCCGTCCCTCCGTAGATACCCACAGTTTTTGATTTATAGCTCTGTGTTGGATTGCAACTGTTGATTAGTATCACCACAACACAAGAGGGTTGTGCTGTTTTGAATCATTTAAACTTTAATTATAACCTATAAAGTAATATGGTTCAGATTCTTTCTTAGAGTGACGGTTGGCTGTGCTCTTACTTGATGTTACTACAGTAATCTACAGCTTTTTAGTCAGACAACTCACAATTAAATGTTTATTACAGCAGCAGAACATAAAGTTAGAGGCTCCAACCTCATCACTCCCCACAGATTATGTTTACATAGAAATATTGAGGATTAATGAGCGAATGTCTTAAACCCCCTGCTGGAGCATGCAGCTGGATGCTGGGGGTGGTGGTGGGGCTGAAAAAAAAACAGGCTGTGATACTGATGCGGGGCAGCAGTGGCATTGACAGGCAGAGGGAGAGATGGGAAGTTTTTGCAGTTTAAACAGACCTCCAAAGTGGGAGGGTGTGTTTGGTGTATACCAGTGTTCCTCAAACTTTTTTATACTGTGTACAACCTCAGAAAATATTGAGCTCTCCAACTATTTTGTGCAATTTGGTGCTAGCAGACACTGTGGAAACTTCACTGGTGCTTCTTAAGCCACCAGCAAAAGAACAAGCTCACTGTTGTCCACTTCATTTTCAACACAGCAGCTTCAAATATTCTCCTCCTGATGTGCACTTCTCTTCGTAGTAGTTCCTGTTTGGAGCCATGATTGCAGTGTTTTTGAGGCATTCTGCTTACTATCCTTGCTAGCACAGTTTAGCTCATAACTACTGGTAATCATGGATGATGTATGAGCATGCTACGTGCATGATTGCGACTGCAGCTTGAGTTGACTTCCTGAACCAGTGTGCAGGCGTCGCTACATTTTTTTTTTTTTTTTTTTTAATGCACTGGTTTCGGATCAGTACTCGATTTTGGCCTATATTGCAAAGTTCAGGTATCGAAATCAGCATTGGGAAGGGAAAAACAGTATTGGAACCTTTCTAAATGTTAAGACTTGTGCTACTCACATAGTTACTGAGGCTCTCGTCAACCCACTGTGTGCTGTCTTAACTGTTACCATCACTATCTCCACTCGCATCAGAAACTTGGCACAGAAAACACAGGCGGCCCAAGCTGACTAATCACATCGCTGGTATCTATGTAACCGCTTTATCTGCAATGTGTGGTTACATTTTTAAGGATGCACACGCCATCTACAGCATATCTACGGCAGGTATGTGCAGGCTCCTTAAGTGTGACCCCCTAATGCAAACTCTGTTAAGGAATCGGTGGGAAAAAAGGTATTGATGAGGTATCGGTGCTATAATTCAGGTATTATATTGGCTTTGATGTCAAAAAATTGCAAATGATACCCAATCCTATGTAGACATTTTAAAGCGATCAATAAATGTTACTAATCAGTAATAAATGGTCCAGGTGTGAGCTGCAGTTTCTCTCTTTTCAGCTGTTTTTTTCAGGGCTGCCTTTCAACCAGCTGTGAGTTTGAACATAGCCATAAACAAGTCGATGAATTCATGTGGGTGTTTGCCTTCACTTCACCTTAAAGCATCCCAGAAAACCTATAAATACAGTCTGAGCGCTCAGATCCCAGCGCCTCGCTCATGTTTCTCTACGATCACGCCTGTGTTTAGAACCGTCTGCTTGTTATTAGATATCTCAAAAAGACACATTATAGTGCCTGGATCATTCAATTTGCCTACACATGAACAGACAAAAAAGAAACTTAGATCAGGTGTGTTATTCTGAGAAAAGCATGCAGTGGGTATAAAGCACCACCTAGATCTATTTTCATGTCTGCGAAAGCTGAGCTGATCTCTGCTCCTTTATGTTAAGTAACTCTGGTTATTTAAAGCATTCTGATAAATCACACTGTGAGAGTGTTTGAGTATGTGTGCCTTACTATTTTTACCTCTGAGTGTAGCCTCTGAATGCATCTTGTTCTGACCTACCTACAACTTGGGTGTCTCGTCATGCCCTTTGCCAGCCTACACACACAAACACAACTGGTACGCACACTTCCCACACACACACCACACCAGTAGCTATGTCTCTCCTACGCACAGGAACTGGGGCAGGTTGTGTCGGTGCATGTATGAATAAAGCTTTATGTAAGCCATTCACTACATGCTCCCACTCACTCTGCAGACTGCGACCATTCAACATTACTTTCATTACAAAACCAGTCACCTTACATAAGGTTAAACTGGAGTTTGAACGAGAATTATCTGCGTGCTTGAAGGTCAAACTCATTGCTGGGTTATTATGGGTGTGTGTGTGTGTGGTCAGGAGGTCAGATAGCTGGCGGGGTGTGTGTGATAGCAGACGCTAAAGGTTCCTCCTTTGGTGACCTCAAATGGCAGCAAGAGTTACAGTCAGTGTTTGGATTATGAGAACTTCAGGAGCAAAAATCAGTCATCAGGAGGTTAAATGTGGCAGTTTGGGTTGAGATAACAGAGATGTTTAACTTTCAATGGTGAGTGCAGCTTTTACTGTATATATTTATTCATTTATTTATTTTATTAGAGCTTTATTTAGCCAGATAAGTCAACTGAAAGCTAATTCTCATTTACGACAACCTGGCCAGAAGGCAGCGACAGGGGGCAAGTTGATACAAGTCATTAAAACATTTATACATCTAGTGCAAGAAAACAATATCAGACCAAATTAAAACATCACTGTATATACAATATATACAACAACAATGTTCCAGAGCAGCAAATTCAGAAGCAGGTGCAGTGATGGGAGACTAATGAGTTATAAAAGGAGGGTAATGGAATGAAGGAGTGGAGTTTGAATGAGGCGCAGACATTGGAATGACCGTACAATGAAACTGTGGTTATTGTTAAATATATTTTGTACTAAAGTAATCTTGACTTTGTGAAAAATGTCTCCTTCAAAAGACCATGCCTGTCAGCAGAAGTTAAGTTGGTTAAATCGGGTGAATCTGTGG
Source organism: Lutjanus argentimaculatus (assembly GCA_034769285.1). Classification (NCBI taxonomy): domain Eukaryota; kingdom Metazoa; phylum Chordata; class Actinopteri; order Lutjaniformes; family Lutjanidae; genus Lutjanus; species Lutjanus argentimaculatus. Next base: position 6,318,443 of record JAWZSL010000023.1, read on the forward strand.
CAACGGATACTGAGACGATGGGATGTTCTCTGTTGTAACCATTGTAAAATGAAATTAGTAGGCTTCGATCTAAGAAAAGCCACAGCAGGGGGAGGCTGTTCCAGGTTGTTGCAGCAGAGTGGAGAGAGCTCCTGCTGAGGCATTTGGCCCTGGGGAGTGACACAGGGGGCATGACTCAGTTTAGGGCTGCACGATATGGTAAAAAGTCATATTGCCATTATTTTGCGAGAGATTGTGTTTGCGATAAGCGATTAGATGATCTTCTTTGCAGCACAGTTTTTATTTTTACTGAAAAAAAAACTATTAAATCATGATGATGTAACATTTTTGGGGTCTGTACCAAACAAATGCGTTTTCTTACATCTGGAGAACAAGATTTGTTGGTCTGAGCGTCTCTGCAACACTGAAGTGTTGAATTATAATGTTTTCATTTTTCCTGTAATTTGGTTCTGCGATTTGGACATTGCACATGGCCATATTGTGCAACTAGCTTGGTGGTATCCTCCAGGTGGTTTGGCCCGGGACATGAGCTGAGGATTGCAGTGCTTTCAGGTCTGCTGGACAGTTGGGAGTCTGCATCTTGAAATGGAAATTGCTGCAGCAACTGGTCTATGATGGCTCAGCTTGGTAATGGCTCGGCGAATCCTTAAGGGCATGGCCCTCATCCCACCGATGATCTTTATCACCCTTCTCTGGATAATATCTAGCTGTCTGAGAGGGCTTCCTGTTACAAATTTTATGAATGACTGAGTGACCAAAATATTTGGCTTACTGCTGAATACTGCTTACAGAAGATCTGATACTGATGTGTTAAGTTTGTGGGTGACATTTTCTTGTGTTTAAGTCCCAAATGTGACTTAAATTTCTCCCTGTTGGTGTCAGATGACAGGCAGTGCTGACACAAAAACACTCAATTTAGAATTTAGAAGGCTCACGCAAAACAATCAATATCAGTAACCATTTTCCCACTGTAGTTTAGGCTATATTTAGAATATTTTCAACACTTTACCTTGCTGTCAGACAGCACTTTCCAGGCGGGAAACCACCACCAGACTTCATTGCCACCCAAAAACATAGAGTTGCTCATCTACCGCTGCCTCGATTGGTTAGTTTGTTTGGGTTATTGTGTGACTTCAGTGTTTTAAAAGGTTAGTTCAGATTCACCAGAGTCACACAATAACACAAAGAAAGTGACTGAGTGAACAGACCAGAAACTGCTGTGTTCTATAAGGTACAATTACTGATTTTGCCAAAAAAGGTCTGGTGGCTTTGGAGAGAGCCACATTTGGCTTATATAGCAGCTTCCCATCAGAAAAGGCTGTCTGACAGCAAGATAAAGCAGTGAAAATATTCTGCAAACTGGGGGCAAACTAGAGGTGTACAGACCATCGTCTACTGCAGGTATACACTGACAATGGATACGTACCTCATACAATCCCACTTCAAAAACCTGAACTATCCCTTTAACTTCTTCTTCAGCCTGTGTGCCGTACGTGACCGGTGCTACAGGCCTTAAATGACACATAAGGCATGACGCTACGATACTCATGAGTTTCACCCCTGAGGCAATATTGGCACGTACAGTATCATTAGTACCAACTTTGTTTCCACAGGTTGTCAGCTGACCCTCATACTAACCAATCAGCATCATCCTGAGTCTGACACTGGCCAAAGTGAATACCCATTGTTTTTTAACAGAGGAGTCCTTTGGGTTTCAGATCACATTCTTGCACTCTTAACACCATGGAAAACATAAAAATATGACCCAGGTCTGAGCTAATGTTTCTGGGGTGTATTCGTGTGTCTGTGTGAGTGTGTGTGTGTGTGTGTGTGTGTGTGTGTAGCGGGGCTGCATGTGAAAAACACAAGGTAGCCCAAAGTTAACATTCCTGCTGCTAAGAATACAGCATGTTTTCCTCAAGTGCTATTTATAGATCTCACATTGGGCCCCCAGACACACACGTCATTGAGCCCTGCTTACCAGCACCAAGGCCACACTGTGTGTGTGTGTGTATGTGTGTGTGGATGTGAATGTGTGTGTGCGTGTCGCAATCAGAGTGCGGGGGAGGTAGTTTAAACCCTGAGACGAGAAAATACAAAGCAAAACTGCAACTTCAGCAGGCGTGTGTGTGTATGTGTGTGTGTGTGTGTGTGTGGTGTGTGCGCGCTTCTTCTGCTGTCAGGTGGTGTGGTTAAGAAACGTTAAACAACGGAAACACACACATATACACTGTGTCTACTGCAGTGTTTGCAGTGCACTTGCAATGCCTTCCAGTACTGTATCTACATTTGTGTGTGTCTCTTTTTATTTCTGTATGTGTGTGTGTGTGTGTGTTTGCTTTCTGAACAAGAACATACCAAGTTAGATCAAACTATAAACACCCAGAGAGGAAGGAAAGGTGCTAGTACTGATGGCTGCTCTTCGACTTGGCCTTTTTGGACGCCTACACACATTATGACACTCCGACGTCACTTCCACAGCGCTATTTATAAGCCTTTGTGTCTTTTTAGGAACAGCGTGGGTTTGCTTTGCATCAGTGACTCACTGAGTGGAAGGAGGAGGGAGGGCGGACAGGAGGGAGGGAGGGAGGGAGGAGGAAGGGGTGGAGAAGGCAAAAAGCACAGATGGATTCCAGTGTGAAGAAACTATCTGAGCAATCAATGACATTTACATTCACACATCAGGCATGTACTTGACAACCTCTGAACAAGTCCTCTCTGTAAAACGAAGTGTATGTTTTGTATGTAAATTACTTCAAGGTTTCAACACAAAACTACCTTATGGTAAGGGAAAGATGTCAGGCTATAGATTAACTGAGGTTTTGGTTTGTATTGATGAATCATTTTGGATGACAAAACTAATTAGCTCTTTTGTTTTGCTGCAGGTCTTTTGGTGAGAAAACTGGATGACTTTTGATGCTACAGAAAGAGGATCTACAAGCACTTTTCCCTACAGAAAAGTTAGTATTGAACCTTTGATAATATTCAGTATGTTTTTAACTTCGTTAAATACACTACTGACTTAAAAAGTGCTCCACAACTCAACAAACATTTTTCTTCTTTTTGTTTCCTCTCCAGATCACTCAAGGATTCTTCTGCCTTTAGATGAACTGGACAGAAAATCAACGCACAGCAACATTAGCGTGTTTACAACATGGCAAAAGGAGAGAAACATTTCTGATGTTATCCACTAAAGCTCCCTTTTTATTTCCACTTCCTAATTCCTGTTCCCAGCCCGGCTTTACAATCAGTCTATTTCAGCAATGGACGGGTACTTCCTGTTTCTGTGAACTTGTTGGCAGCCCTCAAAGGTTCAGCTATCATGCCTGGTAGTTTTGGGACCTTGTAACCCTCCAGAACCTACCCTCCCAATTCCCCCACCATCCCCTCTCTCCTCCCTCTTCTACACCCACAGAAGAGCTTCACCAAAATGGAGGCTCGTGAATCAGCTGCCGCTGGGCAGAAATGCTCTAATAAGGAACCAGTGAAGGAGAAGACGCCTCTGCAAAGAAAGTGGGCGTCCGAGCCCTCTGCAACCACCAAACGAAGCACTTTTGCTGACCCAGAGGCAAAACACCGTGAGAGTTTGCCATGCGGTGCCACCGGGGGATCAGCACCCCAGCAGAAGTACGCATATACAGGGAATTCTGGAAAGCTGCTATCTGGACCCTCTGCAGTTGGGGCCATAGGAGGCCCACCATCTCAAGACCCCCAAGGGCCCTTTCCACAGGGGTTTCCAAGGGGATACTCTTACCAGCTGGGCCAGCCATACCCTCAGCACCCCCAAACTGAACGCTTCCTCTCAGGAGCTAAACCCCAGCCAGGTCTAGAACCTCATGCCTGGCCATTTGCTGGCCAGTTGCCCTCGGATGATCTGTACCCTGTAGGGCACCCGGGACACACTCCACCCTCATGGGGCTGGGGCAGGGAGGTTTCCCCGCCAGAAATCTCCCAGTTTACCCAGCTCCTTCGGACAATATTCGCAGTCAGGCCCTGAGCCTGGAGAGGAGGGATACAGCAAAAAAGAGCAGAAGCCGAAAAAGCCTGGTAAGTACATCTGTCACTACTGTGGTCGAGCCTGTGCTAAGCCCAGTGTCCTGAAGAAGCACATCCGCTCCCATACTGGAGAGAGGCCATATCCCTGTGGACCCTGTGGCTTTTCCTTCAAAACCAAGAGCAACCTTTACAAGCATCGCAAGTCCCACGCTCATGCCATCAAGGCTGGACTCGTACCATTTTCAGAGCTAGCTGTGGCCCGCAGTGGGGACATGGACCAGGCATCCCCAGTGGGCGAAGCCGAGGCCCATTCAGACGGAGAGCAGAGTACTGACACAGATGAGGAAGGTGTGGAGGGCTCCACCATGCTGACAGACAAAGACAGCCCCATCCCACAGATCTCCTTTGAAGCTGACAAGAATACAGGTATTTTTCCCTTAATTAGACACATTTTGAAAAGTTAACCGACCATTAAAAATCCCAGAGTCAAAATCAGGTATATATTGCTCTATAGGTCACCTATATGCCAGTATCTGCCCCAACAATGATGAAAACAGTTGTTTTTTATATATTAACAGGTATTTTTAATGGTATTTCAGAGTTTATCTTTTCCTGGGAAACTATTTAATAATGACTTATCTTGCACTCTGGGTCATACACTACATTTGCTTATGATGAGTGTGGAAGGAAAATGCAAGGAAAACTGTTTCTGGGTGGCAGGCCTCACTGTACAAAAGCAAAACTTTATAATTTTATTCACTGATTTGGGTGAAACTTGATCTTTTTCATTCATGGGGAAAAGATTTTCTGATTTTCCCTTTAAATAAATTCTCGTTTATTTAATTACAAAGTTTTCTGATGGACAGATAGTTTAGAACATGGCCACTCACCTAGACGAACACAGACTCCAGGACAGACAGGAATACAGTACCGAGGTCTTTCATGAACATGCCTGATGGACAGGTAGCTTTAGCTGCTTATTTGTTGCTAAAGTAGTTAACCATGATTGTGTGCTGCTGTTAGCAGACAACAGAACCAGGCTCAGCAGCCTCTCAGTGAAAACAGCTGATCACTGGGACAAACACAGCCTCCGAGACCAACAGGGAATACAGTACCGAGGTCGTTAAGGATTTCCTGATGGAAAGATAGCTTTATTTGTTGCTATTATAGCCTATTAACTGTCGTCGAACTGACTTTCGTTGGTCATGGAGACTGTTTCGATCCATCCACGTTTGGGAGTCAGCTAATAGGACCACTCTCCTTCATACATTAATTTCATACATTAGCTGCATGACCGGGGACGTAACATACATTCAGCGCTATCAGCTGCTGTAAACTCTAATCAGTGTCTACAATAAGTCTCTCCCTAGCTGCCTGCTTTTACAGGCAACATGTAAGCAATATGCACTCTGCTAGCTGTTTCATAGGAACTTTAAAATGTGTTACATTCTGCTCCCTAAAAGCCCAATTTTTCAGAAACTAAAACATTCCCTGTCTCTGACCTCTGGTTTCCCAAAACTCTGTCAGTGAACTCAATTATGTTAAGGCTTTTGAGGCATAAACTATTGCTTGGAAGGAACATTGTAAAATGTCTTAATGATCAAAAACTAAAGAGTGTATATTTTTAGATTTTAGCGTTTAGATTTTTGTCGTTTATGCTGCATGACTGTGTTCTGCACTCATTCACTGCCTATCTGCTTGCTGTTTTTTTTGCTCAAAATTTTACTCAACTTTCTGCTTTTTTGTGCTCTACTTTACTCTATATCATGCTCCAATCTTTCTCGCTGTATAGGTGGTGTGGAACCAGCATATGCAGACTCAGCTGAAGAGTTGCCTGTGGGGTCTATGAAAGTGCCTATCCTTATTGTCCCCAAGCCCGGGGGAGTCCCCTCCACAGGGATGGAGTGCCCACCCTTTCAGGACATAAAGGGGTCACACCACATGTTGGCATCACAGGCCGGTGGAAGAGCACATTCACTGGATGACTCCCCCACCATCAAACAACGTTTGGCCCTGAGACTGAATGAGAAAAAAGGCCAGGACTCTGACTCTGCTATGTCCCAGTCCCTGAACCTCCTTAGTCCTCACAGCAAAGGCAGCACAGACTCTGGCTACTTTTCACGCTCCGAGAGTGCAGAACAGCAGATCAGCCCTCCAAATACTAATGTCAAGACGTACGAAGAGATTATGTTTGGTCGGACTTGGTACTACCGACCCAACTCCAGGTCCAGACAGTCTATCACAGTGGGCATGGCAGGGGCAGACCCCAGCAGCCTGGCTAGCTTAAAGCAACCAGGTGCTATTGTGGACATGGGGAAAATAGCTGAGGATCATATCTGTTTCAGAGGGGATGTAGGAGTCTCTGGAGATCCAAAGCAGTATCCAACAGGACCCTGTCAAAGCAGTACAGGGCTTCTAGAACCTCCGTCAGATTCTGGGCCTCTTATTAGGAGTAACTCCATGCCAACTTCCTCCCCTCCTAACCTTAGTGTCCCGCCAGGGATTCGAGGTAGCCACTCCTTCGATGAGATGATGACATCAGATGATGTGTTTTACCCACCTCGCAGACTCAGAAGACAGGCTGCATTTGAACATTCGGCCAATGAGGCCCATGTAGGAGAGGCCGAGGGCTACGGACACATGCCCAAGAATGTAGCTTCATCTCTGGGTATGAAGATTGGTGAGCGCAGCCCAGGACTCCCAGAGCACATTGCCTACAGCCCATATGGTACTAAAGTTAGCATGTCAGAAATAGCCACAAGAAAAAGGAGGAAAGAGAAGAGTGTTGGCGATGAAGACGACAGCCCTGGACACTGCGACAGTAGCTGTAGTGGTTCAGTAGAGATGATAGGGGACTATGAGTTTAAACAAGGTAGTCTTGATGGATCGAGAGCCACCCCAACGGGGAAAGGCTCTCTTCACAGTGCTCACAGCCAGTCTGACAGCTTTGATACCTGTGCCAGCATGTGCTCTGAGGACATTGCACTGTTTCCTGACTCTGAGGGCAGGAAGGCAGCCGGGAATGTCATATCAGTCATCCAGCACACCAACTCCCTCAGCCGGCCAAATTCCTTTGAGAAGTCTGAGTCCTTTGAGCAGCCAGGATATCAGCCTTCAGATAAAGCTCCATCTAGCCAGTACTCTGAACAATCCGACACAGAGATCTTTGAAGATGCTCTGAGTCCTGAATCTGCCCTACTGAGGACAGAAAGCATGGATCAGCAGCTGCAAAGTGACAGTGACCTGGCCTCCCTCTCTTCTTCATCGGCCGCAGCCTCACCAGGCCAGCCTTATCACATCCCACACAAACTAGTCCGGCAACCCAACATCCAAGTTCCTGAGATCAGGGTGACGGAGGAGCCGGACAAGCCTGAGAAAGATACAGAAGCTCCAATGACCAAGGAACCGGAAAAGCAGCAGCAGCATGTGGAGGAGTTCCAGCTGCCACAGAGGAGTGACACCCTCTCCCAGATGCCATCGGAAAAGCTCCCACCTAAGAAGAAGAGGTTGCGGCTGGCAGATATGGAGCACTCATCTGGGGAATCAAGCTTTGAGTCGACCTGCACCAGCCTTTCTCGCAGCCCCAGCCAGGAGAGCAACCTGTCCCACTCCTCTTCCTTCTCCATGTCCTTTGACAGAGATGAAGGCCTCAAGTCTGTCTCACCCACCAAACAGGTACTCCATTATATATTCAGTACTTTGAAGTGTCTTAACTACCCCTCCAGCAGCTCTAATATACTTTTCTTAGCATGCACTGGTATAGTTCTAGCTCATTATCATTATTTTTCTACTTGTAATGGCTGTTACTGGCTGTGTGGTCATGCAGCACCTGTAAAGGACAGCACATTCCCTAATTATTAACAATTTTTGGGGGGATTCTAACTCAGGATGACTCATTGGCATCTTGTGGTGGACCTAAGCAGTCGGAGTTCCTGACGGTCCCTGGCAGTGGTCATTCCAGCCACCACCAGCAGAGGGAGATGAGGAGGTCTTCATCGGAGCAGGCGCCCTGCACACTGCCCACAGAGCTGCCTGAAATGCGAAGCAAATCCTTTGACTATGGAAGCTTGTCCTCCTCCAGACAAGGAGAAATATACTCCAGTGCCTCTGCAATGAAGGAACGCCGGCGTGGATATCTCGTCCGACAGGTAATGGACTGAAGTTCAAGGCACCACTAGAAACTCAAAATGCACAAAAATTTTATTTCATAATTGACTAACTCTACTGTCCTGCTTCCATCTGACAGGCTTCACTGAGTGTCTATCCAGAGGCAGTCACCCAGGAGCCAGGGATTGCTGAGATGTCAATAAAACAGGAGAGTCTGGAACATGGTGCATGGCCTGGCCCAACAGGAAGCAGCAGCGATCTAGCTTGCAGAACCAAGAGAGCTGGCAGTAGTATTGGTGGTAAGCCATACATTACAGCACTAAATCTGGGTTATGATGCGTTGAGACTTTATATCATTTTCCATTGATAAAGACAGTTTGAAGTGTTCAGACTACAGTCTACTTTAAGATTAAAAGAATTTAATTTCAAAATACACAACATACAATAAACTCGTGTTTTATGCTCAGGTGTAGGACCTCACCAACACCAACAGCACCACCAGCATCTCCTCCAGCAGAGTATCAGTGAGGACAGCCTGCAGGACGAACCTCTCTATGGCAGGTAAGACAATGTCCAGGTCTTCCTATGCAACCCCCAAAATTACCAATAGCCCTCAAAAAATACTTGAGTGGCTGTTACCTGTGCTAATTCCCTTTTCCATGACAACAGTATTATTTTTTATGTTAATTACAATACGTATTATGATTTAAAGAATAATGCAAGGGTTCAATCCTTTCTTCATAATAGGCCCCAGCAGCATCGCCTGCAGACCCAGGGCTCATCATCTGAGGGAGAACATCCAGGTCACGAGGTCATGAACAAGGAAGTAATCCAGCAGTACCAGAGTGGTCCCCCCTTCCTCTCCTTCCAGCAACCCAGTCTGTTCTGGAGTCAGGAGGCCGGTCAGTCACCTAGACAGCAGCTGACCCTCCAGGCCCAGCAGCAACTCCAAAAACTCCACATCAGATCACCAAGCAACCTTCCTGGACATCCACTCCACAAACAACAACAACCGCTTCACTCGCTGCAACAAATCCATGATCAACAGCCACACGATGGAAAATCAGAGAGTCCAAGCTCTCAGATGTACCCTGCCTCTTTCTCATCCCGCACTTCTCCCCTCTCCCAGCAACAACAGCAAAGCTTTGCCTCGATCTCCTCCAAGCACTCACTGCCCAGCTCCACCACCACACCCATGCTTCTGCAGCAGATCCAAACCGTCTTTGCCACCCCAGAACCTGGGCTCCCAGTCCTCTCTGCCCGGTATGCTGGTTCCTGTACGGATCCAAACACATGTGCCATCGTTTGGTAGTGTTATGTACACCAGTGTTAGCCAGCTGATAGCTTCCCATGGCAGTGGAGCACAAGGGGTAGGTTCAGGCAGGCCAGGTGTCCTGACAACAGCAGCATGTCTCCCCCAGTTGGTGTCGTGAGTGTCAGCAAACCGCCTGGAGGTATTGGAGGAGGCATAAGTGGGACAGGCTTCAACCTGTCACACTTCCTGGGACAGACGGATGGTGCTCGCTACCACACTGGAAGGTTCCAGATTCACTGCCAGAGCAACGCCTGAACACAGGGATCCCACTGTCACTAACATCAGGCACCATATCCACCACAGATGCCTCAGGATCTGGCATCGGAGGCAGCAAGCGCATGCTTTCCCCCGCCAGCTCTCTGGAGCTCTTCATCGAGACTAAGCAGCAGAAAAGGGTGAAAGAGGAGAGAATGTATGGACAGATTGTGAAGGAGATGAGTGCTGTGGAACTGAGTGGAACTGAAAGCAGTAATAAATCTGAGAAGGGGCAGGGTAGAGCTCAGCGAGCCTGTCTGAAGAGTGAAGGCTCCATGGATGATTCTGAAAGGATGTCCTCTTCTCCTCCACTAAGTGACTTCCCCACCAAGATTGCCATTCCCGTCCGTTCTTCTGCACCCCACCTCCCTGATGTACCCCGGGTCGAAAGCTTCACACCTCCTCTCCAAATCGTCACAGACCGTTCCCCGGCTTCAGGTGGCCGGGACTCCCCAGAGGAGTTTGATGTGGACGACTCAGTCCCAGAGCCCAACTCCAGCCCTCAGTCCATGGTCTCCTCCAATGATGCAGAAGACACTGACAACACAAAGCAGCCTACACCCAATAAAATTCCCGTCAGCATGCTGGTTCAGCTCGCTGCCAACCAAAGCGCAGGATTATCTGGAGCAGTGGGACAGACTCTGCTACTCACGGATGTGGCTGACTGTCCAGCAGTTTTTCCAGTTCCCCAGCCTGCGCACCATGAGCAGAGTCAGCTGGTGTTTCCTGAACTACACCAAACCCAACAGCACCCCGGCTGCCCTGCGTAGCTCCGTCTACAGTTCATGGCGTGTAAGCTCATACAACCCCAACCCTCTGAACCTCAGCACCAAGGCTGCGCTGGCCCTGCTGAGGTCCAAACAAAGGAGAAACACTGATCTGATGTTCACAACTGCAGCCATGTCACCACCCAGCTCTGGAAAACTGGTGTCATCTGTGGCCTGGAAGTTGAGGTTTGATCAGGTATGTCCCGGAATTATGTTAAATGTAGAACTTTAAAACCAGTATTACAGCTTTTCTCTGAGAAAAACTGAGACTATGCACATAAGTCTAAAAAGTCAAAGCTCATGTTTCAACAACAAGACTCCAAGACTGCTAAAATCTCAACACATTTCCTTTGTTTTCACTCACACAGAACTTAAATCATTTTTGTGCAAAAGTTTAAGCACACATCACATAATTTTGCATGTTGTTCACCTGGAAAACACAGACCTTCAAATTTCTACACCCTTATTACCAACTCACGTCTCACCTGTTCAAACTCATTTGGCAAAACACTCCAATCATGAGGAAGAGTAAGAGCAGGAGGAGGAAGAGAAAGGCAGCCAATATTTCTAATGAAAACAGGGAAACTTGGGTTCACCATGTACTCCAAAGCCTGATCATTACACCCCCAGAAAGACAGTTTGAACATTTTCTTCCTGCAGTGTTTCTCATTTGACTTATTGGCGCAATCACTGCTAATTTTGACAAAATGGGAACATTTGTGTCTCACAACTCCAACACTGCAGCATCAACTGCAAGCCTAAACTCTGATTCTGGGAAGCTGGGTTGTGAGTTTCCGTAAGCACAATTGAGGCTCACTGGATATGCACAAATGTGCATTGTATTGTATGCTGGTGTCAATGCAATATGTACATGATGTAGTCACAGTATTATATTGCGGTAAAATACAGCAACAGTCTTTACAATGTGTGTTGCATAAAATTGCAACCTATTTGAGGACGAAAAACTCGAAGGACTCGAGGACAAAGAGTTAGAAAAAGGAAAGAATTTCTACACAGTTTTATGAATTTGAATGTGTAAGAAGCCAAAATATAAACAGTATTTTGATGGTAGTATTGAAATTGATGCTGTGTGAGATATTCAAATGATAACTATGTGTATCTTTTTGGTGGAAAGAATCAGTTTTGAGAAGAGATAACATGGTTTTGAGTGCAGTGATTTATTTTGCAAGAGATTTGTGGCTTTTGACAAAACCCTTTTCAGTTTTGTGTTTAGAATTTTTAAAAATTGAGCTTTAGTTTCCAGAAACGTGTCTAAACAATTGAGGAAAAACCGCAACATACAAACGTGCACAAAATAACACGAAAGTGTCCGTGCAAAAGTTAATAACCTGTTATTTATTTCTTACTCATCTCGTTCCTTTTTCTTCTTTGGTCTCTGTAGCTGAAGCCAGAGCTGATGCCAGTTGATGTCAGTCATTTTGGGAGGAAGATGAAGGGAGTGGTGTCGTGGGACCGTTCGAAGGAGGAGCAGGTGGAGAAGGAGGTCTCAGTCAAACAGCCTGCCACCGAACCAACCCGCATCAAGATCTTCGAGGGCGGGTACGTCCAGCAAACACATGCACAAATGGACCTCAGTCATAATTTCACCATTTATCTTTTGTAATATCAAAAACATTGCAGTGGCCAAGAATGAGCGCGCATATTTTGTTTTCGCTGAGATGAAATCTGAACGACAGATCTAACATTTGCCTTTTAAAGTATTTAAATGTAGTTCCTGCTGTTTGTCCTCCACTGTAGATAACATCATACAGATAAGTTTAGAGTTTGTTTCATCCTCCCTTGGAGACCAGTGGGATTGCAGATTGAAAGTCTATTACTGTTGTTTTTCTATGACTGGGAGTGGATTTAACCCTAATGAGATTTAAAAGTCAGTAATCAAAGGAAAAACCCATCAAGATAAGATTATATAGACATAAATCCATCCATATAAATAGGTATATTTATCATAGAAATTATGCTTTCATTTCTTTTACTTGTTGCTGTTTTTGTCAGCAATATCTGAACAGGAGTTTCAGTGACATCTGGTGCACAGACAGCACTTTTGTTGAGGAATAATTGGTCAGATTTTGACAGTGATTGGGATCTGGGATCTCTCACATTATTAGCCGCTGAAACTGAGAAGGCTGGGAGACCTGACTCCAAACCACCAAGGTACTTCTCAGAGTCAAGAATCAATCAATCAACTTACTGATCAAAGCAATGTCTGACTGTGATTTAAAGCTGAGTATTGCAAGATGTTTGGGCGCAGTTTCATCCATTTATAGACACATATCACATCCATAATTTTTTATGGCAAGGTTAAATGGTATTTTACAATGGCGAGATCGATATTTAAATTCTAAATCATGACTAAAATAAGAGAAAAAGACAACAGTAAAAATGTGATAAGAGGAGGAATGTACAAAGTAAAAACAATAAATAAATACATCAGATGGTTAGAATAGAACTTTTTCACAGCAGCCAGTTGGACATGACATACTCAGGTGAACACAAGTGTTACCAGTGATACTAAATAAGGTTCAGCAGGGTGCTGCTGCTGTGCATGTTGGTTCACTGGAAAGGTTCTGCTGCACTAAATGGAACAGGTATTAGTGTCATTGGTAACACCCGTGTCTACCTGACGATTTCATATCAATATGGCTGCTGTGAAAAGATCTCTTGTTAAAGTTTTATGCTGCGTTCACATGGATTTAGGGCGAAGGTAGACAGCAAACTGGATATCGTGGACGAGAGCAGGATGGTAAAATTAGGTGAGGCCCAGCAGAGAACACCGGAAACCCAAAAATCATATTTATTTAATTATTTAATATATTTTCTTACATTCTTTTGCAAATGTCACAACTTCACCATAGCAAAATGTCATCATGTGTGTTTCATTTTGCCAGAAAATAACTCTCTGTCTGATTTATCTTGTTATGTCTTTTACCTCATTTTCATCTTGTTACGTCTGTCATGCCTGATATGTGCTGATGGATAGACTTGGAGTAATTTTTTTTATGTGTTATTGTTCCATCCATTTAGGCTGAAATTGGTTTTGATGTTTGGTGGGTTTTTCAAGGTTTTCCAAAGATTATAAATCACTGCAACCACAACAGGTCTTGGAGGATGCACAGTCATAAATGTGCAAAAAATGAGTCTGATTTGCCCAGTAGTCTGCAAGATCTCATAATAATTCCCATCAAATGCATTAAAACCCAAGTAACGAGCCTGTTTTGAACATATAAGAGTAAAAGTGCAGATACCTGTGTTAAAATGTAGGGAGTAAAAGTAAAAAGTTGTCAGAAAAATAAATACTCAAGTAAAGTTCAGATACCTGAAAACCTTACTACAGTACAGTAGCAAATATTCGTTCTTCGTCACTTCCCACCTCTGTCCATGTCAATGCAGCATTAAATAGTGATTTAAAAGATGTAACTGAATCTGCAGGCCTCAGATTCTCAGGCAAAGAGCTCCAGAAATGAGATGCCTCGATAGCAGAAACGTGGTCACTTTTGTTCTCCCCAGCTTGATGATCTCAGACTAAATAAGAACCTCAGATACCAAAAACTCCTCAAAGTCCAGCAGCTGCTCTCCCCTCACATAAATAAGACAACCTCAGCTGTCTCTTTGTCAGCCTCACGGCTCAGTATCGAACAAAAACGAACTCAGATGACCCGTGTATGAACTTTAAGGACATCTGTTTCATTATGATTAATCTGAAAATCTTCTTAGGTATGAAAAAAAGAAGACTTATCCTTTTACAACGTATTCTTTGAGCTTAATTTGTGCCTGTGAGAGTCAGGCCAAGAGCCTGAGCCTGGTAAACCCATCACAGGCTAACGACTTGAGCTGCATCGCTGTAATTGGACGTCGACTTTCATAATTCTTGCTCTCAACTTTATAGACTGGTGTGAAGTGGGATCTGTCCCTCATTAGTTGTGTTTTAAAAGCTTTTTTCACAGTTTTTCTACGGCCAGCAACTCCAGTATTTGTTTAGTTTGTTTATTTAATAAGAAAAGTAGGACTTTGCATATTTTATTAGATTTTTTTTATATGTATTTGTATTTTATAACAAGTATCTCACACATAATAACACAGCATTTATCATTTAACAGAGACCTCAGAGCACAACTGAAGTCTCAATCCATAACTGCTGATACTGAAACATTTCAACTTTTCTTTAAGTTTTGATTAATAAGACAAAATATTAACTCCTGCACAACCAAAAACTTTTCTTCCATGCACTGATGTGAAAGTTCAGGTTGCAATAATCTCTAAAAGTCTGTTTCTGCACAGAATAAGAGTGCTTTTTGGAGAGTGCAACATGTTTTGAAGTCTGATTGCTCATCATGAGTAAACCTGAAGACAAACAAAACAAAATCTCAAGACAACAAGATAATTTATCACGAGGACACAACTTTGATTTTTCGAGATTAGTTTAGAGCTAATCTTCTCCTTAAAAAACTTCCCTCCTCTTACATTTTCAGTTTAAATCACTTGTTACAGTTGTCAAGACACCATCTATGCACGCTGACACAGCTCTCCTGGTCTCTGATAAACATTCTGAGTGATAAGAGAAAGTCAGCACGGTTTTATTTATTTAGCACCAAATCATAACAGAAGTTATCTCAGGGCATGTTTCATATAGAGCAGGTGTAGACTGTACTCTTTATAATATTATATTACAACAGCTCCCACAATGAGCGAGCATTAAAGGGACAGTGACGAGGAAAAACTTCCTTTTAACGGTGATTGAAACAGCAAGTGAGCGTCTGTACACACTGATAGAAGCCAATCAAATCTAATGATTAGATCAATGCAGCACAGAGGCTGCCATTATCCACGTCTGCACAAATATTAAAATAACCTAAAATAATTTCTACATTGTGTTCAGGACTAAACCTGATAAAAATTAATACATTTTAAATAAATTGATAAGATTGGTAACAGGTTGATTATCTCATTAACTTAAGATAACAAAGCTTGTTTTCTCAAGTTAATGAAATAATTCACTTGTGTTCATGAGATAACAGCATTTTTTGTAGTGATCCATCAAAATTGGTTAACACTGTGACAAAGATATGTAATGAAGGCAGGATATTTTACACGTTAACAATAAAATTTATTGTCTAGAATGATACCAGGATACTGAAACAGTAAACTAGAGTAAAATATGTGTATATATTAAACCTGAATAAGGAAAAAAAAAGATCAAATATACACAGAATGCTGCCTATAAAACTAACAAATAAAAACCAATCAGCATTATGTTACATAATTTAATTTTAAAAAGGTTTAGATCAATATATAATTGAAAACTACCAAAAGCTGGCAATGAATGTTTGCTCAGATCCAGTTTATTTATTCTCTGATTACATATTTTTGGATTAAAATCATAATTTTGCCAGTTTTTGACTGTGTTACGTTGAGGGAAAGTCATTGTGCAGCTGGTTGCGTTCAGATTTTTTAGAGATCTGGTGTGTGATGAGATAATTTTGGTCTTTTCATCACCAGCTGTAGACAGTGATTGTGTCACAACCACAAAGCGATCTGATACGGATTCTGACTCAATAAAAGGTTTTGTTTGATAGCAATGGAGCCAAAAGGATACTTCATTATTAAATACAGTATGATGTTATTAAAGTCCCATAAAGCGGATTTTCCGCAGAGGAAGCACATGACTTTGTCCTAAAATGTACATAAAGTGGTCAAATAAAGGCTGTAAGAGGGAGCTGAAGCTAAAACCCCCGTAGTTTGAGACATTCCTACAGTATCATAATGTTTTATAGTCGTACAGTAGAGCCAGTAGGACCAAGGTTACTGAATGGAACAGACGGTGCAGACACACACACACACACACACACACACAAACATGCAAATGCCCTCAGATACACACACATACACAACACACACACACACACACACACACATGCAGGGAGTTATTAAATGCAGCAGACAGTGAAGTAATTCTCTTTTGTCCCCAAAGGACACTTTAGAAGCAATAAGTGGATAAAAGCATACAGACAGGGACACACATACACTCATGCACTTACATAAACTGTACACGCTCTGACATGAGGGTGCTAACTAGAACCAGAAAGGGTTCTTTGGCTTGTCCCCTTCAGAGAACAATTCTTGGTACAACCTTTTATGAGGTTCCACTTGGAACGCTTTCAGAGAGTTCTACCTAGAACTCAACATGAAGGATTACACCTAGAACCATCTATGAAAGGTTCTACCCAGAACCCCCCCGAGAGGTTCTACAGAGAACCCTTCTATGGTGTAATGGTTCCACCCAGATACCACTCTGGGGGTTCTATCCAGAACCTTTCCACCTAATAAGGGCGCTAACAAGAACCCACCCTGGGGGTTCGACAGAGAATCTTTATATATTCCAAGGGTTTCATTTAGAACCCACCCAGAGAGTTCTACTGAGAAAATTTGTATAATCCAAGGGTTTTATCTAGAACCCACCCCTGGGGGTGGTTCTTCTGAGAAGCCTTTTATATTCCAAGGGTTTTATCTTGAACCCACCAAGAGGTTCTTCAGAGAAACTTTATATTCCAAGAGTTTTATCTAGAACACACTTAGGGAGTTCTACCGAGAACATGTTTATATTCCAAGGGTTTGATCTAGAACACACTCTGGGGGTTCTACCAGAGAACCTTTTTATATTCCAAGGGTTTTATCTAGAACACACTCATAAGGTTCTACTGAGAACCTTTTTATATTCTAAGGGTTTTATCTAGAACTCATCCAGGGGTTCTGCCAAGAACCGTTATATATTATGTTGAATTACCCTTGACTAAAATAAGGTTCCTAATTCAACCCTTAGTCTTACATAGAACCTTTAAAAAAACACTTTCTTCAAAAAAGGGTTCTTCACAAGTAAATGATACTGGGTAGAACCTCGGCCCTTCAGAGAACCCTTTGAGAACCTGGACTGTATCCATACAGTAATAAGCAAACGGATGCACAAAAACTCACACATGGATCTTTGTGACGGATCGAAATCGTTCTGGATGAAAGAAATCCACAAAGTGCGAGTTCAGGCAGAGAAAACAAATCCATCACTTCTCCCTGCGTGTTCCCTCAAAGTTCCAGTAGTGTTTGAAAGAGAATCTGCTTTATGATCTTACCGTGTGCTGCGAATAAAATAGAATAAAGCAAAATAATCATCATAATTCATTTTCATAACTGGCCGCAGCTGTGTAAACGTCTCGGCTCAGACGAGCGTTCAGAGGTATTTCCCACTCGCACTGAGGCTGAAAGACAAATTTCCCCTCACAGATGCAGGCGGAGTGTTTGATGTACCTGATATTTGACCTCCTCACACACACGAGGTCCTGAACTACACCCTCAGAAATAAAGGTTCTAAAAGGGTTCTTCTTGTGCAAGGGCTGAGGTTCTACCCAGAGCCATTCGCTTCTGAAGAAACTGTATCTGAAGGAAGGATTTGTCAAGGGTTCTTTGTAAGGCCATAATGTTCCATTAAGTACCCTTTTCATCCAGGGAACCCTTTTTGGAAGAAATAGAATAGTTTTAGAATAGAATTGTTGAAATCATTGAAGAACTTCCTCCTCAAAGGTCTGGGCACCGTAATATAAAAGGGTTCTCAGTAGAGCCCTCAGGGTGGGTTCTAGATAAAAGCTTTGAAATATAAAAAGGTTCTCTGTAGAACCTCCAGGGTGGGTTCTGCAGAAAACCCTTGGAATATCAAAAGATTCTTGGTAGAACCCCCAGAGTGGGTTCTAGATAAAACCCTTGGAAATATGAAAAGATTCTTGGTAGAGCACTGGTAGGTTCTTATTAGCACTCTTAGAAGGTGGAAATGTTCTTGATAGAACCCTAGAGAGAGTCCTGGGTGGAACCATTACACCATAAAAGGATTCTTCCTGAAGGGCCAAGGATCTACCCAGAATCATTTGTTTGTGAAGAACTCTTTTTTCAAGAAAGTGTTTTGTTTTTTTAAAGGTTCTATGTAAGACTAAGGGTTGAATTAGGAACCCAATTTTAGTCAAGGGTAATTCAACATAATATAAAACTGTTCTTGGCAGAACCCCCTGGGTGAGTTCTAGATAAAACCCTTAGAATATAAAAAGGTTCTCAGTAGAATCCCGAGGGTGGGTTCTAGATAAAACCCTTGGACATATGAAAAGATTCTTGGTAGAGCACTGGTGGGTTCTAATTAGCACTCTTAGAAGGTGGAAATATTCTTGAAAGAACCCCCAGAGAGGGTTCTTGTAGATTCTCTCATTGGGGGTTCTAGGTGAAACCTTTCACAGATGGTTTTGGGTATAACCCTTCATGTTTGGTTCTATGTAGAACTGCCTGAAAGGGCTCCCAGCAGGAACCAAAAAGAGTTCTTCTATTGGGACAAGCCAAAGAACTCTATATGGTTCTAGTTAGAACTTTAATTTCTAAGAGTGTACCTGTTACCTGCTCCTCCAGCCGCTGCAGGACAGACAGGACAGGAAACAACACGATTCACTGGACGGTTTCACTTTTTCACCACAAAGAATTTTTCTTTTTCTTTTTCTTTTTTTTTTTTTTTTTTGCATTGAAAAATAAAAGAACGTGGATGTGAAGGTTCCTGCAGCAGAGAAAAGACAGACGGACAGAATCGACCAGCGTTTGACTGGTGGTTGGTGGTAATTTCCCTCCATGACAGACAGACGTGCACTGATCCTGCTGCCAAGTGTCCGCTGTTTCACTCTCAGCCTCATTTGGGATAAAATAGAACCATGTCTGACGGTGATGGTTGTTCTTTTTTTTTTAAGTCTTGTAAAAGAATAAGTGGGGCTGGCGGGAGGACTGTGGTTATCTTCTTTTTTTTTTTTTTTAGTTAAAAAAACACCAGCAGCATTAAAACTATGAACACAGAACCCAGCAGTGGAATGCTGCATTGTTTCTCGTTTTAGCTCGTGATCCCTGGAAACAAAGAAATCTCCACTACAGCTGCATATTTCTCTGGGTTATGACCAGGTCAACTAAAGAGGGATTTCTTTCTCCCGTTTAATTTGAATGGTTCTTAGAGGCCTGCGCGGGTCAATTTATTCAGTAATTCAGACAAAGACTAAAGAAACATCAGGAAAAAAATCACTTTCCTGAAATATATATCCTGTTAATCATCTTGAGACTCTGCAGATTTGTTCTACCATGTGAGCCTGATGATGCATCAGCATGGAGAAAATTATGAACAGATTTTAGTTCACTACAGTTCAGGGACTGACTCATGTGATTACAGGAAATCAATAACCAATATTTGAACTGATGCACATTTGCGGTAAAAATAAAAGTGCTGGTGTCAATTTTTAGAAAATACAACAGAGCTGCTCCAGAAGGGATGAGCCATACCAAAGATTTTTTTTTTGTCACAATTTTACTGATACTGATACTGATATTATTTTTTTTAAATTAGGTATGGAAATCATTTTTTATTAAAGTAGAAAATCTTTAGCAAAGTAAAAAGTTTAAAAAAAAGAAAAGAAAAGAAAAGAAAAGAAAGAAAAGAAAGGTGGTTAAGTTTTGATGACACGTTCCAGACATTAATAACAAATTTATTACAAAAGCAAACATGAGTACAATTAAATATAATATGGTGTAAAAAATGTAAAAAAAAAAAAAGGTCTATTTATTTAAATAATATGATAAAATGTTAATAACATAAGTAAGTATCTTCTTGTTTTTGTTCACCTTTCTTAACTTTAATGGTGTGTTGATGATTACAAACCTTTGGAAGTGATGCAGCCACCCATGTTTTGTATTTATATAATGTTATTATCAATAGTTTTTTTTTAAAGGAATCAACACCTAATAAGTAGATCCTGCAGAACTGATGCACACCTCATGGACCCATATTCTATATTCATTGCAGAACAGTGTCCTGATCCTCATCTCCTCCAGTAAAACAGAGCAGTTGTTCACTCTGTGATGGAAATATTATTATTATTTTTTTGCTTCAAATTACTCCAAGAGTTAGAACACTCTGTCAGCCTCTGTGTTGCGTCCAGATTGACGTCACACTCCTTTCCCTCTCTGATGCTCAGAGCTTCATTTTAGCAGAGGAACCTTCACTGTATTTCAGCTGAATTCATGCAGATTTCTTTTTATCAGCCAACATCTGCATCCTACAGCAGGACAATGAATCTGTACCAGCTGCAGGCTGCTGACCCTGACTTCTGACCTCTGACCTCTCTGAGGAGGGGACAGGGAGAGTGACTAGAAAGAGTTAACAGAGGAAGAAACACAATATAATTAAATTATATCTTGATTGGTAGTGAATTTAATGTTATTTTTATAGTATTTAGGTGTTTTTCTTTGGTGTATTTTTGCAGTGATAATCTTTGTCCAAGGTATTTTGTTGTAACAATCTTTGTCAAATTTTCAAGTGAGCCATAAGACCTTTCTAATTATTCAGAATATGAGGTATGAATTAATACGCTTTCTTATGCATTTGCTCTTTCTTCCAGGTACAAATCCAACGAGGACTATGTTTACGTTCGTGGTCGCGGTCGGGGGAAGTACATCTGCGAGGAGTGCGGCATCCGCTGTAAGAAACCCAGCATGCTGAAGAAACACATCCGAACGCACACCGACGTCCGGCCGTACGTCTGCAAGTTCTGCAACTTCGCCTTCAAGACGAAAGGTGGGGTTTCTTTTTTACCTAAAGGGATAGTTCAGATTTTTTCAAGTGAGGTTGTCTGAGGTGCTTAGTCAGTGTATTACCTACAGCTGATGGAGGTCGGCACGCCCCCAGTTGGAGAAGCAGCAGGAGTACAGGTGTGGGAAGGTAACCGATGTAAAGCTTTGTATTTTAGCCACCTAAAAAAAATCAATGTTAGCTCTAGAGTACACTATATTTAGAATATTTTCGCAGCCTCGAGAGAACGGAAACAGTTGTTATAAAAGCCAGATATCACTCTGTCCAAACCAACCAAACTCCATTGACAAAAACAGTAATTTTGCCTTGTTGCTGGTCCACTGCTGCTTCAATCTGTTAGTTTGTTTGTGTTATTATGTGACTTTGATGTTTTAAAAGGTTAGTTCAGATTCAGCAAAGTCACACAATAACACAAACAAACTACCTGATCGAGGCAGTGGTAGACCAACAACTCACGTGTTCTGCGAGGTGAAATGACCAGTTTTGCCAGTGGAGGCTTGTTGGTTTGGAGGAAGCGATATTTGGCTGATATAACAACAGATTCACATCAGAAAAGGCTGTGTCACGACAATGTAAAGCTGTGAAAATATTCTAGATACTGCTTACACTTAACTTTTTTTAAGTGGCTAAAATATGTTTGTAGCCACAACTACCTGTGCTCCCTCTCTAAACTGGGGCCATGTCAACCACCATCTACTATAGGACTACACTGACTATGGAGAAGTACCTCATACAACCACACTTCAAATAATCTGAACTATCCCTTTAATAAATCCATGCACGTTCATTGTCATTTGTTGATGAATCTGAATGTAAGGTAAACTTTTCCAGGCCTGCAAACTCTTATTTTCTGGCTGCAGTCACCATTTGATTACATAGATAGATATTCTGTGCCATGATTCAACTTTGTATTTGCTTGTTTTCATGTAAAAAAAAACAAAAACAAATGTGTCATAATCATCTGATTATCAGGATAAAAACCTCTGAAAAACATTTCAGTCATTGTGGTGCAGTAAAACTTTGTTTAAACACAATACTGATCGTATTTTTTCAGCTGTTACAAGCCGATTTTTAGTAGGAAAACTCCACATTAAAGCTCTAACCGAAGGCTTAAATCCTAGAATAAAGAGCTAAGGGGTTAAAAGAATGAATAAAACATGCAGAGGGGCTGTTTTCTGTCGCTGTGGTCAGACAGGAACCTCCATCATATCAGCGGCTGAAGATGCTGACTCGCTGATATCTGATCTTTAATAAAAAGCCATTATCTGCCTGATAGATTTTCAACCTTTAAACTCCCCCCCTTTTTATATTCAGCAGAGTTCAGACCTGGTTGAGTAATTTTGTCATTAAATTACATTAAGTATAAATTATATATAATTTGTAAATTGTAATTTTGTGGTGTCGCCCTTTCTTCCACCGCCTCTATTTCCATTTCGCCCTCTTACTTCTTCACTGTTGTGCTGGTGAAGCCAAACAAGCTCTGGTTTCCAGTAAGACTATTCAGACGGTCATTAAACGGTGTGTGTTTGTGTGTTTTGTAGGAAACCTGACGAAGCACATGAAGTCTAAGGCTCATATGAAAAAGTGTCTGGAGTTGGGAGTCTCCATGTCGTCTGTTGAGGACAACGAGGCAGACGAAGGAGGTAGGAAACACACGCGAGCAACTAAAACACACACACACACACAGGCACACTGGAGGGGCTGCAGTGACATCCTGCCGTCTCGTTGAGTGCTGCCTGCAGCGTCTCTGGCTCGGAGCGGCTGCACAGACACAATTAGTGTAATGGAAAGCAGAGCTCTTCCTGACAGCCAGCATTCATGTCAAACAACCGCACGAGCCACTTTAAAAAAAATACAAAAAAACATCCTCATATTATATTATTATGATATTCCCACAGAAGATTTCAAATCCACAATTTTATTTTCCACTATTTAGTCTGACATAGAAACAAATATTTGCTGCTCATCGCCTCTGACTGCCGTCGTGAAGAGTTTCCGGATTTTCGGCCAAGACGTCTGCCTTTCCATTAATCAGCTGATATGGAAATAATCTGAAAATTATTACTCGGGGAGGATGTTGTGGGCTGAGAGGGATTAATCTGATTTCACATGAAATATTCACAAATAATAAATTGTCATCAGCTGTCTCTGGAGGCTGTGATGCTCTCTGAACAGACGAGTGGAGGTCTGATGTCTCATTAATCTTTTGATGACTTGATAATTAACGAAGCTCAAAATTAGTCTGATTCATTTTATAATCTTTAGAGTTTTCACCATTAACAACAACAACAACGTCTTCATATCGTCTTTCCAGTCTTTGGTGGTAGATTTGGTGTCTAAACAGCATGTTACCATAACAACCCTCAGCCTGAGCTCATTATTATTATTATTATTCTTTAGATTTGAAGTTACTGGATGAAATGTGACGAGCATTATTAAAGACTGTAGTAAGTTAACAGGATGCCACCATTTAGAATTCAGCCCAAAATCGTATTATTGGTGGACATTAACATAGAATTAAAATATATTTGTAGTCTAAAGAAAGACTTGTCATTTGCACTTTAGCCTCTTGTGGCTGAAATTAGAATAACAACAACAAACACCTAATCATCCTGACAAAAAGAAAACAACAAATAAACAAACAAAACATTATAATAATCATTATTAAAGAGAAATCTGTAATATATTTACAATAATCTTTTAGAAGGAGCAGATGTTTATCAATAGAACAATATGTTAAAGGAGTTTGGCAGGTAGTGAGGCTGATTCACTGAGATCATTGAATTCAAAGTCCAGACTGCTTGTGTTGTTTGTTATTGTCAGTTTATAGTGTTGTACTGGTCTTACACTCATGCAGCCTGTCTCAGCTTCTTCAAGTCTTACGTGGAGGAAGTGGTTATCCAGTGGTTCCAAAACTGGGACCCCCCTTGGGGTGCCACTGCAGGAGGGTGCGGAAGGCCAGGGGAGAAATAAAAAGTTGAATGAATACGACCGATGTAGGAGAAATAAACAAACAAGAGTTTGCTGATTCTATCCTGCTAACCTTCATTTCATTAATCATTCATTTCATTTCAAAGCCTTTTTTATCGGCTCTAGCCCCAATTATTGTTCAAGATTGATAAGAAAAAACTGTTGGGTTGGGGAGCATGAACGTTTTTGGCTTCTGAAGGAGGGGGGGGGGCATGCCAGAAAAAGTTTGAGGAACCACTGTATTGTAATAAGTATTTCTTGTCTCTTATCAGCTGCTACACAAAATATCATTTATAAAATTATTACTTTATATAACACAAACTGATGATAAAATAACATAAATAATAGCATTACTAACAAACAATATTAATTCTTGTTCCATTGTTTGTTAACAGTGAAATAATGAGTTTGGCAGTTAGTACTAAACTAAGCAATTCATCATTTATTCAATTGCAATAACAATAAATAAATAAATAAATAAATAAATAAAACATTAAGGAAATTAGAAAACCCTTTTTTCATTCATAACTGTTGCCATACTGTTGGGGTAACTACAAGTCTGTCTAGTGACTGAAATGTAAATATAATATTTTTCAGTGTTCACAGGGCAGGAATTTTTATTCCACTGGTTCCCAGGTTACCACTGTCATTGTTTACCTGCAGCCCTCTCTCAGTCCCAGCAGCTGCAGGCACACCTGTAGCATCACTTCTGCAGGCGTCACTCTAGCTTTAGGTTTTGATGTGTCGATGAAGTCAGGTGACGTGGTATAAAGAGTGAGAAAGTCTGCGTTTGGAGGAGGGGAGGTCAAACAAACATAAGGATTTTCACCCAGGAGCTCAAAGTTGACTTATTTTGACTTGACAGAACTTACGGAGCTGAGTTGGGAGTGAGAACGTGTTGTTTACCTGTCCGCAGGTGTTTCAGAGCGAAAATTAAGTTGATTTGACAAACTCAGATCAGGATTGTTTGAGTGGGTGAACTCAGCTGCTGGTAGCTGGTGGTAATTTTCCACCATGTAGACCACCAAATTACATTTTACTTCAACTGACCATGTGTGTGTGTATGTGTGTGTTGGCTCAGCATCTAATTGGGACAACAAACCCACCCACACACACACACACACACACACACACACAGACACACACAGACACACACAGACACAGCACACACACAGACACAAACGGGGCTTTTTGGAAAGGGAGAGCTACAGAAAGTCAGTCAGTGAGTCGTCGAGACATAAACACTTGTGGTTTGAGAGAAACTGTTGTATATAAGAGCCTAACTGGAAAAGTAGTCCAGTGTTAGTGGATCTGATTTCCGCTCAGAACAGTCGGCTAAATACAATTTATTAACTCCAAACGGCTTCTGCTCCTCGACTCCTGGAGGAGGTCCAGGAGAACCAAATAAAACTGAGCAGAAAACATATATCATCTGAATATTTTTAGATTTTGATTTCTGGCCAGATGAAAAACTGAACAACAGGTCAGGATCAGTAGGAACTTCATCAGCTTTGACTCTTTTACTACAAAGAATCTCAACAAAACCAACTTTTTCTTTCCCAAATTTCTCTTTTTTTTCCAGTTTCATTACAGTTACAAGCCAATCAGCTTCATTTTAGAATAAAGCGACGGTTGGTTCGCGGCCAGCAGTAACTGTGCAGCAGCTACTGTACGATACGACCGTGCCAACATCCAGCTGGAGGCCGTCGTGCAGAAAAACCAAAAAGTGTCTCAAATAACTTTGTTTTATTGCGTTTTATATTTTATTGGTTTGAGCTGGTGGGAGTGTGGTTTCACTGGTGTTTTATTTCAAATCTAAACTCTCTTTCTGTTTCCACATATTAATACAAACTGTTCCTCTTCCTCAGCTTATCTTTCTGTTGTCTTTTGTTTCCTGTTTCCTCTTCCTCCTCTTTTTGCTCCACTTCCTCTTCTTTTCTTTCCTTTTCTCCTCTCGATTCCTCATCTGTCTTATTTTCCTCATCTTCTTCTCCCCGCTTCCTTTACTTTCTTTTTCCTTCCACTGCTTCTTCCTCTTCTTCCTCTACTGTGTCTTGTTCTTTCTATTTTTCCTTTATTTCTTCCTTTTTCTGTATTTTTATTTTCCTCATCTTGTTCCTTTTCTGCTTCTTTTTCCTCTGTTCTTTTGTCTGATTTTCACTTTTTCCTCCTCCTCTTTTTTGTGCTCTCTTTACTTGGACATTTTCTTCTTTACCTCCTACTTCCTCCACTTTGAATTTTCTTAATTTTCTTTATTATCTCCTATTTACTTGGCTCTCCTATTCCCAGTACTTTCACTTTTTCCTCCTCTTCTTCCTCTCTTCCTTACCGTGTTCCTCTACTCTTTTTCTTCTCTTCTTCTTCTTCTTCTCCATCTTCTCTTCTTGCTTCTGGATTCTGTTTCCTCTTCTTCCTCATCTAGTGATTTTTACGCTGCCTGTTGAAGGCGGGAATGTTGCACCATTATTCCTCTTTACTGTTCTGTATAGTAAAAACATAATTGGGGAGCATTGTTGTTTTTATTTATCTTATAATGAATATTGCAAACGTCTCAATACTGCACCAGACTGTGAGGATATCTAATGTGATATTACACGGTTAATTATATCATAGCAGTTTATTTTATTATTTTTATTTTATGACATAAAAGGATTGCTATTAACTGCTGCATTGTTTTATTTTTGCAGTTGTCAAATATTCTTTGATGATTCATGCCAAATTTTTGCACATACTTTAGTCATGGCTGGCTGCTCTTATTTTATTTTATTATAGAAGGAAAGCAGAAACACTTTAAGCTAAAAGGAAAAATTTATTTTTTACAGACAAAATAAATCTGCACACATCAGATTTATCACTCAGAAAAGTCATAATTTTTATTTTTTTTTATTGCAATAAATATCATGTTATTGTTTTTATTGTGATATTATTGCACATTGCATCCCTAGTTGTTCTGCCTCAGCAGAAGTATTAACGAATCAGTGTCTGTCTTCTTTTTTTTCTTCCTAACCATTATTTTCTCCTCCTCCTCTTTCAGATGTCGGAGATGAAGGTCAGAGGTCTGAAAAGATCTCAGAGGTGCGATGGCGGAGCACCAGTTCTCAGACGCCGACGACTCGGAAGGTGGAGAGGAAGACGGCGATGAGGTGGACGATGAAGATGACGAAGAGGATGACTACGATGGCGACTCCACCCCTAAGACTCGTTCTCGCTCCACCAGCCCGCAGCCATACGGCCTGCCCTCCATGTCGATCACAGCCGTGGCCTCCTCCCACCCTGCTCCTCACCTCTCTCATCACTCGTCGTCCGACCTTCTCGGAAACACCAACAAGCCGCCGCTGTTTGGCTACTTCACCACCGTGCCGAGCATCCAGATCACGCCGCAGGCTCCGCCCGCCGACCCGTCCGCCAGGGAGCGCGGTCAGGCGGAGTACCAGCGAGGTCTGCAGCGGGCGCTGGGCAGCAGGCTGCTGGTTCCACCCTCCTCCTCCTCCATGGATGAAGACCTCCCCATCCCCTCCCCTGATCTCTCCTCCCCGTCCTCCCGCCTGTCCTCACCCGGGCTGGACCACTCGGGCTGCCCGTCCCCCATCTCCCCCTCATCCTCACCCTCAGCTCACCGATACCTCTCCCCACGCCGCGACCTCTCGCCCCACGCCAGGCACCTCTCACCCCGGCGGGACATCTCTCCTCTGCGTCACATCTCCCCAAAGAGAGACCTGGGGGTGTCAGGAGGAGGATACCGGCGAGACCTCTCCCCCAGGAGGGGACACCTCTCGCTGCTCTCACCTCTGTCTCGACCCACATCTCCGGCAGGAAGAGACTACAAGCGTGACCTTTCACCACGAGGCCGCCACAGGGGGATGATCCGGCCGGTTTCTCCTCGCCGAGGGCTCCACCAACACCTCCACCACCAAAGGTGAGTCGAAGGGAGGATGACCTTGCCTCACGGAAAAATTTGCAGCATCTAAATAAAAGTTTAGCTTGTTAGTTTAAGAATAGCAAGCCCACAGCTTCAGCTAATGGCCTACAAAGTGTCCATGCTCATTTAAACAGGTACTGTAGGTAAAATCAGGTTGAATTAATATTAAAATAAACCAAATTCTGACATTAAAATAGGACACAAAGAGAATATTGGTGCAAGATCAGTAATTGCATGGCTCTTACTTGTAATGGAACCATTTTAGAATGTGTTACTAAGTTAAAGACTGGATAAAAGTTTTATACTTGACAAAGATTTAATATGATATTTCTCCTTGCTTGTGACCACCAGCCAGCAGAGCGGATCGCGGGGCCTCAGGCCAGGTCACCAGGCTGGAGCGCTGGGTCAGGCAGAGCTGGATCCTCTGGGGCGTCGCAGAGGCAGCGCAGAGATGGAGATGGTGAGAGTCCACAAAACTTTCAAATTAGAGACTCGTACTGAACAGTTACTCCTCTGCTCTCTGTATGTTATTCTTTGTTTTATCATCTCTGTTGTTGTCTCTGTCTCTGTAGCCAACATTTCTCTAACCTCTTGAGTCCTGCTCCATCGTGCAAGTTGTTGGTATATACTGTAGATTTTGAAATACATTAAAGCTGCACCAGGCAACTGCACTTTGGCTCACTCAAGTGGGAGTATGAAATAACTGAGTATTTCCATTTTGGAAAAACTTCATTACCCAGTTCATCTTTTGTGTTAGCCTGGACATTAGACAAATCTGTGACCTATTTCATTTGCTCTGGCAGATACTTTTGGCTGCTCGACCGTTCAGAGTGATTTCCACCCATCCTGGATCTCTTTGGGCCAATCACAACTGTTTATTTAACATAGAGCGGGTTTGATACAGTGACTGATTGGTCCCAAGTGCCTCGGGCTCATGAAACTGAGATCAAACTGTCAAACGAGGCAGTCCCAATCACATCAAAATAAAGGAATCAAGATTCTGTTACTGCACTGTCTATTTCTCACCTTAAATGCTGTCACATATTCGTGTACTGTTCACCGTAGCTGTAATTTGACAAAGTTTGTCATCCAGCTGCTTGTTTTTCTGGTTTGAAATTGAACCAATCAACGCCTCAACTTGCACGTGTCACTCAGCGCTGCGTCGCACATTTTGTTGCTCTGGTTGGTTGTAAGTCTACACAGTTGCGTCCAGATACTTTCTGGTCTGCAGCCTTTGCAAATCAAGAATGAACTGAGAGATTTCAGAGTAATTCAGATTTGTGAGTCAGTTCACACTTGTTTGAATTTGTCTGGTGGTAGCTAGAAAACATGGATGTAAAGGATGTGCAATTTAAATTACTTTTTAATAAGGATGTTGCGTTGATGATGCATTTTCCAAACGCATGATTCAATATGATTTTTGATTTTTCTGGTCACAATTTTATTTGATTTTTCAATTTAAATTTCTTTTATGATGCACTGACAACTGTGTCTTTGTTAGACAAATCGAGTCTTTATCTGTAAAGATCATTGATTTTATGTCCTGACAACTGTCATTTATATTTTCAAATTCTTCCTCAAAAAGTCTAAAAATACTCTATATGATATCGAGGGTGATATCACGATTGCGCTGTGCCATTTTGAAGGAAATCAATCATGCAACAGGACCTCAAGGGCACATTTCACACCATCTATTTTGATGAGAAACACTGAATGTAGACACAGCTTATGACTGTTTTCAAGAAAACTTCAGCACCTTTAACATAATTAAAGCTACAACAGGCAACTCTGCACTTTGGCTCACTCAAGTGGATCTTTGTGTCACAGAGTTTGGCTTCAAAATGGGTGTAGGCAGTTTGGCATCATTGGGCAAATATTCCATGATAACAATTGAACATGATGTAATTCAGTGGAGGCCTGAGCTCTGGTGGTTTGGGAGAACACGAGACTCACAGGTCGGTAAGATAGTTGATTGTTGAGCCTCATTCCCAAAACGACAACCAGCTTGACACCTGGGAATGAGACTCAACAATCAACTGTCCTCCTCTGGAACTGATTACGACACCTTTAAGTAAGATGCAGAAAGGCAATGTTTGGCAGCAGTTAATCTAGGTTACTAAAGTTTAAGTTTTACTTACTTTCAAGTTCTGCTTATAAATTTCAATTTTTTCACTTATTGTTCATTAAGTCTGGCAGGTGAGTTTTATTTGGAAAGTTTGAGTGAGTGTGTTTGTTAGCACGGATGGACTTCTCACTGTAGACACTCCACTTTATATGCTATATATGTGTGTGATTTGGTTAAAGAGATACAATAGTTTTGGGGACTTTTACTGCTTTTCCAGCTTTCCCAGAGTCAGAAACTAATAAATGCCACTGGACAAAACTTTTTTATGTATTTGTTGAAGTCTGAAACTGTGTCAAACAGCGATATTATTCTATATTGGTGTGATTGTGAGTATCTAGATCAAATAACATAATCACGATCCTATAGGCATTCAGGAATTAGGTGCTTTAACTGTGATTTACTAAACTTTCTGCCGTTCAGTCTGCGGTCGAATGTGGTCAACCTGAAGTAGAAATGTGTGAGATGAAGCAAAGGACAGACAGAAGAGAAAACGAGGGAGCAGAAACTCTCGGGGACGGAGCGGGGAGCAGAAAAGCGTCTGGCAGACGGAGCAGAAACATTCAGAGAGGATGAGGGAATAAAGAGCGAGTCAGATAGACTGAGTGTGTTAGAGAGAGGGATGATTGAAGATAGGGCTGCTGGGTTTTGGTGGTAATGGGATCTTGGCTGGCGGTGGTGTGGTTAATAACGCGGCTGTTTTTCTTCTTAAGAGCCCCACTTCAAACTCTGGCTTCTGCTGCTGGTCCCACTTAAACAAAGCGTGAAGCAGCAGAGAGAGAGAGAGAGAGAGAGAGAGACGGCTCGGCTTTGATAACCGACCGTTCTTCACATGATAGATTAATGTTTTAACAGCCATTATTCCGGCACAAGATGTTTCACCGACCCTGTATTTGTTTTTTTTACCAACACCTGCCGTCCAGCACCGCCGCACACTCCTGTTTTTACACTTTTCATCAAGTCTCATTAATTATTTCGTCACATAATATTTGGTTTTCCATCGTGAAGCCTCAAATGTGTGTTTATTGTAACTGGTTCTGTCCAATGAGTGTGTGTATTTCTTTTGTGGGTTTGTGCCGTGACATTAAATTTGAATGTCAGACAAAAAAAAATCAACACAGAAGTTTCTCCGTGGGTTTCTGTGGGACAAGAATATTTAAAATCAGCTCACTGGATCATGATTACGTGCACGGATGACGGCGTGTTTTCATGTTCGTCTCGCCTCATGTTTCCAGGAACATCGTCCGGGCTCACCGTCGTCAGGGGAACGGGACCAGGGTGGTAGCCGTGGTAACCAGTCGAGCCCACCTCACCAAGTGCTGTTCAGTCACCTTCCTCTCCATTCTCAACTCCAGGTATTCGATTTTTTTAAATCTTTTTTTTTTTACCTTGTTGTTTGAGTATTATATTTGATTTTGTAAAATTTTGCATAATTTATTTCATTTTTTTTCAGATGGTTCACATTTTACTTTGTCTACTAGATTTTTAAAAACATTGTTTTTATTATATTTTAAATTTTTTATTTTATTTTTATATTTTATATTTAATTTGGGTGGTTTGGTTTAAGATGCAGCTCAGCACTCTGGTCTCTGAGTTTCTGGTCATAAATCTGAGTTAAACATTGTGTTTTCTTTAGGTGCATATTCACATTTTGAAAGTTTAGAGTGTACAAGAGCTTAAAATATTATGATGGAGGTATATGAATGTTCCCATAATGCTCTATAGTGTCTCATAAGTTGTTGTAGCAGTTTCTGGGATGGTACCATTTATTACACAGATTTGGTGCAAATTTTTACCCACTCAAGAACTGATAAAAGTGGACAAACATCCCTCCAAAATTGATTTGATGGCAAGTACTTATGTTCTGGGGATGGTTCAGAGACCCCCTCAGTGTGGGTCAAGTTCATCACACATGAATATAATTGGGCTCACTGAATTCACAAAAGTCTCAGCTTTCCAGTCAGACCCAATTTAAATATTCCAACAATGTTTGAGGACCCCAGTATGCAGAAATATTCAAGTAGAAAGGCAAAAAATAGCACATTTATACTGCATGTTTTTTGCCCCAAACTGCATGGGATTAGCATACCGTGGGCATGTCTGTAAAGGGGTAGTCTGACTCACCGGATGCACACTGCAGGTATAAGTCCTGCCTTTGGTCGCTCGCTTCGAGCGGCATTGCTACGTCAGCTATCTACATTGTCAAAGTCCCTGGGAAACAAGAACAACCTCCTAGTTCCAACCTACAAACTGAAAACAGCAAATTAGCGCCTGGGACGCTAATGATACTGACATAAACAAGCTAACAGCTGTTAGCTTTTCTTTTGCAGTGATCTAACAAACAGTCATGTTGGCCGTGGACGAAGGCGAGAATTGAAGAGTTGAAGAGGTTAAGAAACAGCTCACAGTTTAATTTCTTAAAAAGTCTCTCAGAACAGCTCATCACTGTAGTTTTTTGCAAACATCACTCAAACAGGTATAAAAAAAAAAAGTGTATTTATCTGGGACCCACTGGAACAGTGTGACTCACTGATGTGTTTTTGGAGAACAATGGAGCTCTTTGGCACAGAGGAAGAAGATATATCAGGCTTTAATACACCCACAGTACTCGTTAGCTTGTGTCTTTTCATGGAATATATAATAATAATAATAATAATAATAATAATAATAATAATAATCTTTATTTATAGAACACTTGTCAAAACCCACATTACAAAATGTTTCACACAGGCAGCAAATTAAAATAGACAAGTCATAAAATCAGTAGGTTTTATGAGAAAACTAATTTTAAAAAAATTGGTGTATAAGAAATAACATGTTGCAAAAGACAATAAAATAATAATAAAATAAATAAAACATTTTTATTCATTTCAGGTGCGTTCACCGTTCCCAATGATCCCCATCGGAGGGATCCAGATGGTACACTCTGTCCCCACATCCGTCAGCACCCCTCTGGCCCAGCAGGGGGCGCAGCAGGTCGCATCCCGCCTGGTGCTGCAGAAGAGCACATCAGAGGACTCCACCACCAGCGAGGCCCCTCATTTCACCTCCTTCATTGAGAGGGGAGTCCGAGGAGGAGGCGGCAGCGAAAGGCTGAGGGAGTCGACTTCACCTCATGCGTCGTCGCAGGAGAGGGAAGGAGGAGGAGGAGGAGTGAGGCAGGAGCAGGAGGAGAGCATCCACACCTGCACCAAGGCCATCGCCTCGCTCTGCATCGACTCGGAGGAGCTCGCCGAGGGAGGAGGAGGAGGCAGAGGGGATAAAGGGAAAGACGGAGGCAGAGCATCTTCCTCCTCCTCGTCCTCTCCTTGTTCTGCGTTGTCCCCCGACTCCCAACAGCAGCAGCAGCGCTCGCCATCTCCTCACCCGACGCCGTCTCCGCCACAAGGTCCCGGGATTCAGCACTTTAGCGGCCTGGAGCTCAGGCCTCCTTACCCATCAATGCCCACCTCCCCTCATCCCTCATCCTCCTCCTCCTCTGCATCTCCCTCCTCTTCCTCCTCTCCTCACCCTCCCAGCCCCGGATCTGAAACCCTCCAGCCTTCAACAGAGTCCAGACCTCTCAAGCTGGAGAGGGACAGGGAGGCAGAAAGCACAAAAAGGAGCAAAGACGTGTCGTAGGGCTGCAGGAGGAGAACACGAGGAGGAGAAACGATGGATTCATTTTTTGTGTTTTTTGGATAAAAGGAAGGGATGAAGTGCAACAGAGAGAGAAACATGACTTTTGCACACTTTACACACATGTTCTTCTACTTCAGTTTATACACCACACACACAACACACACAATCTCTCTCTTACACACACATACATGAATACAATGCATACAAAGAAAAACAGCTCTTGTCAAAAAAAGACTAAACGGACTTCTGCAGTTTTAATGTTTGTGTACAGCATGCCTGTTCTAACCGGGGCCTGCTCTCAGAAAAAAAACAAAAACTTTCTTATTTAAAGACTTTATTATTCAAGAGGATCTGCATACGGTTACACATGTACGTCAACTCCCACCAACACATGAGCCCGACCAAAATCTGCTAAAAAAAAGGACTCTGGTTTAAGCGGTACGTCAAAAAAAAAAAAGAAGAAGAAAATCAGACAGCTATGTGTGTGCCTTTTCTTTAAAGGGACAGCTCACCCCAAAATCAAAAGTGCAAATTTTTCCTCTTACCTGTGGTGCTGTTTATCCATCTGGATTGTTTCGGAGTGAGCTGCAGAGTTTTGGAGATATCAACCTTCTCTCAGATATAATGGAACTAGGTTGCACTCGGCTTGTGGTGCTCAAAGCGCCTGAAAAATGTATTTGAAAAATTCAACATCAGTGTCTCTTTCCAGACATCATGACCTGGTTACTCAAGATAATCCACACACCTTGTGAGCAGTTTTGTGCAGGAACTACTTTCTTTCCACCAGAGATTGAAGAAGTGTTCAGATCCTTTACTTAACTCTTTCCCCGCCATTGATGAGATATGTCGTCATTTAAGACAGGACGCTTCCCCGCCAATGACGAGATATTCCGGCAATTGCTGATTTTACCACGAGGTGGTAGGGGATGCTGTGACGCATAATCTGACAAAAAATTTGTAACTCAAAGGCGAAGGGAACCATTGGAATTGAGCAGCAGCAGAGGAAGATGGTGTCATCTAACATCAGAACATAGTGCTTAGCTGCAGGTCAGAGGGCATCATGATTGCAATAAAGGTCCCGGACCCGGCACAGCAGCTGTGGCACAATCGGGCTGCACCCACTGCAACACCTGGAAGTCATGCCGCAGCTGGGTCAGAGAGCACTGCGATCCAGGCACAGAGCCGGGGCACAGAGCGGGACTGCTTGCACCGCAGTCCCTGGACCTCCAGAGCAGCCGTGATACGGCAAGGCTGGACACACACAAGGGGACACACACACCTGATGTTAACCACACTGGTGACAGTGATGTCACACTCATAATATGAAGCGCTAAAAAAACAAAAATAAAAATGTTAAGCTGATATTCTGCTTAAAAATGTCTCTTTCACAAAAATGCCGTTTTCTACTTTTTTCGTCTGAAAAGTGGATTTTTTTGATGAAACCAACCAAAATTCAAAATCTTACAAAAAAATAATGAATGAAGCTAGAACAAAACGTTCTTTTGCTTGTGAAACTAGAAGATTTGTCCTTTCGTTTGATGCATTTCATGTTAACATATTCATAGAACTGCATATTCTGTGGGTGTTGAAAAATCAGTGACTTTTGTCAAAAATGCTGGTGCTGGCTGGCAACTTTATTAAAAAACATTGGCGGGGAAAGAGTAAGTAAAAGTAGAACTACCACAATGGAAGAGTACTCCGTTACAAGTAAAAGTCCTGCATTCAAAACCTTTTTCAAGTACAAGTACAGAAACTTTATAAGCTTAATGTACATTAAGTAAAGTAAAAGTACTCATAATGCAATCCTCTGAGTATTTT
This sequence comes from Lutjanus argentimaculatus, assembly GCA_034769285.1. Classification (NCBI taxonomy): domain Eukaryota; kingdom Metazoa; phylum Chordata; class Actinopteri; order Lutjaniformes; family Lutjanidae; genus Lutjanus; species Lutjanus argentimaculatus. Next base: position 6,353,996 of record JAWZSL010000023.1, read on the forward strand.
GTTATTATGTAAGCATTATTTGATAAATAATTCTGATGCATTCATGTGTGAGGAGCATTTTTACCATGATAGTTTGTCAAAGTGGGAAGGAAAAGTACCTCAAAGTTTCCCAAACTCTTTAAGACAACATGGCTAAATCCAAAGCTAAAGTTAGCTTAGCTGCTGAGACCTACCTCACCGTGAGGCAAGAGCTAATTTTTTATCATGTGAAGGCAGCTTTAGTTACTTCCCACCTGTGCTTTCTGCTAGCTACACCTGCCAACCACATCATCGTGCTAGCTGGATCAGTGGTGCTAACCTTCCCGAGAAGCCGAGGAGGACAACATGAACATTTACGTCCCGCGCTCGCGTCCCGCCCAGCCTCTCTTCCATGAGTAGATGCACGCTTCCTTCTGCACAGTTGACGGTAGTAGATCAGTAGAAAAAAACTGCATGAAACTGCTCACAACAAGGCCTGTGGATTGTTTTGAGTAACCGGGTCATGATTTCTGGAAAGAGACATCACTGTTGAGTTTTTCCAAATGTGTTTTTTCTTTTGGCTATTCGAGCGCCACAAACGTGTGAGTGCCCATCTAGTTCCATTATATTGGAGAGAAGGCAGACACCTCTATGGCTGATACCTCCAAAACTCTGCACCTCAAACTAAAACGTTCTGCATGGATAAACAGCGCTACAGGTGAGAGGAAAAACATGTATTTTTGATTTTGGGGTGAACTGTCTCTTTAATCTTTTTTTTTTTGTTTGTTTGTTCTGCTTATATTCTTATAAGCAAACAAAGCAGGAAGGTAAATGTAAATACAATACTATCACGTTTTGCGTATCAGCTTTGTAATAAATGCAATCCCCCCCTCTTCCTCCTCCTCCTCCTCCTCCCCCCGCTCCCCCCCATGTTTCTTTTTTTTGTTTTGTTTTTGGACACCTTAAAAGTCTCGACAAGCGATGTGAAGTTATGGATATTACTATTATTACGTACGGTTGCACTAAAACATATTTTTATATGAGTGAAATTTTAAAAAATGGCTTTTTTTGTGTACAGCAGCAATTCTATAATACTATTTATTATTGTTACCATGTTTCATAAATTGTACATTTTTTCTTAAATGTCGTGGATGCCTTTTTCTATGTAAAGCATGGGTTTTTTGCTATCGCTTACATTAGGGCGAGGATATGTACACTGTAATATGGCTTTATATGTTAGACCTATTTATATACGTCTAAGTGTGACTTGGAGGTATATACACATAGAAGTAAGAGAATATTTACCCAGCATATGAATACATACAGTATATAGATTCTATCAACCTGTCTATCTATCTATCTATCTATCTATCTATCTATCTATCTATCTGCACTTAACATTTAGAATGACATTCACATTATGGTAGTTTGCTTGTACATTTTCTCTGCTGCTCTCTCTCTGTCCTCTTTCCCTGGTTGGTGATTTTCTCTCGTTTTTTACTTACTTTTTTCGTGGTATTATTTCTTGTTTTTGATTTTTACGAGATTTGCTCTCAGCATTAAGTGAATGAACATGCCTTCTTCTTCTTCTTCTTCTTCTTCTTCTTCGTCTTCTTCTTCTTCTTCTTCTTCTTCTTCTTCTTCTTCTTCTTCTTGCACCGTGGCATTCTGCTCAATTGTTGGTTTTAACCCCCACCTCCTTCCTCCACACACACACACACACACACACACACACGTCCCACACTCCTCCCCATCACCGTTTGAGATGAATATTGGACGTTAAAGGTAGCTCCACGCTCTGAAAAACAACTTTTTGTCGGGGAAAACATTCCAGTCCATGTAAATATTCAGTCAACATTTTTTTTTTTTGGCATTGATGCACATTGTGGCCATGGCAATCAACCCACCAAAACTTTTATTTAATGGCTTTATTTCTTGGGGACACATAAACCAAACTCTCTGACGAATGCACCTTATATTTCTTCGGATCTCTGCTATCAAAGTCCCAGCACTCTGGTCAGTTTTTTTCTGCAGCAAACTTTGACTGAAACGGAGAACTGCCCTGTGCTCTGAACACCCCCCCCCCCCCAAAAAATGTCAGCAAAAAATAATCACAATAATACATTTAACGGTTGTGACATTGAGGCTTTCTGCACTGCTTTTTTGACCCTTCTGTGATCCCTCCTCCTCTCCTGGAAATCCTTCGTGTAGCTAAGCAATATTTAGCCAAAACTCTGCTCACCAGCAGGGAGTGTATTTGTTGCAAGGCAACAATGAGCGTTACTTAAAAATCCTAAAATCAGGAGAAGACAGTTGGGAGCAGTCGTGGTGATGTCAGTGACACAACTCTTTTCTCTTTACGACAGTTGTGGGTGGAGTCGGGCAGGCTGCAATGTGAGTGTGTATCTCTGTATTCTGTATCGGTGTGTATTCGACCAGTATATCCTCTTCTTACGACTTTTTTCTATTTCGATCCTCCCTCTGTTATGTACACTTATCATGACGACAATGATGTCTTTAAAAAAATCTCTCTTTCTCTCTTTCAAAGATATCAAAGCACAAGTCATTGTTTAGAAATGACAACAATACAAAAAAAGGACAAAAAAAAGGTAAACGTGCATATAAAAGGGTAACTTTTGTGATGGTGTTCTGTGGAATTAATACAAATATCATGTATGAACCCAGTTGCAACAAGGAATCGCAGTAGAAGTGGAAAAAATGGATTGTTGTTTTCAAATAAATATGAATAGAATAATTTGTTTGTGCTCCCTTTTTTTTACATCTTGTTATTGTTTTACTGATGACAGAATATTTTGTCGCAGTTAATTGACCCTTTGCTAAGCCCCGCCCTCCTTAGTTACTGTTGCTACACCTGCCAAACTTTCCATTCTTGCACTGCATTTATGCAGTTTACAGTGATGTTGGTGGCAGGTTTAACATTCAAATTGGGAGTAACTGTTGAAACACACAGTCTGTGATTCCTTAGAGACGTAAACAAAAGCAGCTTCTCATTTGCAGCTGACGACGGTGGATTTTGTCGGCTTAAATGACGACTCACAATCAGTGTTCCTTATGAAATGCTTAGATGCTCCTCATGTTTGTCCTTTGGAATAATTTAATGCAGCTGATTTTTTTACACTCTATAGTCTTAGTTGTGTAAGAACAACACAAGAAAAAATGTGTTAGAAAACAGATGCACCATATCAACATAGAATACCCATAAAACAAAGCTTGCACATAGCTAGCCAATCACAGTGACTCTATACAAAGAAGGGTCATCATTCAATGTGGAAAAGGTGTGCATGTTTGAGCTGCGTTGTCTGGGTTGCATGACATGTTTCCTCAAAATGGTGTGCAGCACGAGCACTGAGATGCATTTGTGTGCATAACCTCAGTCTCCAGTTATCAATACTGCACAAGATCGATCACAGGCAACCACAGCACAATGCATGCCATAGATTTGTGTTCAACTTGATCCCAACTTGCTCTGACGTCATGCACACAGTAGTTGTTCTCCACCTACTGTAAGCACCTGGCTGTCACCTGATGATGAGCTGACAGGCTTTGATTGGTTCTTCATTTTGTGTATTTAGCTAGATGTATTATGTTGTGCAATGAAGTTTTAATACAATCATATATTTTGTGGCTGATAATAATAATAATAAAGTTTATATATAACTTATCAAACCAACAGTTACAAATTTCAACTTGATCAAGGACGGACTTTATTTCTTCAGCTATGATCGTGGTCTGCAGACCACAGGTAGCCCACAGGTGAGCTAACAGGATGTTGGCGTCACTTCCTGTATGTTCTCTACAGGAAACTCTTTACTGCAGCTTTTTGTCCCTGCGAGGCGAAGTTCACCTCGAACGAGCCCACTGCACTCCGGCATAATTAAAAAAAACAAAAAAACCGCTCGCATCCACCTTAATCATTCATTCATTTAATGCACCACCCGCCAAGCATGTGAAGTGACACAAATCAAACACACCCTGTGCTGCGTGTCCAACAGGTGCAGCTGCGGTTTAAATGCTCCACGTTGATCCTGCAGCTCCATCTGATGCAGCTGAGAAACTTTCTGCTGTTTCTGACAACGTCTGTCTCAGCTGTGACTGCAGACACTCACCCAGAAGAGTGACAAGGCTGGTGGACTGGCAACGGGACAGAGAGGCTGAGTGGACTGGTCATACTGGGACAGAGAGGCTGAGTGGACTGGTCATACTGGGACAGAGAGGCTGAGTGGACAGGTCATACTGGGACACAGAGGCTGAGTGGACTGGTCATACTGGGACAGAGAGGCTGAGTGGACTGGTCATACTGGGACAGAGGCTGAGTGGACTGGTCATACTGGGACAGAGGACGGTGAAGTAAAGAAGTTCAGAGCCAGCCAAAGCAGACTGTGAGGACTTCACGGTGCACAAGACCCACAGACTGACGTTCAGACAGGTGAGTAGGCCACAACCACTGCGTTACCTGGCAACATCGCGTTGTGTGTGTGAGCTACACGATGTGCAAAACTGTGCAGCTGTTTGTTTTAATGTGTGTGTTTGTGGCTGCAGCTGATGGAGCTCAGTGTTGTCTGCTGTCATAGTTCAGCTCTGTAGCCTGATAGTGTTTGTTTCTGCTGCTGTTCATATATCTGCTTATTTAATGTTGGTGGTTGGTTGTTGAATTGTCTGAGTTTTGTCCTCTGCTGGTTTATTCTGTTGAGGCTGTACAGAGGATGGTGGTTGTTATATTTATAAGCGACAATCAGGTGCACACAAGAGCTGCAAAATTGATCGTAATCACAATAAAATCACAATGTGGCTAAGTGCAATATCCAAATCACAATTTTTTGAAAAAGTGAAAATGTCTGAGAAAACACCTTTATCATGAAGTAGTGTAGAGCTGCAGAGGTGACCTGACCTAAAAATCTTGTTCTACAGATGAAAGAAAACATGTTTGTTTGGTTCAGACCTCAATAAATATCACATCATCACAGGTTTAGTAGTTTTATTTTCAGTGAGCATGAAAATTGTAATACAGAACTGTAGTATTTTGATAATATTATATGTTTTTTTTTGTTTGTTTGTTTATTCATTTATTTAATTTTTCAAAAAACATTTCTGACATTCCCTGGCGTAACACTAGCGGCTGCTGGCGTACCGTTAGTGGTACTCGTACCACAGTTTGAAAATCTGGGCTTTAAGACACTTTGATCAGACCAACAACAACATCGATTCACAGTGTAAAAGGAAATTTGTTATTCCACAACTGGAGTGAAAAAAGCATTAAAAAAAACAGAAAAACACATAGAAACTACTTTAGAAGAAGAAGACACACTTTATTTATCTCTGGGGAAATTACATATTTTTTTACTCTGTTGTTATTTTACAATCACAGATCCAAAATTCTCACACATGCACAAATAGGACCTGTAGACATTAATGATGTCAGAGCGAGGAGGCTGCACACATACGTATACATACATACAGTCAGGTTGTTCTAGCTGACAGTAACCTTTAAACAGACTTATATGGACTTGTAAAAAAAAAACAGTGAGGATATTTTGTTCATTGTTTTTACATATGTTCTGCATCAGTGATGTTTGCGGTGGTTGTTATGTTTGGTTGCATGTTTAGTTGTGGCTCATCATTCTCTTGTGATGGGTTCGTGCATGTGAGTTGAAATTCAGTTAATTTTGACATTTTGAGCTCAGAATGTGAACAAATGTGAAAAAATAGTTCCTGTATCCACCCCATCATTTCTAACCGCTCCTAAAATTTCATGGGTTCTTCCTCGGCCCATGCAGCCTCCCGCTTCCTCCAACAAACAAACAAACAAACCAAACTGAAAACATAACTTCCTTGTTGGAGGTAAAAATAGCAGTTTTTCTCACCATGTTTGTATTTTCACACATTAAAATCAACAGACTGTTTGTGATGTCTTTCAGATTTGTTCATATTCTGTTTTGTGCTCCTGCTTGTCAATCAAATATGTCCTGGAGACTAAAGGATCAGTTTTGATTTATTTTTATTTTTCTTCCCATCAATAGCAAATAAAAATTTGACTGCAAAACCTCCAAAACAAGTTTTGTAATTTAAACTGGAACAGGACTGCCTTTTTTTGGACCTGCATATGTGCAAAAAAAAACAAAACAACTATTCACACCTGATGGGACCTGATTTAGAAACTGACCTCCACCATCTGTGTTTCATGCGATGCATTCGCTTGGGATAAGCAAAGTCTGTATTTTACTCAGATTTACTGAGAGTATTCCCCAGATATGATGTCAGGTGTAACATCTGTGAAGAAACAGTGCATAATAGAATTAAGATGAGTTAAGTACAACAGTAAGCTAAAATAGAAAAAGTAGAAATGGCAATTACAATGAAAGTGATACTGACAGTGATATAGAGAGATAAAAGAAAAGTTATACATGATAATAATAATAATGAAAAGTAATATTGTAGATGATATTAAAACATGACTTTAGTAATATTGACAGTGATATTGAGAAGTAATAATAATAATAGAAGTAATATAAGTAATAATAAAATAATAGCACAATATTAAACATAATATTTTACATGATAATAATATTGAAAAGCAGTATTGCACATGATATTAAAACGTACTTACCAACCTTGAGACTTTAAAATTAGGGAGGATTTTGATGCCGTTGTTTCCTGCATTCTGGTGACTTTTAAAGAATGAAACTGACAAAATAAAGTACACTGCAACAACAATTTTATGTTAAATACTTTTAATTTTACTTAAAATGATCAGGAAAGAATACAGAATAATTCACCCCTTACCGTGACCTGGCATAAACCTCTGGTATAAACTTCATGTGTGCCTCTTTCCTTTAAAACTTTCCTTAAAGGGATAGTTCACCCAGAAATGAAATCTACTCCCCCTCATGCCAACTGATGTTGGAGTTTCACAGGAAAACAGTGTTGCAGAATCTTCCAAACAATTGATGGTGAAACAATGGTGACCAGTTTTCAAACACAAAAAACAGCTGGAAGAAAAAAAAAAAGGTTTGTTACATGGAACCATCTGGGAAGCCATACATAGAAACTGTTTGGAAAAGGACAGGCACTTTCCTAAAAACACTTGGCAGGTGATTGGATGAGCCATCTGACGCATCTAACACAGGCTAACTTCAACCAATCAGGAAGAAGAGCGAAAACAGCTTTTCCATTGATTAAAAACCTTCAGTGTCGTTCTTTGCTCTTCTTTCAATGAAGAAATACTCTCCAGTTCTGATATAACTGAAGCTGTCGCAGTATCTATGTTAACCTCTTCAGGAGCCGCCATTGTTCTTCTCGCTGTTGGCCTGTAGCTATGCTGATTCGCTCGCTCCACCTCTGGTGTGGATACAAACGGATAACTTGAGCCTGGCAAGATGGATTCTCGTGTGATCTTGTGATCTCACGAATCCAGCTTCCCCGCAAGGTAACTTGAATGTGGCTCCAAGCTAAAGATCCACAGTGAAGATTCAGGCTAAAAACAAGATGTAAATGACGTCTTTCAAGTCAACTTGGCATGTCGGGGATTTAGGAGACTCGAATTACACCAGACGAGCAGTATGGAGGCATTTTATGTTTTTATTCTGTTGTTTTTTTCCGTTTGAAAACTGGTCACCATTCACTTCCATTGTTTGGGAGATTCTGCAACACTGTTTTCCTGTGAAAGCAGTGAATTGTGGACTAAAAAAACCTAAACCTGACCTTCAATCAGCATGAGGGTGATTAGATAATGACTGAATTTTCATTTTTGGGAGAACTATCCCTTTAAGAAACAGGAAGTCTTCTTAGAAAGTCTGGTTTGGTGCAGCTGTGTTGCTGTCAGGTTGGAAACAGGAGACCTGAAGAGTTGCAGGATTTATACACACTGAACAGTGTCAGAAACAGAACTGTGATCCCAAGAGGAAACATGGAGGGCAGTGAAAAACAGCAGTTTCCTGGGAAATATTGCACATGATCATGAGCATATGACCCATGATACTGAAAAATAATACTGCACATGAGGTTGAAAATGCAGATCCGTCCGTCCAGCATGTCTTTGCATCCCTGATTAGTAGCTGCTGTTACAGTGATGTCAACATTAACACCAGCCGTAATGACACAGAATAAATAATGGCAGCAGTCTCAGTAATATCGGTGTCAGTAAAAGCAGCAGCACTAATTCAAACCTCCATCAGCACAGACGATCTATTTGAAAACGCTCTTTGAAGGAGGTCAGCTAATAAGTCTTCGCCACATATGACTCTTAATTTCTTTATTCTGTCGTCACCCTTCTTCTGTTTTACTCTTATTTCTAATTTTAATGTAGTCCCTGTCATTAGCCATGTCCCACATATGTCTACCTGTCTACTTTTTTTTTTGGTGGTGTTTTTTTTCCCCCCTTGTTGTTGACACAACTGGGTTGGTGTCAACTTACATTTATTCTGTCAGTCTGTCCACATGTCGGTGAGTCCCGTGGCCTTTGATAGAAGATGATCAAGCGAGCTATTTTGGTCCTGATTAGCGTTCGGAGGAATCACTTTCATCACTAGTTTGTAAGGTGTGAGTGTGAGCGTAGTTTTCATGGTTCAGCGCTGCAAGCATATGGAAATCTCCCCTGAGACTCGTGTGTGTGTTGTGTGTGTGTGTGTGTGTCACTGCCTTTGTGTCTGTGTTTGTAGGTGTGTCTGCACAATATTTGCATGCAACATTGTTTAGGTGTAAAGACAGACTGTACCTGAATATTTTGCACAAATAAGCTCCTGTTAATCAGTCGATCAATAATTAATCAATCAGCAGTTTCCCTATTTATTGTTTTGGCTGCAGGATATTAACACCTGATTAACACCTTTACAGGCTTCGTTAACACCTCGTCGCTGTTTGTTAATCAGAATCAGATTTATTGCCAAGGTTTTCACATACAAATTTACCTTGGTTTACTGGTGCATAATAATGAACATAGGAGAAAATAGAAATAACCATTAAAGCATCTGCTGCAAGGCAAGAAGAATAAATAGAAATAACATGAAATAAATAAAGAATTAAGACAGTAAAAAACAATATATGCAATATGATCTTTATTTAAAGGAAAGAGCTACAGTTTTATGCAGAAATGTGCAAAAATATTGGCCAGGGGATGTGCTGCGCTGATTTGCATCACCAATACCACTTTTATCATGCTGAGCTGTGCTTGAGATGGACCTACTCTGGAGCGGCCAAAGCGAGCCAGACCCAACCCGTGACGACCCTCCTTTTCTCCTCTTCAAACAAGCGTGTTGTGATACTCAACTCGTGTGTGCAGGAGAGCAGAGAGAAAGACGTTTCTGAAAGTCTCTTCGTGTTCAGCTCTCAGTACTTCTGTAGCTTCTAACTGAATCTCTGTGCTTTGAAATGTAGTTTCTCTCCTGTGTTTGCGTTTGTACTTTCAGGTATCTGCATTATTTTACCGTTTCGCTTGCAGCTGTGTTGGAGTCCCCCGAATGAAAACACTTCCTGATTGTGCTGCTTCATAATAAAAGCATTTAAATAACTAAACAACACTAAACAACAGCTTTTATTGTGAAGAATTTAAGGAAACAGTGTGTTTATTCCAGAGATGTGTATGAACGGTTTGTCCACCGCTTTACAGCTGCTAGACTTGAGCTTCGTCGAGCTCGCCTTCGGTTAAAAAACACATCTTCAAGCGTGTAGCCCTGTTGTCATGGAAATAAAAACCCTCGGATACAGTTTGGCTGTATTCAAACCAAATCAGGCTTTGTGGTGACTGGCACAGGGTTTTGTGGTGTTGTGGGGTTTGTGAGGAATTAGGGAGTGTTTATTTGTGCTTGAACAGTGAAAGAATCAGGAAGTAATGTTTTATTTTTCTGATTCGTCGCCTTAATCGAAACCAGCGTTCTTCAGTCACTGCTGCACTCTCTCTCTCTCTCTCTCTTTCTCAAAGAAAAGGACACAAACCAAAGGAAAGTTCTCTGTGTCGCTCTGCAGAATAAACTGCGGTCGTCGAAGTTGGGTACACAAAATAAAGAGGGAGAGAATCATTGTTTGGTTCATGAACTCTTCCTGGATGGTGCCCAGTTTCACAGATATTTCAGCTGAGATGTCACTGTTGTGTCATTTATCAAAGACGCTCGCAAAGCAACAATGTACGTAAAATAAGCAACAGAAACGTCAGATAGCTTGGACCACTGCGTTTAACAATTTATCTTTAAACTTTAAACTACATATCTCTGCAATTCAAATCAGCTTCTAGTTTTTTACCTGGAAGTGACTGCTGTTGTTAGTGTGACATCCTCCCATAAAAAAAAAATCCCCAAACCTTTTTCAGCTTTTTCACCTTTTAGCAGTGCTAACTGCAAGAAAAGAGGCATTTCTGTCTCGTTATGAAAAAAAAAGTCAGCTCTCTGCGCTTTTCCAAAATGACCCATTGAATTGTTGCAAAAAATGTCTCTCGTGTGTCCTTTCAGAGCTTGTTTTGTCATTATTCACACATTGGTGAACGGTGATGTTACAGCTTTAAGCCAGTGTTTCTCACTTTTTCTAACTTCTTCCGCTACAGAAGCTGAAAAAACAATTTTTAATTTTTTTAAAATCAGTTATTAAAGTGGAGATGAAATGAAAATAGCCTTTTTTTTAAACACACTTAGCTCACACCCTCAGTCAGATGCTGCACCTATTTAACAATAAAACAAAACAAACAATATGTCTTTATATTTTCATGTCACAGTTATAGAAAACTCATAATTCACCTGTCAATCAATCACCAAGGCAGGTTTATTAGCTAGCTTGCAGTGTGGTCCATCAATGTAACTTTCAACATGTTTGACATCTTCTCTTTCGCCAAAATATTGGCTAGAATTTATATGTAAATGTGCAGAAGCAAATAGTGCAATAATTAAGGGAAGCAACTAATAAAAAAGGATCCAAGTTGAATTTTAGTGAAATAAATGTTAGGATGATAGCAGCAAACTCTTGTTTGTTTGGTTTCCCTCCATAAATTAAACTCATTCAACCCAGTTTCAGTCCCGTTCTTCCCCTGGTCATCCACACCCCCTCTGCAGCGGCTTTATGGCCCCACCAGTGGGGCCCGCCCCTCAGTTTGAGGACCACTGCTTTAAGCAAATACCGCTTAAATGGAAATGATTTAATTGTCTGCATGAAAAGAAGTTCCCCAACCTACGTAGACAGAGAACCACAGGAATTCCCGCTGGTTAATGCAGAAGAAGTTGGTGCAATCAAGATAACAAAACATGCAATTTAATTTCACTTGGGCTTTAAATTAGTGACGCAACTCAAACCCTCCACAAAGACAAATTCAAGATCGCAAAGACAACGTGGAGCCAACTTTTTCCAGCTGAACCTCTCACAAGACAAAAATAAAAATAAACTTGAAAAACCAGCATTTTTCTGCTGCCGGGATCACCGGCTCTTAAAAATATCCTCACATTCCCTTATCTCACACATCGACTATTATGATTTATTATGAAGCGTTTCACAGGCCATAATTACGCGTGTTGCTGAGCGTATCATTTCACAACTGGGAGTTATTGTGCAAACTCACGCTATCGCCGCCACACTGCCAGAGCCGCAGCCCGACCAACACGGGACAGATCTCTGAGTGCACCCTGGGAAATCTCTCATTTCTGGTTGTGTGTCACCCAAATCGGCTTGTTTACATGCCTTAATGGTTAGTAGCAAACAGCCTTGGTGGGACGCCCCGTGTGTGTGTGTATGTGTGTGTTATAGGGAATACCACGTTTAGCTGCAGAGCTGTTCCCAGCTGTAATTAACTCTAAAGATAAAGCAGGTTTTCTCCTCCTGCCCGGTTTTAGGACATTTCTCTGGATTATTTTTAAAATTTTAGCATACAGAAGCATAACTTGAATATGTAGTTATATAAACTTTTTACATATTCATTTTTTGACTAACCATTTTTTATGTTCATCTTTTAAATCTGGGTTGAGCATCGTACAGTAATATAACTTCATCTGGCAGTAATAGCATCATAATTACCAAGAAAAAGCAATTAGCCAAATTATGAACCAAAATTGCAATAAAATGAAAGAAAACAACCAAAAAATGATTTGATGCTTCTGTTGTTTTCATAATTTCTCATAATATTTGCCTGTATGATTGGATCACTTTACATTTTGTTTGTCTTGGAGATTATTGTGCATTTAAAAACAAAAGTTGGTTGTATTTTGTGCAGAGGTGGGACGGTCATCACTTTTCTTATATGAAAATCCATCACATCATCATATAACATTAGCACACCAGTATATCAGCTTAATTGGCCTGCTGGCTAGAGTGAATAGCCTTCTTTTGTCGGTACTGTGTGAAATCCGGAATAGACAATTTAAAAAACATCCAACAATGTTGAGTGGTAAATCTGCAGTTGCTGTTGTAAATGACACAGGTCCCTGCCAGACAGGTAACTAACGGAGCAGTGCTGAGTGAATCGGTGCCTGTGCTCACGAGCACCCACTGTATGGTTGGAAGTCTTGAGATCAAGTCTCCAGAGAAGTCTATGTGCAAAACCTGAAGTTTCAGTCCTAAGCACATCATTATTTGTTAACCTGCACAGCCAGTGGCTGCTGTTGGATTAATTAAAAGTGTGTGTGCATCACCTTTAATAACAATTTTAAACCTTCATGCTTGGTGAGAATATGAAGTCATCCCAAGTCAAAAAGCTAAAGTCCAAGTGTTAAAGTTGAGCTGAAAGTTTTGATTTTGCAAGATTTTACTTAGAGCCCAAACCTTCTGAATTTGTCTGTGAAGTCCGATGGATTATGAAACTGCCTTTCACTGAAAAAGTCAAACTGTGAAAAAAATAAAAAATAAAAAAAAATAAAAATTGTCTAGTAGCTACTCCAGCTTGGAGAAGCAGCAGGAGGAGCACTGGCTAAATAAACAGCGTACTGCTGTGGACAGGGTCAGCAACAAAATGTATTTTAGTGCACGCTATATTTAGCATATTTTTACCACTTTACCTTCCCCTCACTCAGCCTTTTCCAAGGAAAGACTGCTCTTTTGAAAGACAAATATCGCTCTCTCCAAACCAACCACACTCCTTTAGTAAAGTCAGTAATTCGACCTCGATTTCAGTTTGAGAGTACACTATATTTACAATATTTTCACCACCTTTCCCTTTCCTTCCTTCAGACAGCTTTTTCTAATGGCAGACCTCTGTTATATAAACCAAATACGGCTCTCTCCAAAGCAACCAGACTCCTTTGGCAAGAACAGTCGTTTTACCTCACAGAACATGACGGTTCTTTGGTCCACGGCTGCCTCGGTTGGTCCATTTGTTTGTGGCATTTTGTGACTAGTGGATTTGAACCAACCTTTTAAAATGCCAAAGTTAAACAAGAACACAAACTAGATCAAGATCGAGCAGCGTTAGCTCAGCCACTCCTATGTTCTGTGAGGTGAGAATTACTGTTTTTGTCAAAGGAGTCTTGTCGCTTTGGAGGAAGCAAGGTTGCACTTACATGTACACTTAAACTGATATTTTTATGTTGTTTTTTTTTAAGTGGCTAAAATACATTTTGCTGCTGACCCTGTTCACAGCAGCACATTGTTTAGCTTCCTACACCAGTACTCCTCGCTGCTTCTTGCCATCTGCTGTACTTTTGGCCCTAAACCCTTTCCTCCAGATTATGACAATCCTCCGACAGAAGGTAAACGACGGGGAAGTGAAGGGACAGTCAATGAGGAGAGAGTGTGTGAGAGAGAAAGAGCGGCAAAACTGTGTTCCCTGTATCCACCTGCTGATTTTGTGATGTTGTGATGTTGTTTCTTGTTTTTTGCTCTGATTAGCCTCTATGAAATGTGACTGACAGTATTAACTGTCTCCAATAGTGATAGAAGAATGTTTTTCGCAGTAACCCTGAAATTGACCTCGCTGCTGTGCACGTGTTCCTAACCTGACCTTTTCTGTGTATTATTTTGATCATTATTAAAGCAAAAGAACACAATTTATGTCCATCAACATTAGAATTGATATAAGCTTCACATTCAGCTTGAACTTCATTTTATCTGTGCTCGACTGCAGCTGCCAGAATTATGAAATGCCAATTTTATCATCTGTGATTTGTCTTCTGAGAATAACAACCGCATGAAAGTGATAATTTACAAATATTCACTATAGTAAACTAAGAAATTCATTAAAGCAAGTCAGTTGGTGTTTTCTAAGCATTTCTATTAAACTAAGTATTCTACAGCTGCTCCACTGGTGCGAGCCGAGGCTGCAAGCGCGAGCTACCTGCTACAGATGAATTCAACGAGCTAACTGTATTAACTGTGGTACTGGTGCAATCACAAGAGGTCAACCTGCAACAGAATGAATTTGATTGGCCAAAAGGTGTTACCGTACTACCTACAATAGAGGCGCAATCCCACAAGGTCAGATTCGGAGCATGCATGTGCTTTTTAATCAAAGCGCTTTGTGTTAATTAATAGGCTGTGTTGTGTTTTATTGAAAGCACAGCACACACACACGCACACACATCTGCTGCATGTTTTATGACAGTAAACTATCAGCTTAGATTTTTCTGAATATATTTTAATATGTTCTGTGTTTAAAAAACAGAAATAGAATAAACATTTTTTCCCGTCATTATATTTCCCAGGGAATGGGAAATGGTCTTGATTAGATTCTTGGGAAGAAACCCTAGTTTCCCAGAAAGCTACAGTGTAATTCGAAACCCTGACTGCAGGTAACACACTGACTGTGGAGAAGCTGATCATGCAGCGCCGCTTCAAATTATCCAAACTATCCTTTAAAGTTAATTCGTATGGAGGTATCTTGCATTTGCTGCTTCATATAAATCTTTTTGACACTGGCAGTGATCGTTTGATTTGTTTCTTACAAATGAGACTCATTATTTGGTCATTCAGTAGGACGCAGCCTGAACAGTCTGTATTTCATTGTTCATTTCCATGGAAAACAACATGAATAACATCTTTGTGATGACACGTGGAAAATGACGGGTATAAAATGGACTGCGACTGGGCGAGGCTTCATTAAAGCCCTTTGATTGAGGACATTGCTTGTTTATGTTCGGACTGGACATGATGTAACATGATGAAACACACGGTCACAGATTGATTTTTGTGGTTAATCTTCTGGTGGGAGAGAGCCGAACACGATTGCAGAAGACCAACTTGACATTAGCGAGCGGGGGAGAAATATCATCAATGGGTTTTCACCAGAATATTAATTCGGTGCCCGTCGTCTCTGCGGGCTCCCCGAGATAATAAAACCACATTTTTGCCAAACCGCAAAGGAGCGGCTGAACGAGGACAAACAGAAATACGAGTCAATTAAATCAACAGGTGTTTTCAATGGAAATGGGCTCTCGCAGGCTATTGTTTGTCCTGGTTAGCAACCGTAACCAAGGAGTGCGGAGGAGAGGCGAGACTTGACAAAGGGTCAATTTGGCCTAAAAGTGGTTTAGTCTGTCCCCCGCCTGAGCGCTCCAGCGTCTCCGCCAACGCTTCAAAAAAAAAAAAAAAAAATCTGCACAGATCCGTCTCCTCCTGCACAGAAAGAAAGAAAGAAGGTCTGAGAATATTTTCAGTTTTTTTTTTCTCTCTCGCTGCAGGAGGGAGAAACGTCACATCAAACGGCGGAGTGAGCTGCAGCAGCTGATCACTGGGAAACACACACGCACTCCAGTGTGTGTGTGTGTGTGTGTGTTTGATGTGAGATAAAATGAAGGGTGTGCGTCTGACATGGGTGGTCTGTGTGTGTTTGTGCATGTGTGTATTTGATGGTCTGTATGTGTGTGTTTGTGTGGCATGGAGGCATCTGTTCATTGGAATAAACAACTTTCCATTTTTAACTGCCAGGAAAAAAAAAAAAGGTGAAATTAGCAAAAAAAATAACCTTCCCCTCCTCATGTGTGTGTGTGTGTGTGGAGTGTGTGTGTGTGTGTGTGTGTGTGGAAAGTGAAGATAGCTCAATTTAAACTCTTTTTTTTTTCTTTTCTAAGGGAGATGCCAGCAGGAACAATTCTAAAATTAATTCTTTTTAGTGTTTAAAGAGGAGGGCAGAGGAGGTGAAATGAACCGAGAGAAAAGAGAGTAAAAAGAGGAGAGAGGCCTGGGTTTTTTTTTTTCTAAATTAACAGGACAAAGAATAGAGACGGAGAAGAGAAAGAGGAGGTCAAACGACAAGATGAAATGCAAAAACAGAATGGAGCAAAAAAGACTTTTAAAATATTTTAAAAACACAAAAGGGAACAGTGGCAGAGGAGGTGAGACGAGAAGAAAAGAGAAGAGGAGAGGGCAGAAGACGAGATGAAATAAGGGTGGAGAAGAAGACAAACCCAAACAGAGAGGAAAGTTTACAGGACAGGAGGATGGAATTGCACATGAAAGAGAGAAAGCAAAAGGAAAGACGATGAGGGAGAAAAAAAAAAACAAACAAAAAAGGGCAGGAAGTGCAGAAGCGTGAGGAGCAGAAGATGAGGTGATGTCAGAAGAAATCAGAGGAAGAAGAGGGTCAAGAGAGAAGATGATCTCATGATGATTTTAAAGTTTTCACTTGTCATTTCACAGTTTTCAGTCCAACACATTTTATGAGTTTTGAGGATGTGAAGTCAGCTGACCTTCGTCGTCATGGTGATCTTTGTTGTACATTCTGCAGCAGTCACAGTTCAGTGAGGTTCAATCTGCAAACATCTTGGTTAGGTTAAAGTAAAGTCAATGCTTTGGGTTTAAATGAGGACATAACTTCACTTTTAATTGAATAATCGATTGTTAATCTTTTATTAAATGAATCCCCAACTATTTTGATAATCGATTAATCGGTCTGAGTAACTTGTTGAGAAAATAAAGGCAGAAATTCTCAGCTTCCAGCTTCTTAAATGTGAATATTTTCTGGCTTCTTTACTCCTGTGTGGCAGTAAACTGAATATCTTTGGGTTGTGGACAAAACAAGACATTTTATAGATCAAACAACTAATCGATTTATCAAAAAATAATTGACAGATTAATTTACCATGAAAATAATCGTAAGATGCAACCCTAAACTTCACATAAATGCATATAAATCTGTACGTCACTAACGTAATGTCTTACAGCCTCTGTAGTCTTCTAACCATGTAGTTTAGGCTACATAATAGAAAACATATAAAAAGTATTAGAAATCAGACTCTTCTGTCTTGGGTTTAAACTGGGCGTGGCTGTGCTCGGAGATTTATTACGCAATTAATTCCACAAACCAATCATAAAATAAAAACAAAACTTCCCTCGTCCCGCTGCTTCAGCTGCTCTCTGAGTCTGAGCAACAACGAGGAGCTGACACCATTAGATTGCTCCTTTAACACAAACAGTGATTTAACGTGGCTGAAATCAATATTGTTTTAAGTGTAAACTATATTTAGAACATTTTCCCTGCTTTATTTTGCTGTTGGACAGTTAGCCAGCTGAAGCCACCGTCTGTGCTCTCTTCACAGCTACAAAAGGGCATTTGTGCAGTATTTTTTGTATAGAACTTTTGTGCAACTACATTTCAGGGGCTGTGCAGTACTCTTGGGTGTTTGCTTTTTTGGCTGTATGGATCTGGGGGTGATACTGTATGTTAGTTATAGTTTGTTTGTACGTGTGTGTGGTCATGTCGCCTGTGTTCTCTCATATGTCCGAGACAAATTTCTCCTGAGGGAGACATTAAAGGCTTATATTATCTTATCTTATCTAAAAAAAACTGTCATTTTCTCCCACAGGACAGGGGAGTTGCTGGTCTATGGCTGCCTGGAGTAGTTCCCAGTGAGCAGTTCAGATTTGGTTCAAAAGTGGTTCAAACCAAATCTCACTGGGATTTGCAAGTGACATTTCCGGTCCTCTACAATGTGTAGATGAAAACCTATCGTCTCTTTGGAGCCTCATTAGAAAAATACACTGAAATTATTCAGGTGTGAGCCAGAAAAGTGGCCGGTGTCTAAAAGTGTCTAAAGTGACTAAAACACTCAACCACCACCACATCCTGTCCTCTTGTGTGTCTCTGTGACTCTTTATACTGCGTCCCAGTGCATACACATTTGAAATAGTCAAAGTTGTAACCAAAACGCCCAAGTACTTGTGCATGTGCGTTAGACTGTAGCAAGAAGCAACATTTCTTGATTTTACATGAAGAACTTCTCCTGTTATGATGTCCTTGAAGCTTCTTGTTGGTATTTAAGACATTTTAGATGGAAGTTACGTCTTCGTGTGGACCCAGTTTCACCTACCAGTCAAATATGACTCTTTCAACCTACAACTGAACAACGTATCAGTATAATTAAACAAATTTGTGACATGTTGATGTTGTAACTGTATTTCAGCTGGATGAAGAGAGGTCTTAGACGTTCAGGCTGGACTTCAACCAGTTTTCAAAAAGAAATCAACGGCTGGTGCTTCCTTTTAAAACAATATGTTGGATTCACTGAAGTCGCACAATAACACAGACAATTTAACAGATCGAGGCAGCGATAGACCAGCAACTCCTGAGCTCTGCAAAGTAAAATTACTAGTTTCGCCAGTGTAGTTTGGAGAGAGAGATATTTGACTTATGTAACGGCGATTTCCTGTCAGAAAAGTCTGTTTGACGGCTGTACAGTGGTGAAAATATTCTAAATATAGTGTACGCCTAAACTGAAATAGATGGGTTTTTTTGGTAGACCTTTTTTTTAAGTGGATAGAATATTTCTGGGCGATATAGCTGAAAAACCTATCACAATAGTGAGATTTCATATTGATCAACATCAATAATTATTGATCATTTAGTCTGTGACTGACAACAGCTTTGTTGCTGACTGTCCACAGCAGTTGATTGCTTAGTTTCCATGCTGATGCTCCTTTCTGCTTCTCCAAACTGGGAGTGTGTCGACCGCCATCTACTGTAGATAAAACACTGACTAATGATAAATACCTCATACAGTCACACGTCAGACTATCCCTGAAAGTACAAATGAAGGGAGAAAAAGAGGACAAGAGGAGAGAAGAAAAACCTAGAGAGTCGTCCTCCTCAATAATTTCCAGGGGGATAAAGGACAGGAGGAGAGGAGGAGGAGGAGAGAGGAAGGATGGAAACTCTTAGTGTTTGAGCAAAATGAGACGGTGAGAGGATAAACAGCAAAAACCTTCCTCCTATTATTTCCAAAACAAGAGAAGACAAAGAGAGACGAGGAGATGTGAAAGAATAAAAAAAAAAAAAAAAGAGGAGCAGACTGAAGATTCTTAATATGAAGAAAAACTGAGGAAAGAGAGGAGAGAGGTGAGCATTGTGGAGGCCAGGTAAGAGAGAAGCTGAGAGCAGAGGGAAAAACAAAGAGGTCCTCCTATTATGAATAATATTAAGAATAGAGCAGAAAGGAAAGAGGGAAAAAGGGAGAAGAGGAGCTGATGTAGTTGCACACTGACCCCCGTTGGCAGGCCGAGGTACTGCGCCGCTCAGAGACGTGGTCGTTTGGGAGAAATGAGAAAATGTTGTTTTCCTTCTGTTTCCTGGAAGGCCGTCAAGAAACTTAGAGCCCGTAATAAAACACCCTGAGTCATGGGGACACTAGAATCAAAACCATTATTCCATCAAAAGGGACAAAACCACGCCTCAAACATGAAAAGTCAAAAAATTGAAAACATGGTTGCTCACTTTCAAACCAGCCAAGGACTTCCAGGTAGCAGCTGGCAGCAAAAACTGCTGATTCCTCTCTGTTTTTTAATGTGTACTCCAGCTCTGGGTTGAATTACAGGAACAACAGGTGCACTTTGTGAATCACCAGAGTTTCTGTAATTTGTGCATCGCTCACATTTATGTGTGTGTGTGTGTGTGTGTGTGTGTGTGTGAGTGAATCAGGTCCTCGTCTAACCAGCTCCAGATGTGCACACAGATCAGTTGTTTACTGCCGTATGTTTGCTGGTTGTTTACTGGAATGTCCCGTCCTGTTTGTGGTGGCAGTTTGAGGCCCGCGTACGACCCCCCCTCTGTGGGGGTTATTTATCTGCTGTACGCCAATTAAAACCATTTTTTTCATCTTTAATTAGATGATCAAAGCTCTTCATATGAGCAGTCAAACAGAAGTCATAAATGTGGTTTAATGTGGTGACCAGAAGGAACTCCTCAATGCTCAACTATTCTGCAAGTTACACCCAAATGTTTGTATCGCTGACGTGTTAAAGTACCATACCACAGTTTAGTCACCCTTTTCATCAGATAATAATGAGATAAAAGGCTGCACTTTATTTTACAGCACATCAATAAGACATTACAAGCTGTACTTTGTGTTAAATTAGTTTTTAGACCCTAATTAGACCTTATCAAAGGGTAATTAGTGACACATTACAACAGAACTCTACTGTAAACTACAGTGTATAATTTCCCACTGTTAGATCCTTATTAGATGTTCTTAGGGTACAGTACAGTTCTATTGTAGTGTGTCCCCCATTACCTTTAATGAAGTCTAATACTGTCAAATAAAGAATATTTTATAGAATATTTAATTTTAGTTTTAGTTTTCATCTAATTTGATACAAACTACGGCTTGTTAGGTCTTTAGGATTTCACTTTTTAATCGCTTTTGAAAGAAGAAAGAAGAAATCTGTTCAGGAGATCCTGTAGAACCAGTTACTCTTGAAAATAGAGTAAAAATTAAGTTCAGTTTAAATAAAGGTTATAATCTAGAAAACTTTTCAGCTAAAGTTAGTCAAGTTTAAACTGAAGGTTCTAATGTAGTTCAACTAGTTTTAGTCAAGTTTTAAGAGAGGCTACACGTCTTTCAGGGGACTGTCCATTGTTCCAACGGTCCATTACTGCGCAATCTGCTAGTCTGAAAAATGTCCCATTGGACATTGGTCTGTTTTCGTGAAAAAAACACTAATTGCCCTGAAGGTCTAATGCTCAAAAAATACACACTTCCCCTGCAGCAGTTAGTTCAGTGACGGCCGGTCTCGTCCATGGTGCTAAAGCAGTGAGGGTTTTGCCCTGAATAGGAGATCTTCCTGGTCTTACACCTACTGACATTTCAAGTGATTTTACCGTCACAGACAGATTTCTTATGTCAGAATGAAATCATGAGAGATTTAGTCAGTTGGTGTGCACCACCGTGCACCTGAGTCGTGAGATGTACTTACATGGGTCAGGGTTAGCAAGTTGAGGGTGACTGTGTATTTTGGGAGCAATGAGAGATTCTTATAGGACTTTTTTTTTGTCATAGAAGGCATGTGTTCAGAGAAAAAGCTCTAAAAACCCACTTTACATATCTGTTTCAGCAGCAAACAGACAGAAAGACAGTTCAAGACTTGCTAGTTAACGTAGTGGATTTAGCAGCTAAAAACCCATCAGGAGTCTCAGGAGATGGTGGAGACCAAAAAGAGAGCTAAAAGAGCAAACATCGGACTTAAGCCCCTTTTCTATACACGTGCTGGCTTGGCTTGACAGTAGTTAAATATCTCCATTACAACAGGGGCTGCCTGCTCGCTTATGCATTGTTCACAATAAAAGTCTGCCATTAAGCAGCAAAATCAGGAAATGTTGGGTTTTTATCAGCAGTGACTGAACAATACTCAAACATGAAATATAGCAGATCCCTGAAAGTACAAACAGTGATGCAGGAGAGAAACTAAACTAAACTGAGAGCTGAACACACAGAGACTTTTAAATACACCTTTTTTACTTGTCTCCTGCACACACAAGCTCAGTCTCACACCACACGCTTGTTTGAGGTGGAAAAAGCGTGGTTATCGCGGGGTGGCCGCAGTGGATGAGATGTCACTGCAGTCCACATGTAGATGGTCCGTCTCCGTCATGACTCAGCACGGCTCGGTGCAAACTGCTGCAGCATAGTTTGACTTGGTGCGATCGAAAAGCCCTATTAAATTCATCAGGTGGCACAAACACAATTCCAAATGAATGATAATGTTGCTTTGTGTCTGCTGGCTGTGCAAATAAGTAACCGTTTGCCAAAAAAAAAAGGTCATATCAGCTTAAAAAGTGACGAAATGTCAGTGTTATGTTCACAACTTGTTTCTGCTGACCCCAAGAGAACAAAAAATTTAGTGCTGGTTGAAGAACTCAGGATGAAAATTAGATTTTTTTGCAGTGTTGCACCATCTTCCTCCTACATTTTTTCCCCCCCTGGTTATGACGCCCAGCATGCAAAATAGCAGCATGATATAACTTATTAGCTAGCTAGCATTAGAGGCTTCTGTAGAGATCAGATGACAAGCATGGTGGGTTGAAAACGAAGACTTTAATCTCAGTAGCAGAGCGGATCAGAAGCTGGAGGCAGGGGGAGTATAGAGGAGGATCTGCTGATGGTGCAGATGAAGCAGGTCCAACCTCGTTTGGAGGATCCTCCCTGTGGGTCTCCCCTACACCAGTCCCCTCCTCACCACCTGCACCTGCAGCCCAGCACGTTAGCCATATGTCTCCATGGTCCTCAAGGTGAAGATTAGTGTCTCCTATATATAGATTCTGGCTGAAAATGCAGAAAGGCTTGTTCTTTTGTTTCAGTGGAATTTTTTATTTATTCTTTTTTGACTCGGCTTAGAAATTCAGCTGAAAAAATCTGCTGAAATGCTTTATTATAATGCTGACTAACTGGACTTTGCGTAGTTTGTAATTGCTGTTTTGCAGCCAAATTTCAAGTGCTTGAAACTCTGACCTTCCTTAAAGGTCAGCTGCTCCTATATTTTCATATCTGTGGTGATAAAACTGGTGTGACTCTGTATTAGTTTGCAGTAGTGCAAAATAAATGAACCAAACATATCTTACACATTACCTGGAGCTGAAGGTATTTGTTTTCAGGCTTCGTCTAAATCTTTTTAATGACGATGTCCACCACAGAGTTGTGATCCGTACAGTCTCTCAGGATCCTCTCCATCTGGGTGTCCTCCAGGTGGCCATGTTGGCAGCTTCCCATCATCCAGACTGTTCATCACAGCCGAGGTGGATGGTGCCAGTCCAACGTGACGGCCAAAAACACACTCTCTCCTCTCCTGAACAATATCAAAAGGTTCTGCTCTATTTAAAGCTGTATGTAACATATGGTCACTGATATGAACATCATGTAACGGATGGTGTTAGTTTTGTCCTCGTCTTCAGTGTTTATTTCAGTTAGCCACAGGAAAAGTAAGTAATATGTTTTTTGTTTTTTTTTAATTACCTTTCAAAAGCTTGTGATGCTGAACTCAGAGAATTATAATCAGCTCTGCAGCTCCATACTATATTTTCAGCCTCTTTTAGTTCATTGTTTTGTCTTTTAAGACACATTTACTGTATCGTTCAGTCTCTAAAGGGTCCGGCATCCTTCAGACAAAGTAGTTTATTACCAAGCGTTTCGATGGCACTCACGCCTCATGTTTGGACAAAGAAAAAGACCCTGTGACGAATCATACAAATGGGAGTAACAGCACTTTTTATCAGTTTCCCCTCAAAGATGGTCATTGTGTTTCACTCTGTGGCACAAGTTCAATTCCTGACTCCTTCCTCATCTCCACATCTGCTGGTTAGTCATAGCATGAAGTCAGCGTGAATGTCGGATTGTCCAACATGTCCTCATATCTAAAGACAGAATATATCGTATGCCAGTAACTCCGAAAACAACATATTTGACACATCAGAGACTACGAGCGCCAGACGTACCGGACCTTCATTGTACTGGATGTCCATCTTCACGTGGTTATTGTTGGAAAATGGTTAGTTTGTTTAGGTTTAGGCACTAAAAGTACTCGGTTAGGTTTGGGGAAAGATCATAGTTTGGGTAAAATAAGTGTGTTAATTATCTAAGTTACATTATGTACGTGCAGTGTTGGACAAGTTACTCAGTACGTGTAATAAGTTACTTTTTTACTCCTTTGAAAAGTAATAATGTTACTTTACTTATTACTTGGTATCAAAAGTAACTTGTTACATTACTAGTTATGTTACTATTAGGGCGGCCCCAACGATTCAAATCAATAGTCGGAGACCCCTCAGTCGAGTCAGCCGAAGATACAAAAATGCACAACGATGATGAATTAAA
Source organism: Lutjanus argentimaculatus (assembly GCA_034769285.1). NCBI lineage: Eukaryota > Metazoa > Chordata > Actinopteri > Lutjaniformes > Lutjanidae > Lutjanus > Lutjanus argentimaculatus. Next base: position 6,377,947 of record JAWZSL010000023.1, read on the forward strand.
GGGAACCAAATATATTTTTATATCAGCTGGTTGTACTGACTTTTTTCCCCCCACAATTCACACGCTGCGTACATGACATAAGTTAAGTCTGTTACAAAAACTGTCAGTTATTTTCTTGATGAATCAATTAGTTGTTTGGTTTATAAAATGTCAGAAAATGGTGAAAAATGTTGATCAGTGTTTCCCAAAGTCCAAGATGACGTCTTCAAATGTCTTGTTTTTCCCACAACCCAAAGATATTCTGTTTACTGTCATAAAGGAGTCAAGAAACCAGAAAATATTCACATTTAAGAAGCTGGAATCAGATCATTTTGACTTTTTTTTTTCTTAAAAATAATTCAAACTAATTAATCAAGTGTCAAAATAGTTGTTGATTAATTTAATAATCCATTAATCATTGCAGCTTTAGATTTTTGGTCACACATGGGACTCAAACAGAGGTATCCTGGTTGAACGTTTGGGTGTGTTTTCCCCATCCAACCACATCACCTGACTTCCTCTTTTGCTTTGATCGCCACCTAACAATAAATGTAAATAAATGTAGTAATAAGCTGCTTGCACAGGCGACCTAAAACTTTCCAAAACAACATTAGAAAGACGTCGGGGGAGGGGGTCTCTGAAGCTGTTTGAACACCCAGCAAGCAGTTCTGAAGGAGTAAACAAGTCCATTAAACCTTTGTATGAAACATACGGAGGCCTTGATAAAACTTACATCAATCTTTTTTATGTAATAACATTTTTTAGCATGTCAGCTCATTGTTTTCTGCCCCTAGTGACCAAAAATGACCAATGCAAGTTTAAAATGAATAGATTAATAACACAAGCAACAAAACAAGATGATCAGGGCTGATCATGAGTTTAAGTGTCTTCAGTATTTCTCCCTTGATATCAGCAGTTAACTTGGTGAGTCGTACAAACAGAAATGATGGTCAAATCTACAAAAATAAAGCGTAACGTTCCTTTAAATTCTATAAATAAACTGTAACTAAAGTGCAGTTTATTTTCACCTTCAGCGGTGGATGTTCTGGATGTCTCTATTTGTAATTTATTATCCTGACAGTAAACACACTCCGCTCATCCTCCTCAGTGCCAGACAGAGCGTGTGCAGACATCTTTACAGGAGGGACGTTACCCACAATGCCTTGCAGGCTGTGTCAACAGGGGTTGAGTTGTGGCTGGAGCAACAACTGCTGTGATTTAGGACAACTTGTGTGTGTGTGCGCGTGTGTGGAGGTCGAGACAGCATCTATTTAAATTGCACAGAGAGAGAGAGAGACTATAAAAGTAACCTGTTTATGATCCAACACGCCCTTGCCCTTTCTCACAGACATCAGCTGAATTGATAGTCTTCCTCTGTGTGTGTGTGTGTGTGTGTGTGTGTGTGGTGGTGTGTGTGGTGTCCCCTGCAGAAGATTTATTGCGCTCACCAATATTAAGAAATGAAGGAACACCATCAATAATCTCACACCAGCACACACACACACACACACACACACACACACACACAAATACGAGTACACACAGTGTGAATACTTAAACACACAGTACACAACACAACACACACATTCTGGAACATACTGAACCTGCACATGCACACACACACCTGCACATGTATGTACCTTGAAACTGTCCAGTGTTACACTGAGAGCCAGAACTCATGGAGAGACTCTGACAGGAGTGATAACTCTGCCAAGACCTGACTCACTGTGTGTGTGTGTGTGTGTTGTGTGTGTGGTGTGTGCAGGTTCAGTATGTTCCAGAATGTGTGTGTTAAGTTATTCTCATGAGGACTGAATCGTGAGGACATTTTGAGACGTTCTTTGGACATCCCCACAGAGAATAATGCTGATTTTATGGCTAAAATGAGGGTTATGTTTGAAGATATTGCAGAATCACCATGTACGTGTCCACAACCAGTGTGTGTGTCTGTGTGTGTGTGTGTGTGGTGTGTGTGTGTGTGTGTGTGTGTTTAGAAGGTAGACAGAAGAATACATGGATTTGCAGTGTTGCAGTCTAGACTACGGCTGCACAATTAATTGCACTATTATCGAAACTTCAATATTGCCAAGTGCAATATCCAAAAATGCAGAACCAGAACCAAATCGCAGTCTTTTGAAAAAGAAAACGTACTTCAGTGCTGCAGTAGGGCTGCACAGTTAATTGACAATTTTTATCCAAATTGCAATATGGCTTTCTGCAATTTTCAAATTGCAGGAGCTGCAATATTTGTTAAAGGCAAAATGTGTTAAACTTTTAAATTAATGAAGGTCATGAGACAGAGATGTCCTGTCCTACAAATCAGATTTGACAGACTTAAAAAACATCTTCATTTGGTACAGATTCCTGCAAAATAAATAAATAAATAAATAAAATTCATAGCATTCATATTGGAGCTGACATGAGCTAAATCGTTATTTAGCACATGCAAAAACATGACTTAGACAGCTACTTTGGCTAGCGTCACTTACACTTGTGTTGCAGAATTTTACACAGTGTTTTCTTTTGGATGCTGTTTTGCAGATGTCTTTTTACAGATGTTCTGTCTGGCATCTCTGTTCCCTGACAGCCACAGCTGCTTCTTCTCCTGTCTCACACATTCACTTTCTTGGAGAGTGTCTGAGGGGGTGGGTGTGGGTGAAAGCAGTTAGGGGTGACAAGCGAGTCATGTGTTTTCCAGTCTCCCATCTCAGGCAAAAGAAAAGCTCTTCTTTTAATCTTATGCAGTTGTCTGCACCGGCTCTGTTCGTCTCATGTCTCAGCTGTGTCTGATGGACATAAACACAACCTGAAGCACTGATTTAGACTGTAGTGTAGGGCGCAAAAGATGACAAAATAGAGCTCAGAGGTCAAAACAATTTAACAGTAAAACAAACTTACTAATGATAAATGGCGCTTACATAGACCATTAACCATACGTGTGAAAATGTAAGGCTGGTGCTCATTATAAAGGCATTGAAAAACATATTTTAACCACATTTTGTCACCTTCGGCGGAGCAGAGTGTGCAGCTCACTCGGCTCTGGTTTAATCTCAGCAGGTGGGAAACAAGACACGGGAACTTCTTGAATTTCTGCAGCATTCATTTGTGGATGAACTGTACATTTACTGTCAGTAGACAACTTCACTCCAAAACTTTGATTCCTCTGCTCCAATTGCCAGCACTTGACTACTCTGAGCACAGCCAGTGGCCAGCAGTTTCTTCCTTTACACACACATTACAGTACGTATGTGTCATGTCAATGGAAAAATAGATCAGGAATATTTACACACATCAAAGTAAAACTGCACGCGTGGCAGAAAGTTTGGCTGCTTGTTTGCCACCGACACTCGGATAAGACGATCCTATGTAGAGAGATGCTTCAGTGAGGCGTGAATGCTGTTGTCGTGCAATTGTGATGCTAATATGACGTTTGGGGTCTAAACAAGGGGTAACAGTAACAAAAATTTAAAATTAGAAATGAGTCGAGTTATTTGTTGCAGGGTTGATGCAGGATTGTTTTTTTTTTTTGTTGTTGTTTTTTTTTTTACATCAAGTCACAGTAATGATGTTAACAAATAAATTATATAATGCACAGGCAATTTAGTGATATCCCTGCAGTTGTAGAGTTGACCGGTCTTGAATTAAAAACTTTCACTTAAACACTTAAATTAAAAACTTGAATTAAAAAGTCTCAAAACAAAAACTGATCTTAAGTGCTGCAACACTATCATCCAGAGAAAACATGCATCATTCTAAACCTCCAGATTCCTTTAGGGTTCCCTCTATCCGATGATATTATACAGTATATTTTCAGTATCATCTTGTTCCAGCTTCATCTTAAATGATGTTTACTGAAATATTCAAAAGACTCCATGTTTATCATGGCCTCAATGGCCTCCATCAAATGGAAATGTTTTACTTGTCTTGTGCATCATTTTATGCACATTTTTTTTTTCCAAAATCCATCTTGACACATCAGGTATGTCCAAAAACTTCAGGACGTCCATTAGAATTTAAAATAAAGTCAGTTAGATCTGAACAGAACTTGGCCAAAGAGCGGGAGATTGTAAAGTGGGGTTTGCAGAAGTTCATTTTTACATGTTTAACTTTTCAAATATTTTAACTGGTGTCATGGAAGGCTGCTGATAAAAGCTCTAAGATGGATGAGAATACTCTTTCTCTTTCTCTCATACAATGAGACATTCCTGTTTCATGCATTTATCATGTGAAAGTAGCTCCTGCTTAAGTGTCGGTAACAAAAATACCATCTTGGAATGGGATCAGACCAGACCAACACCTGTCAGCATGTTGACACTTCGACACACGAGGACTCTGTTACTGTAGTTTGTTGAAAAGAATTTCGACACAGTTACAGTTTCACTTGTTTTGTTCAGTCTGACTCATGAGCTGAGGAGATGCAAAGTTAAAGGAAATAATTTATGCTTTATGAAAGGAAATTGATTTGAGAGATTGAAAGTTGCAACAAACAGAACAGAACATGAGCACAAACATCAACTGTGGTTAAATTAACATTTAATTAAGTTAATGTTCTTACATTTACAAAACAGTGTTGGACACAAGTGGGAGGTTTGGAAGGTTTTAGATTCTTTAAATTTATTATAGTATTATAGTTTACCTACAGTTGTTCAAATTCCAACACTAAAACCTTTTGGTAGGATTATTATTTATGCATGTTTTAATTCAGGCAGAAAAAATAATTTTCATCCTCCAACATGAGCGAGCAGATGACGACTCTGCAGCCTGACTGAAGTGGGAAAAGAGAGGAAAGACATGGACGTGGGGGAGAGGAGAGGCTGGTGGCATTTATAATCGGTGTGACGCACAAGGTGGACTCCTTTCTGTGTGTGTGCGTGCGTGTGTGTGTGTGTCGGTGTGTTATTCATAGTCTCGATTGGCGTCATCAGCTCTGAGCAACCCACTGCTGTTTCAGAAAGTCACGCTGTGATGCAACATGTTAACCATCAGCACGCGTCATGGCCCACTCCCAACTACACACACACACACCGAGCTGTCACACTGTGTGTGTAGTGTGTATGTGTTGTGTGTGCTAATTCACATTGTGAATAAACCTCCTCTATCAGCTGTGCTGCAAACACAAGATCTCCACCACACAAATCGGTCCAAATACAAAAGGAAAACATGAAAATTTGTGTTTTAATCACAACTTGTTCTACTTTTATTTCTTCATATTTAACATACATGCATCCTCTTGTTTTTAGGCCCATTTTTAATTGCACATAAAATCTTTAGTCAGAAACCAGGAAATGTTGAAGAAAAAAACGTGAATAACAACAGCAAAAGAAAAGTTTTTACATTTAGCTGAAGCTGAATGGTTGCAAACTGCAAATTGCTTGCAGTGAAAACAGACTTGAAGCGTAAAGCATGTGACTTAATGTCAGTCAGACTTCAACTGAGGAGATGAAAATATCTGATCTGTGTGGAGCGATGAGGAGACTGTAACCTTCCTTTTAATGAAGTCATGTCATTGCACCTTTTCTTATGCAATGATTTAACGGGACCTGACTGGAGAACTCCATGAAGCAGCTCCTGATATTCACACATTCATTTGAATTTTATTTTGCAGAGCTTCTGGAAATTCTGTTAAAATTTGTGCTACATTGAATAGAAATTTCACTACTGTAATTTTCTTCCATTTCTACTTTTAGGCCTCTGCAACATAGCTGAAAAGTCTATCATGATGGTGAAGTTTCATATCAGTAGCTTGTGACAGAGGACATGTTGTGGACTCCAGAGGGTGTAAGTGTCTAAGCTGATAAAACAGGTTTCTTGTATTGTCGGTCCGGGTCAGGATGCTGTTCCTGCAGTTTACACACAGTGTTGCTCTGATAGTTCATCCATCCACTTTCTTCTGCCAGTCCGCGGTCGGGTCACAGCGGCAGCAGGCACCACTTTCCAGCTCCTTCACCTCAGCTGCCTCTTTTGGACACAAAGGAGCGGTGGTTTTACTCTGAGCTCCCTCTAAATGTCTGAGCCCTTCACTGTCTGATAGTAGTCGGTCTTTAAAAAAAACCCCACACCTGTCCTTTTTTATCTGCACTCATTTTTCACACTGTTGCTGTTGTCTAGCATGTCACTCTGCACTGTTTCTCACATTATGATGGGGCAGTTGAACCACCTGCCTGTTAAATGATTGGCTGTTGAGTGTCACTTGTAGCTTCTACAGGTATGACAGGCTGTTTATGAGCCAGGGAGGGAGCACGCGTGGTGCTTGTAGCACGCTCCATTATTAAGGGATATAACAGGCTGTTTGTGAGCATGGACATATTTGATATGTGCTTTCATGGTGGTTTGCATTTAAATGCGTTTAAGTGAAGCTATCAAACATTTTATCTGACTACTTTCTTATTGCTATTGATGAAGTGTCACCGATAGATATCATGATGGTTTTATTGCCCAGGCCTGTCCTCTTCCAGGTTTTTTACATCGGTAATTTGCCAATTAAAGCTTATGTTGCACGTAGCCATGCAGGAATTACTGACCAAAATCACTGGATTGGATATTATGGGCCTAAACTATCAGGTCAGCGACATGCTGTAAGACAGATGTGCCACAGTAACACAGATCAGCAGCATCTGTCATGTGAAAGGCAACTAGAGAGCATGAGTGAGATATGTCAGCTGTGTGGATTTATGTTAAGCTCACAGAAACTTTCTTTTTAAGTGTTTGAATGGTGCTGACCAATGAAAAATGTGGCTAAAAGTTTTGTGTGTGGGAAACTTAAAGAGTGATGTTGTGCACTGTTTTTCTTCCTTCACTGGAGTAGAATATTTATCTCGGTTTGACATTTTTTAGATGACCAGACTGAGCAAAGTGCACCCACACATATGTGTTATTAACAGCTTAGTTGTTTAAGAAAGGGAAAAAGACGTATCTGCAGATACTCGAGGTTGCAGTATTGATATTGGACTTTAAAAAAGGTTGTTCTGAGACATCCTTGGTTGCATATATTTCAGTCTGAACAGAGGCAGCTGTATGTGCGGTTAAGTGCAGCACAGACTGAGTGGATGAACCCAGATTGAGGTCAAGTACTTTTATTCCATCATTAGCTTGTCTGTGTGTCGTGGCAGTTATTCCATCAGGCAGATTTTCAGCATGAGCACACCTGTTGTGCTTTATTTAACCTAACCAGTATTATAGCCTCAGACTGTGCAGGTTTCAGGCTCATTTTTATATTTAATCTTTTCAAATATATTTAATTGGTGTCATGAAAAGCTGCAGATATGAGCTCTAAGATGCATGTGGCTAAACAGAGCCAGTCTTGACCAGTTTGGTGCCTGAGGCAGGAGTTTAGCTGGTGCCCCTTGTATTGTAGCATGTCTAGTTTCTTTCCACGAGTTTAACGCACTGAAATAAAAAACTTCAAAGTATTACATTAAAAAATGATCTGTTGTGAGCCAACACTCAGGGCAAAACAACATCAAATGGCATCAGTTAAAAAGAAACAAAATAACACAGGTATAATTCATGAAATATGGAACAGAATCTTGGTTCTCCTCTCCTGTCTATTCTAAGAGGACTGTCTGAGTTACAGAAAAACTCTTATAAAAGCCGGTTGACCGTGCCAAACCAATAGGAAGCCAGCCGTCTCCATGTTACATGCAGATCGGTCATTTTCCCTCATGTGATGCCAGAGACGTCGATGCCAAGTGTGTCTCGACATGTTTTCAGCGTGTTTTCTGAGCTTCAAAGCGTCACTGCAGGAACTCCAGAGTCACCAAAACCCATAAAAACAGAATGAAAGCACTGTTAAACTGCTACGAGTAGCAATTCAGAAATGGGTGTTTTTCTGGTTTTGGTGCAATTATGACTTTAAAAAAAAATACAAGTGGGGGAAAAAGACGGTTTAGTTTGAACCTATGCTGGGTAGTGTTATTTTAACCCTTTCATAAAGCACTTTATGTGTGGTTAGTTGATGAGGCTGCCTGGAAACACTTTGGCAGGACAGAGTCACTTCGTGGAAAAGGACTCTATTCCCTGACGTTTGGGCAATTTGTCATTTAACGGAGCACTCTGGCAATTTAATATTGCTGATGTTTTTGTTTGTTTTTTCTTTTAAATATGGCTGAGCTGCAAAAATGTGTCATCCTATGCTTCCCATAATGCACAACAGTGTTTATTAGACCTTATTTTTGCCTGAGAAATGCCTCTCAAAACTTCTCACCCCAGTTTTCCAACTGGCCATCGTCAGGCCATCAGCCGGTCATTGGCGATATATTCATCCCACCTAACACCTCCACCCGAGAGTGTCAGCTTGGAGGTGTGAGCAAGTGGTGAATTCACTAGGTTACGTAGACTGCGTACGTTCACTACTCCATCGTGATTTTCTTTTTGTGAATGCACCTGACCAGTGCCTAAGGAAGTTAGACACTGTACCATTGTGCTTTGTGTTTTATCACTGGCTGTGGAAATCACATACACCACTGTGCATCTGTCATCTGTGTGCCCGCAGGCTGTTGCATTGGTTTGTTTTTGTATATAAATCTATTCTTGCCCTGGTTCCTTCTTATCTGTCTACATAATGTGTAGAAACCGAAATCAATATGGCCTCCTCTCTCATAATATTCTACAAATGCTGGTTCTGAGAGTGAGAACAGAACTCTGCAAAAGAAAATCTTTTAACTATGCTGCTTCTTCGTCCTGGAATAATCTACAGAAGGATCTGAAACTGGCAGAGCTGGTCACTGTGGGGGAATTCAAGTCGATTTTAAAGGATCGAGAAAATAGCTCCCTTGGTCAGTCTGATTGTTCCTAAATTTTTACCGAAATAGTACCCACATCATAATTTTTTTGTCCTTGACCTTGCACTCCATTTTAATTGGACACAGTGGTTTTTCACTTGTGCATGTACATATTTCCCTTTAAAGCAGAAATACAACCATACACCTTCTGAATTCAAGTTTCTCTGTTTTACCGAACTAAGAGGAGCTCCTTTTTTTTTTTACTTGTAAAACTCACTTCAGTCAAACTCAACAGAAAAAACATGCAAGTCACCGAAACCATCTTTGTTAGTCTGTCCACTCTTCCAACAATCACCAGCTCTGGTTTGGTCGAATTAAATCCTTAATTCGCCATGTGAAAAGAGTGCAAAAAGAGTCTGACGCTGCAGGCTGCTCACCTCTCACTCCTCAACCAGCTCAGAGCACTCGGCTCCGGCTGAGTGGGTGTGTGAGAGCGCAGTGCGGAGCAGCAGCTGTCACTCTACAGACCATTACATTAGCAAAATAAAATGACAAATATTGCCCCGAAAATCAGACAAAAAAATCATCCAGCAATGGATTCAGCCCATCATTGATATATTCGTCCAATCGCCCAACCCTAATTGCCTTGAAGGTGTTAGCATTCAGCTCTAATAGCACTACGCAGCAGCAGCTAGCATGGCTGTAGCAAATGGCGCTAAACAATCTTCTGTTGCATGACTGTTTTCTCAGAGGCGTCTTTCATCAGTCATTCTGAGAAGCTAAAACATGAATTAAACTAAAGCAAGTGTTTTTTTGTTGTTGTTGTTTGGAGACTAAAACACTGTTTGTTTTAAAGTTATACCACCTGCATCATTATCAGTTTGTCTTTGACCGTTTTCACTCTTTATTGTTGATTTCTTGTTCTGTTAAAGGTCTGATAACTGAGGTTTGTTCTTCTAGATGGATGAGACATCGTCTGTAAAACCTAAAATGTAAAAAAAAAAGTATCTGAGCTGGGTCATTCTGACAGTTTGATAGATAGAGGAAAGACTCTGGGAGGACTCAGCCACAGTTTGGCTGCAGGGTTCGGCTTGAGGTTTGGATGTTGTGGTGGCACTCATGGGAAACAGTATCTGAGCACTCACACACACAGAGTGCCAGCTATAATGTTCCTGTCCACAGGCAAAATGAGAGACAATCAAGTATCATTTCCTCCATTACCCTCTCTTCCATATTCAGTATGTTAGTGGGAGGAAAGTAGCCTCTTCCTCGTGTACGTTTGAGAGAAGTGAACAGGCAGAGATACAGATTCAATCCTGTGAGTATATGTATAAAAAACATATTGTTACCTTGGTTAGTTTGCCATAAGGTTTTTTTTCAGTCATTCTGTTCTGTCTGTGTAGAAACATCTTTTTTAAATTCCCACAGCAGAAATCAGGTTTCATTTTGGAGGAAACGGAGTCTTAAGAAGCTGTACTGTTTTATCATGATGTAGTAAAGCAGTCTGTCCACTGGGTGGTGTTGTTGTAAAGCGGTCAGGTCTTTTGAAATCCTGCAAAAATGCAAAATATCTGAGATGGTAAATGATCAGTGATCACCGGCCGCTGTGGCTTGGAGGGAAACATTTTAGACATTTTCCTCAGCGTGAATTCAGCAAGTCATTAATCAGTCTGGACTTCTGAATGAAGCTGAACACACACTTTATTTTCATGAAACACTATTTTCGTCATTCCTCATGCGTCTTTAGAAATAAGGTTATGTTTCTCTTAAATTTATGATTTATATCTGTTCCAGATGTGGAGGGAAAGGCTCGGTCAGTAAGTAATGCCTTGCTTAAAGGAGCAATACGTAACAACTATGCGTGCAAAAACGAGTACTGCAGTCCGAAAGGCAAGTTGGAGCCACAGACTGTAAATTAAATAAGTTGAAATCTATTTAATATGTGTTCTGTGGTTGAAATTAGTCGTTTCCTGCCACCCCCTCCACTTCAGACTCGGAAGATCAGGCAGGAGGGCAGAACTTGTGCAACATCGTAAATTGGCAGTAACAAGTGAGGACGAGTTGTACACTGTAAGCTGATCATGTTTATAACTCAATTGTCTGTGAAAGTAAATTTAAGCCTTAAAACAAAAGCCCACTGCTCTGAAGTTGGAGTTCAGTGGCTGCCTGTCTCACTGCTGCCAAACTCCATTAACATTTTGCTGAATATTACCCGTTACAAACATCTACACCTTCTACAAGATTATTGATGATTTCTTCCGACTCATAAACAGACACTTACTCATTCAGTGAGCATTTGGCATTAAAATGAACTCTAAATAACGTGAAACCAGCAGACAAAAACAGTTATTCCAGCCTGGAGTAGGAACGTCAAAGCAGGGCACCGTGGCTACAGCGTTGATTTTAGAAATTGTTTAGAAGTTTAATTGCACTTATTCATATACATTTTGTTCGTTTATATGTGTTGTCAGTTTTTTTAGACTTTTTCCAACTATTGAACTGTCTAAATATTGAATACACAAACCCAACAGATGGACAATCTTCTTAGTAAGAAAAGGGTAAAGCATACAGAGTTAAGTTAAATTCAGTGTGTTCTCGTCTTAATCCTTAAACTATTTTTTAAAATACATATTCCACAATAGCAGTGATGATTTGGCAGAACATGCAGTTGTGGTTTGATGACACAAGAGGTCATTATAACACCTCACCTCACCTGTATACAGTACGGCTCACAGCACAGCTATTTAGGAATCTCAAGGTTTAGCAACTTTCATGTTCTGTTCGGCAGCTTTAAGAGCAATATTTTGGTTAATATAACGCAGGTTTCCTGACAGAAAAAGCTGTCTGACAACAAGATAAAGTGGTAAGATAATTATAAATATAATAGCAATCTATAAATATGGCATATTTAAACTGATACTGATTTTTTTAAGTGACTAAAATATGTTTTTCTGCTGACCCTGTCCACAGCGTGCATTGCTTCGCTTCCTACACTGGTACTCCTGCTGCTTCTTCAAACTGGGGCCAGCTTGTTGACCACCATCTACTGTAGGTAATTACCAGAGTACGGACAAATACCTCATACAACTCCACTTCAAATAAGGCCAATGACAGGAAATACACAAAATTTCTCAGTTTCATAGGAGTCATGGGAGTTTTTTTTTATTGATTACAGTGTCTTTGAGGTGTTTTCGTCATTAGACAGTTCACACCAAGGTGAAAACATCTGAAGATCCCAAACACAAAGATGAGTCAAAAACAAACACAAAAAAATAAACAATGTAAGAGGTAAAAGTAAAATTATACAGCAGACATACTGTATGTCAGGACATGATCATAAACTATAATACAAAGTCTCCTGAAACACTGCAGCTCTCTGCTGTACAAATGTACAACTGTGTACTGTTTGCTACAAATGTTCTGGTCAAACCGTCATCATCCTCACCTTCGTTACATGATTTCTCTCTGGAGAGCTCAGTAGTCCGACTGGGCTGAATAGGACCAACATCACAAGTTCTTTTTTTTTTTTTTTAAGAAAAAACATTGCAAAGACAAAAATTAAACTGATCCATAAAGCGGTTCCCATGTTGATGTCCATGGCAAAACGTCTTAGTTTGCCCCATTCAGTGTGGATTTGATGATTTTGGTGTTTCAGCAGATTTAAATGCGTCTCAGCCGAGTATTACTTAAATATTGTACCACATGTCCGTTGAAATCTCTGTTAACAGACACTTTGTGCAACATCACAGGCTTCTGGTACCTGGAGACGATCTGTTCAGGCTTCTGTAGTTTTTCCGGGCATGTTTCTGAAGTGTGAGGACAGCTGGTGCCTCCTGGTGGTCAGCTGGTGGCTATGCGCTCTGCACAGCGCTCTGCACGGCATTCTGCACAGCACTCTGCACAGTGTTCTGTGGACTTGAGGACTCTGCAATAACAACAAAATAACCACAATGAAATAAAACGGTAAACAATATCAAACTCTTATCAGCTGAGTTGAGCTGATTACAGATTTACTGTATCAGAGTTTGTTGGCCAATAAGAAAACAGATTGCAGTACACAAATACAGTAAGATGTTTGAGGTCATTTAGAGAGAGTAGCCTCAAGGTGCTGCTAGTCCACCTCGCTGCTCTGTATGAAATGTATGAACACAGAATGGGAGGGGCAGGACAGGAGGCCTGCGCTGTTGTGTTACATGTCATGTCTCTTTTCTTTCTGGAATCCTGACATGCTGCTTAAAAATCACACACTGGGCAGCCTTGGTTTGATGAAAACGAGCAAATCAGATGTCATGGTGGCTCTTCTTTATAGCAGTACTGTGCTCTCTGTTTAAAAAAAGGCTAGCGTCTCTATTACAGTTTTTCTACCAGAGAAATGCCCCATAAACTTGGTATCTCTCCAGGGGGCAGAGCCTTAAGTCCTGTGTTACAGAGTGTTGTGTGCCTGATGCACCTTCCTGTCAGCTTGCTTTGGGTCATCTTGTCACTTTCTAGTTAAGCTAGCAAAACAGTGACCTAAAACAGTTTACTGACACAATGTTTGCCTTAACCATGAGATTAAACATACAGGAGACCTCACGCTAACTGTAACCTCAAGCAGAGATGTTTGTTTTTTTTTTTGTGATCATCAATTTACGACGATACACTTACACTTCTTGAACTGCTGACACGCATACAACTGCAATTAACAGGAGACTTCCCTGCTGATGTTCAAAAGACTTCTGCCCAACTGTAGATGAATTCTCAAATTGGCCAACATAACGTTATACTGGAAAATATAACTTAATCCGGGGTCATCACTGATTGATACAGTTAATCTGAAAATGGGTGATTAAAGAGGCTTCTTCATTTCTGACTGACTGGTTTGGGAGTTCAGGTATTTAAACCACTGTGTGGTCGTTAACACCTAGAGGGGGCATGTGTCTCGAGTGCCCACCCTTCCATTGTGTGGACCTTGGGTTTCACCTGGGGGGAGGTGTGAATGAGAGTCGTTAAGGTCCCTGCCACCATGTGCCTTGTTGGAGTCACATGATTTCAGGTGTGTAACCTGGAAAGGCCATCTCTCAGCAGAGGAGGTGGTCTAATACATAATTTATCTGCCACATACAATGCAGTTTTAAGATCACTCCCCAGACAGTTGGTTACACACCTGAAATCATGTGACTCCAATAGGGCTGCAACGATTAGTCGACGTTGTCGACAAAAATCGATAATAGAAATAGTTGACAATGAATTCCATTGTCGACTATTGTCGCCAGACGCGTTTTTTCCAACAGAGTGAGGCATCTCACTTGATTATAATCTCTGCCGAGAGTCGCTCATGCGCAATAGCGTCTCTGTCTCTGATCGGTAGCATACAGAAATGGCGGCGTCAACATCAGGTACGCGTACCAAAACTTCTAAAGTTTGGGAGCATTTTAGCCTGGATACGGCGAATAAAAAGACTACTTGCAAGGTTTGCAAAGCAGACCTTGCGTATCATGGCAGTACCTCGGTGATGCACGAACATTTAAAGAGAAAGCACGTCGGGCAGTTGAACGAAACGGAGTCTGACTCGCCTCGGTAAGATTCAAGTAACATTCAAGCCAATACGGTTTTTATGACATACATTGTACATTTTATAAGCGTATTTTCGCTATAAAAGAGAGCTTGAGCGTTATGCCAGACTGTGCCTGACAAACGTATTTTAAATTAAATGCATGCAGTCCGAAGAAGAGAGGCACCATGGACCCCTTCCTGCAAAAGAGGCAGACGTGCACCCCGCAACAGGCGACTGCCCTCACTGAGTCAGTACTGCAGATGCTGATCTATGATATGAGGCCGCTCTCCATGGTCGATGGTGCCGGGTTTCAACAGATGATAGCCCAGTTCAACCCCGACTACATCCTGCCATCCAGGACCCATTTCACCCACTTGATGGAGCAGAAATACAGTACAACGTTTCTGAAGGTAATTGTTTAAAATACACACACACACACACGCACACACACGCGCGCGCGCGCACACACACACACACACACGGTTCATATAAGCAATCACACATTTCATTTAAGAGCAATTATATATTTCATATTAGCAATCACACACACCCACACACACACACATTTCATAATTCATATAAACAATCACACATTTCATACAAGCAATCACAAATGTCATTTAAAAGCAATTATATATTTAATTCATATATTACATATTTACATATATATATTAAAATAGCTGAAATACATAACTTAATTTTGGTAAAATCATAGAGTAGCTGCAATTATTAAAACTGTAAAACTTGTATGTTGAATAGTTTCTGTTGACATGTAGGTTTTTGCACTTTAAATATTTACAAAAATCAACTTTTGTGTTTAAAGGTAAAGGAGATCCTAAAAGAGGTCAACAGCTCCCTCACACTGACGTGTGATGTTTGGACCAGCCATGCCACAGAGGCATATCTTGGAGTTTCGTGTCACTTCATTACCAAAGACTGGCAAATGAAGACTTTGAACCTCGCCACTCTACCTCTGGAGGAGAGGCATACTGCTGCCAACATCATGTTATGGATGGAAGAGGTGATAGAGAAATTTGACATCTTGCCTAGCAAAATTAAAGCAATAGTACACGACAACGGGTCTAACATGGTGGCGGCAGCTCGACTCCTGGAAGAAAAACATGGTTGGTTTTCAGTCCGCTGTGCTGGGCACACCTCCAACTTATCGTAAACAGTGCCCTCAAAGAGCCCAGCATCAACAAAGCTACTGGTGCTGCAAGAAACTTAGTGGAGCACTTTAGGAGAAGTGAGATGGCAAATTCAAAACTGAAGAAGAAGCAGCAGCAAATGAACACCGCAGAGCACAAGCTGATCCAGGACGTTAATACGCGATGGAATAGTACGTATTACATGGTGGAGAGACTCCTGGAGCAGCGGTGGCCAGTCACTGCAACCCTCTCTGACCCTGAGGTAACACCAAGAGGCAAGCACTACTGTGACCTCAAACCAGAGCAGTGGGTGCTACTTGAAGAGCTGGTGCAGGGGTTGGGGCCTTTTGAATGTGCAACCGTTTTCCTCAGTGGACAGGAGTATGCTACTGCTTCATGTCTTCCACAGCTGGTCAAAGGCCTGCAACGGTCCATACAGCAAACACAGTTTGAGATGAGCGCAGGAAAAGCCTTTCGAGCCATTACAGGAAAAGGAATAAGTGAGAGGTGGGAGAATCTTAACACTGTGTCTGCAGAGAGAGACAACCCACTTGTTCTTGCAGCTGCCATCGACCCAAGATTCCAAAAGATGAAGTTTATCTCTCCTGAAGATGGCACAAGGGTGCAAAGCACAATTGAAGTTCTTGCCATAAAAGAAGCAAAGGCTGAGACTGGGATACATGATGACCCTGAGCTACAGCCGAAGAGGAGGGGCAATGTCTCAGGGGGAAAGTCAGCGCTGGATAACCTGCTTCAGTCCGACACTGACAGCCTGAGTGAGGAAGAGGAGGAAACCCAGGAGGACAAAAAAATCCAAATGGTGAGGAGGGAAGTTCAGATGTTCTTCACAGAGGCACCAATAGCCAAAAAGGATGACCCGCTCAGCTGGTGGAGAGAAAATGAGGGGCGTTTTCCCACACTGTCCAACGTAGCAAGATCCCTTTTGTGCATTCCTGCAACATCCACCCCAGCAGAGCGAATCTTCTCAGCAGCAGGAAATATCTGCTCCCAGAAGAGAGCAAGTCTCACACGAGACCATGTTGATATGCTGACTTTTCTTAGTATGAATAAACTGAACGACATAGCCTGAGCCTCATGTTGATTTTAAACCTGGTCTGTCCACCATGACAGGTTTGTGTCCAGGTTATATCAGACAGTCCATGTTTACAACTTGAATATGGACAACTCTGAATGCTTATTTTCAGCCGTGTATCTACAAACATCAGTTGTTAAAACCGTTAGATTTCAGACTGTTGAGAATTTTTAAGTTCTTTTGCAACAGACTGTGCAGTTGACCACTGAATGTACTTCACAAAATGCACATAATATTTGTTTTATTTATTGTTCTACTGCTGCTAATGAGCCTGTTCTTGGTTTACAGGAAAAAAAAATGTTTACTTGATTTTAATTTATTATTTATTATTTATTTGCCTGTCCTAAAAAATGGACAGAGGTTTATTTATTTATGGATTTATGTCTCTACTGACCGAGCACTGTGCCTAATTGGTTTTAGATAGGACATTTTTATTTAATTTTTGTACGAATCCACAGTATGTTCAATAAAAGATGTATTTTTCATTGTACCCATCTTTCTTGTGTTTATCATTTGCCACATAATTAAATCAACTTCATGCTAAATTTAAGAAAAAAATTAATAATTATCCGATTAGTCGACTCATCGTTTCAATAGTCAGTGACTAGTCGACTATTAAAATAGTCGTTAGTTGCAGCCCTAGACTCCAACAGGGCACATGGTGGCAGGGACCTTAACGACTCTCATTCACACCTCCCCCCAGGTGAAACCCAAGGTCCACACAATGGAAGGGTGGGCACTCGAGACACATGCCCCCTCTAGGTGTTAACGACCACACAGTGGTTTAAATACCTGAACTCCCAAACCAGTCAGTCAGAACTGAAGAAGCCTCTTGGATGAGAGGTGAAACATCTTCAAGAACTCTTTCAAGTCCAGTTGCCTACGACAAACCTTGCTACGAATACCATGACCTGGATGACTGAGAACCTTCACAAACATGTGATTAAAGAGGACAACAAATGGAGTTTACTTGGGTTTTACCCTTCACTATGCACCTGAACTAAATGGTGCTAAAATATATTAATAAGATGAACTAAAGTATGTCCAGCAACATAAAATATATTAAGATGTGGGGCCTGGCTTACAAGGCTCACAAACATTGAATAAACTCATCTCATACTGTATGCATGAATTGTTCAGGCTACTTTACCTAATTTTCCAAACTTAAGAAATAAAATTAGCTTATATTTAGACATTGCGTACGTTTTGTCATGTCATGTCAAGTGTGCTCTGCTACATCCTGCAAAACCACACTCACCTGGGAAAAATACCAAGTTTTTAGGGAGTCCCCAAAGTTTATTTTTGTTAGCTATGCTAATATGTATGACTGTATATGACCAAAATCTGATATCCTAATATAGTTCCTTTCATATCCAGATATATTCAGTATTTTCTGTAAATTTAATGAATAAATAATTTATATAAATTAACCACATGGAAAAGCCGGTTTCTTATTACATTTTGAATTACTTGAATAAAGGCTAACTATTCATACTTCATTATTTTTCTCCTTCCATTTAGAACCTTTGTTCACTCAGCCTTTAACATCCTGCATCGTTTTGTTTTGTCGTTACCTGTGTGCAGCGTGGCCGTCTTTATCCGGCTTTCCTCCAGCGTCAAGAAGCAGCCGCTCTTCTCTTCGGTCACGTCTCCTGTCCCGATGTCACAGGTCACCACCATGATGGGACCCCTCCCCCCCTTCAGATGGACCTGGATGCTGTCCTGCATCAACACAAACATAAACACACAACCTGAGTCACTTTATGCTGCCTTTATTCTGCCTAAATCCTCAATGAATCAACTACAAGGAAAAAATCTACATAAATAACAATCAACAGCAGTGTCTGGTATTTAATTATAATAATGGATATAAATACATTTTATGGTAAGTAACTATTAGTTCCTGTTTATCTTTGCAAAATAAAATCTTAAATTTAAACAAGATCATTAAGATCTGAAAGACAATAGAGTTGATTCAAAAATACATACAGAGCTCATCCATTTAGTTTTATCTTCAGTTTGTCTTTGGATTACAAAAAGTTTACAAAATCATACATATCCAAATGTGATAAATACTAGATGCTGGATGAAGTCCATGTCAAAAAATCAAAAACTTTTCTCTCTCAATAGTCCATAAAAGTATGACTGTTTTGTATTTACCTGATGATATCGATATAGTATATTGAGAATATATTTTACATTTGAATTACACTTACAGGGTCTTTTACATTATTTCACTTAGAGTGTTCACCATTTAAAGTGTTTCTTTTTTGCTTGACCATTTGTAATCACTTGATCTGCCAGGTGACCCCTTAGACAGGTGGAAGGAGGGTTTGCACCTGAGTTAATTCATTTTTTGTTGTTATTTTATTGATTAATAAATGCTCATGGTAGTATTATCTAGTGTGCTGACTCTCCTTCTGTGGGTTGTTTACCTCTTTGGGTGCAGGAACCTCCAATTTGGTTTCCTCTGGAGCTTTGACTACGATCACCGTCTGCTCCTGGAAGGTGCTGAGCCGGCTGACGTCCTCGTGGGTCACGTAGGCAAATGTGCAGGAAAGGTTAAAGAAAACAATTGTTTTATCCACTCTCTCACTAAAAAAAACATTTCAGGCCTCCTGGCTTGATTTGATGGTTGATAACCTGCTTCTGCTTCCTGGTCTGTCTTGGCGCACAATGTGACATATTAATCAGAGTCATAAAAAACAATGTCTAATATTGCTGCATTACAAGAAATACTCTAGGGAACTGAGGATGAAGTAATAGATCAAAATCATTGTTGGCAAATTTGTTGTTTTTTCGGTTATTTAAACCTGCAATAATAAATGTTTTTGCCACTGTGGGTCAGTAAAGCAACCTATAAGAACAATATTGAAATATTATCACCTTATACAGATGATGCAGCAAACTTGTCGGTAAACAGTTGCCTGCTAATATGTCCAGCAGTTATGGAGCAACATTCATTTGAAGTCATGATAGTATCCACTGATGAATGTAAGTCATATTTTCTCTTAGTTTTGGTCTCCACCAGCAGTAAATATCATGCCTTTTTAGCAGCTAAATGTGTCACTATGCTGTTTGGTGCCGAGGCAGTGCAGTGGACATTTCCTGGTATCAGAAGTGGGTTAGTGTTAAAGCGATATTCCACCCTCGATGATAATCCACTCAGTATGTACTCACCCCTATGCTGATGTGAGGATGGGTGAAGATCTTCAGTTCACAAAACAATCCTGGAGTTTCAGCAGAAAACAGGGTTGCAGCCAAATCCAGTATAATGGCAGTGAATGGAGACCACGGATAAAACGTTAAAAAAAAGAACACAAAACAAACACAAAATGTCTCCATCCTGCTCGTGTGGTGTAATCCAAGTGTCCGCGAGCCGCGACATTAAAATTTAACCACAAAAAACGCCATTTACACCATGTTTTTAGTCGAAATGTCAACTGTAGCCTCTCAGGTAGCATGTAAACATGGTGTCGATGTATCAGAGACTTCGTATATCTCTTAATGGATGCACGGGTGAAAATATCGCGAGATCTCTTGTGCATCTGGCTCAAGTCTGAGAGGCTTCAGTTGACATTTCGGCTAAAAACATTTCCACACTGCCATTGTACTGGATTTGGCTGCAACCCTGTTTTCTGCTGAAACTCCAGGATTGTTTTGTGAATGAAGATCTTCACCCATCCTCACATCGGCATAGAGGTGAGTACATATTGAGTGGATTATCATTCTGGGATGGAATTTCGCTTTAAGGTTATCACCTTTTCATAGATGCAAAGCAGAACTAAAACTCAATGCCTAACCGGTTATGAGAAGCTCCAGGATTTGGGTCATTCCTGCAGTAAAGAACTCATGAATGAATGTGAATAAAAATCTAATCTAAAAGACGAGGAGGCCTCAGTTAGCAGCTGTACAATTTCTCCCCTGAAACCAGGTCTGATGTGAAAGGATATGCAGCGTTTTCTGTGTCGTCCGTCATGTCGAAGAGCTGCTGAGCGCAGCTTTTGATGAGGGTGTCCAGCGTGTCCTCCACCAGCTTCATGTTCTCCAACTCCCTCTGTAACTTCCGCCGCTGGTTCTTCAACAGAAAGCTGGCGATCTTACAGCTTCCTCTGGACAGACAAGAGAGCAGATGACTGTGGTTAAAAAAAATTTAGTAAGTTCATACATTGCACTGGTGTCAACGCTGATTCAAGATACCACATCTCTGTTTTTACATGCTTTATCCCATTTACTACAATACACACACCAACTATTTAATTTAATACTGATCATCATGGCAATAAACTGACCAATGACTTCCATGAAGGCAGGAAATCTTTCTAATGACTGGTGATCTGTTCTGGAAAATAGTCAGAAAACATGTGAACGAGAAAGCCTGTCAAATACCTTTATAATTTTAGCTTTTCACAAATAATATATATTAGGGCTGCAACTAATGATTATTTTCATTATCAATTTATGTTTATTACTTTTATGGTTAGTCGTTTAGCCTAAAAATATGTCTGGGAACAAACAATGCCTTTCACCATTTGTGTTACCAAATAACATCCAATATATTAACAGTTTTGTTTTGTTTTGTTTTTTTTTCAAATATCAATATGTGCCACAAAAATCCAGTATCAGTTAGGCTCTAATGTAAAATAAACAAGTTGCAGTAAACTGGTTTTATAATGGGGCAACAGGGACTATTACAGAGATAAATAAGCTTATAAGAAACCAAAATATAATAGCAAAGACAACCCAAAAACATCCTCTCGCATCATAATCTGTCGTCTATTTACTCACATCCACTTCACCCTGTTGACCGACTGCTTTTCGATGAGGTTGATGCCTTCCAGGACGTTGGTGACGTCATAGACTCGTCGCCTGCGGGTCTGCAGGCTTGTGATCACGTGTCTGAGGTCCACGGAGCCGTCCGGAGACGCCATCAACAGCTCCAGGAAACCCTGCACCAGCACGCCCAGGGACACATCTGGATACAAGACGGCATCCAGAGTTACAGCTGGAGGATTTGACTAAAAAACATCTTTATCTTTTTAAGCCTATATAAGGTTTATCATCTGTGTTTAAAAACAGAATAAAACAACCCAAAATGTTTCTATAAGCTTTTAATTCAAACCTCAAGTTTGTCTACGAATATATTTTGCTATCGTCCTCTTGTATATTATCAAGTAAGTGAAGACTGGGTTTGTAGGTGATAATCCTTAAAATTTGATTTATAGTCTGCATTTTTTCTGCAACAGCCATCAAATGTATTTACATTATATTATCTTAACTCTTTATATCCATCTATTCTTAAAGCCATTATATTTTCCTACGTATTTCTTATTTCATAAACAGAACAATTCTATGTGAACGTGGGCATTTGACAGTGCAGTGCAAGTTGATAATCTGCATTCATATTACACTTTGTAAACTGGTGTATCTTTCTATTTTAACTCTTGTCCAGCCAATCATGAGGTATTCTTTGAATTATGATTCCCTGCTACTGATGAGGTTTAAGATTCGTTATGGTGGTATTTGTTTCACTAATTTCAAACTTGGTTGCAAAATTGAAAATTAAAAACCATTTTTACTGACATCTTGCAGCCCACCTGCAGTGCCTTCACGGCCCACCAGGGGGCATAGTCCCCACTTTGGGGATCTCTGCTTTTAATAGTGTTTGTCTGATACACCTGTCACTCATCTGTTGAATTTTTGACAAAGTGTTTTCTGCCCTCTTGTATTACCTGTAGTATTAAACTACAAAGACTGGGACCTACTGTAGTACAGACAGTTTGAAAACTCTGTTGCACCCAAAAGCTATTGAGGTTCCCTAATCAAATCTTGTTAGTACAAAGAGTCGTAACATCAACACTGTTGAAAATGAATCAGTTAAATGACAGACTTGCGCACCATGTCTGGTGTATCGCTTGCTCGGGGTCTTCTGTTTCTTCTGATGTGGGCTGCCACTGGAAAAAAAGAGATACAAACATATCTTACTCGACTTAAAGCTCATGTAAAATACTTCAGTGGCTCAATCCCAAACCAGCCCCTACACACTCCCACTCCATGACGAGGGGTAAATACAGGGTGTAAATACACCTGCAAGCTTTGGGAATCCTTCACCTTTCTCTGACAGAAACAGAAGCATTCATCATGTTGAATATTGTAACTGAATAAATATTAAAATGATAATCTTATAAACAGCAATGACAAAGATGTAAGTGACAATAACATGAAACACTCATTACATCCATGACATAATGAGCTTGTGAAAGGAAAACTGATTAAATAAATAAATAAAAACTTGCTCACATGCTTCTTTGGCCACATCTGTTTTGCTGAAAATTTTTTGTCATGGCATTCCACTGTGTGTGCATGAAAAATGTCTATCAAATGTCTGTTTTAGGTAAAGTAACTTATTACTGATCCCTGGAAATAACTGCACCTCACACGGAACTAACTTTTATGGCGTTTCCTCCATCCCGGACACAAAAGAGGTGCTGCACCTGAGGGGAGTGTGGTTTGTGAGCCTCCATCGATGCGCACTTGCTGTTGGAGGGTTTTATAACCCACTCCCCGTTCAGGCTCACTGGTTTGAGACGACACTCAAAGTGGTGGACCCTCCATGTGAACGTGCAAACAAAGTGAAAGTGGGTAAGGAGAGTGTGTTGGGGCCGGTTTGGGATTGAGTCAGTGTCTCAAAGTAACACCTACTCCCAGATGGGAATTACAGGAAGAAAATAGCTAAACAAAAAAAAAAGAAATATCCCTAAAACAAGATGAATTTTAAATGATAAAAGCTGTGTGCAGAAATTACACCCAACCAAAAATACCAAAGTCATCCTCAAACATTTGAGAGGAAAACTAGAAGAGTTTTTTACCCTTTTGTCTTGGCCCCTGAGGTCGTCTTGGCATCTGGACACTGGAATCCAGAAAGTGAAAACAGAGCAGGTTAAAAAGCTGCTTTTGTTGTATTTAATAAGAGTGAGAAAAAAAAAAAATCTGAAAATAAAATCATAGACATGTTGTCAAGCATTCTGAGAGTTATGTGCTCTGCATAATCTGTACTACAGGACAGTTTACCAGAAGTTTTTCTTTGTGCTTCTCTAACTTTCTTTGCGGTATCAGTATAAATGTTCTAGGGGTGGGAATTCTGTGTGGTGTGGCCCGGCTGTTTCAACTGGTCTGATAAACTGTTAGACATACCCTGCCAGCAACTCTGGAAAAAGACCACAGAAGGGGATGCTATTAGCATTCTGGTACGAGAATTCCCTAAAAGTTGAAGTTATAATAATTTCCACTGTCGGTTGGAGAAAGACAAAGAAAAAAATTTAGAATCGAAAACCAAGACAGGCAAATGTGGTCACACTGAGACTGATTTTGAATGCAAATCACATTTCTTTGCATCTCACACAGTAGCTCTGTAACATTCAATAAAGAAGCTGAGAGTTACTAAGAGGAGAATCACAACCTCAGTATCACAAGATAATTATCGTGAAGTTAATTAGGCTCAAGATAAGACATGTGAATGGGACCTCCTCTATGTCACATATGAACAGGAATATAAAATATATTTTGCATCCAACAAGATCACATGATCTTGGAATAAAAGGGGTCTGACCTGTTGTGGTGGATCCACTGCAGGAAGCTCTTGTGCAGAAGGTTCTGGTGCAGGTTCTGCTGCAGGAGGCTCTGGTGGAGGAGGTTCTGGTGCAGGAGGCTCCGCATTAGCAGGACCATCATATCTACCATCATCATCATCGTCGTCATCACCGCCGCCACCCCACTGGTCCTCTTCCTCAGATGACTCAGCTCCCCAGGGACTAATCATGCTCATGGAGCCGTCCAGGCAGGGGGGCATGATGGGAATGGCATCATTGCTGACCCCATCAGTGGAGATGTCCTCTGGCAGGAAGTGGTCTTCACAGATTAAATGCTGATCTGCTGAGTCCTGCTTGTCCGTCTCTCTCAGCGCAGCCAGCCATACCTGAATAATGTCATCAGTGTTATTGTTGGTCTACTGTATTCATTCACAGTGGATGTTTACAAATGTTTATTGGTTTGTCTGAATTCTGTTTCTACTAAAAGAAAAAGACAGGACAAAGCACTGCAGCTGAACTCAAGGATTTAAATCTTCCACGCTGTCAAAAATCCCTACAGCCATGTTCTTCTAATGCCTGCAGACCCATCATGAATTTAATTAGAATAATCTTTATTAATGCAAAATTCACAGCGCAAGTTAAGTGCATTAAGTGCTTCACAAAGGCAGCAAATAAATAGCACGGTACCAAGTGCTTCACAAAGGGCAGCAATAAAGCCTCTAAAGCAGCAGGCTCTAAAGAATTTAGAGCCATTAGAAATGGCTTTTATTTCAAGCACAAAATTCCTAAATATTTGGCCAAATTGATGAAAAAAAAAATCACCTGATTGTCTATAATAAAGAAATCAAATGAAATCATAAACAATAACCACAGTACTGTGATTCCTCACAATTTTTCAGTATGACACAACAATAAAAAATTCAAGAGCTCATAAATGAACTAAAATGCAGGTAGAAGGCTACAATGCAGCTAATCTGGTAACCTTGATTGTAGACATAAAGGGAAAAAAGTCAAAATTGTCTGGTTTTCTTAAACGTAAATATTTTTGGATTTCTTCACTCCTCTACAACAGTAAACTGAATATCATTGGGTTGTGACCAAAACAAAACATCTGAGGACGTGTTCTTGGGCTTTTCACCATTTTCTGACATTATATAGTCGAAAACAACTAATTGATTAGTTAACACTGAAAATTATAATTAGTTGCAGGCCTAATATTAGGTCAAGCTTAACAACACTCGGATGCTACTTACCTTTGATTACAGTGAACACTTTCATCATCTGTCCAGTTTGGCTTTTTTTTTTCTCTTTACAATCTCTGTGTGTATTTTGAAAATGCTAGCTAAAACTGTCAATAATGCTGTCTAGTAACAATTATAGTATTAAGTAAAATTATATTTAATATACTAATAATAATACTAATATAATAATAAGAAGAACTATCCTATTCTATAAACCGATAAATCAGTTTGAGTTGAATTTTTTAAAGAAAAAATTCAAATTCAAAAATCTCTGATTTCAGCTTCTTAAATGTGAATACTTTTTGGCTTCTTTACTCCTCTGTTACAGTAAACTGAATATCTTTGTGGACATAACAGTATATACAGATAACAATATAAACAACTATTAATCAATTAATTGAGAAAATAATAGACCGATTAATCATCAATGAAAATAATTGTTAGTTGCAGCCCCAGTATTTAATAATGAACTTACAATAAATTTTATTTTATTTACAATATTTATTTGTTTTTATTTACAACAATTTTTCGGTGTATCATTAATGTTTTGGCAGTAGTTATTAAAACATTCATGACAATAAATATATACATATTGAACTGAATTAAAAAAGCATGAACATTAGAGGACCATGTGAGTGAAGCGTAACCATGGTAACTGAAGTGCACGTGCGCTGTGTTACGACGGCAGCTGCAGTGAAATCCTAAAAAAAAAAAGTCAAGCGAGGAGACAAACTAAAACAATTTGTGCGTACGGGACACACTCAAGTTTCAAACTGAATGTGGTTTATACAACAACACTGTGTACCCTACACACAGAGTTTATTCCACCACAGATGATGTTGTGTCAGTGTTGTTGCCTAACAATGAACTGAAGCCAGCGGATAATTTAAGATTAGCACAATATATATATAATATATATATATATATAAAGCAAATGGTCACATGACGAATGGTTTTTAGAGTCATTTAAATGTTGGTTAGAAGATAAACGGCCAAAACATGTCAACAACGTGCCTGTGCTTTACACAAGTAAGTCTCGGTTAGCTAACACAGCATGTAGCTTAGCTAGCAGGTAGAAAGAGGACAAATAAAGATAAAGGAGGATATTTATTAAACTGACTCAGCAGAATCTGACAGAACCTCTTCTTAATGTCGGGTTAAACTCACGGGTCCGTACCTTGACTCTCGCTGGGTCTTTGGGGAACCTGAAGAACCTCTTCTGTGGGCGGTTGAACAGTTCTCGGTGAACGTTAACGGTCACCTGGCGGTTCGGACACCCGGAGACGACACACTTCACCATGGTAACCGTCACTCCCACGTCCACTCCACCGTCACCCACACGGAACCAACCCGGGCTCACGGCACGGTCGAGTCCCCGGTAGTCAGTCAGTGTGTGGATTCAGAAACGACCGCCGCGGGTTTGTTTATGTCGTGTTTCACGGTGGTTTCTCTGACAGGAAGAGGGTGTTTTTGACCCGGAAATACAACAATGGAGGGAAACTGCACAGAGCGCGCTGGCGCCCTCTACCGTCCACAGTTAGTACACACATTTCACCTGCTTCTCTTACTAGAAGATCTCAGCCTAGCAGAACTACCAGCTGAGTATCAGTAGTCTACTAATAATATAATCAGTCAAATGTTACTTTAGTACTTTAAGTAATGTAGGGCGGTGCTTCCCAAACTTTTTCTCTGGGAACCCACTTTCAAAGACTGACAAGTCATCACAACCCAATCCACAAAGACCTTATTAATCAATCTTGATAAGACTTCATTTGTGCATAAATGAATGTTCCTCACCATTTCCACATCACCTTATATTATCTTGACCACAGCTGGAACTATTAATTGATTATTAAATTAAGCACCATCTATTTTCATGATCAATTAATCAGTTTGAGTCATTTTTAAAGAAAAAAGTCTAAATTCTCTGATTTAAGCTTCTTAAATGTGAATATTTTCTGGTTTCTTGAGTCCTCTCTGACAGTAAACTGAATATCTTTGAGTTGTGGACAAAACAAGAAACAATGATCAACATTTTCTGACATTTTATGGACCAAACAACTAATCAATAAGTGGAAAAACTATTGCCAGATCGATCACAAGTTGAAAAATAGGTTCAAATATGTGAAAACAGGTGGAGCACATGGATGTACTTTTTTCACATTCTTGGACCTATTTCTCAATTGACAAGATTGTGACAGGATTAATTAATCAATTGATTAGCGGAAAAATTACTGCCAGATATATATTTTTCACCTTTTTTCACCAACAACTGATCAATCAATCATGAATATAATGGATGGCTCGATTGGCAATAAATGATTTGCAGCTCTAACCTCAATGCATGTTATGGCAAAACATATACACGTGTTTTTTACTTTTTAAATGAGTAATAAATGCATTTAGGCTGAGTTAACAGGACATCTCATTGGTTTTATTTCCTCTCATCAGGAAAACAATATAGAAAATTTTAGACTACTGCATTATAAGAATATAATTAAGATACTACTAAGTGTCTTCCATCATCTTTTTATATATTTGGCGGCCCAAATAAAATCTCCTGTGACCCATCTGTGGGTCCCAACCCAGTGTTTGGGAAAGTCTGATGCTGAGTAAGGAACACGTACTTAGAATATTAAAATTAAAAGTAATATAATCATTAAAGTGTACTTAAAGTAATGTAGAACAGTCATTACTCTTTTTTGTCATGATATGATATTATATCGATTCTTTGGAAAATGTCACAAATTCTGTCAGAATATGATTTCGAGTCAATTCTGTCCAGGGCTCTGTGATTAAAATCAGAAGATGTCATACGTCCATTTAACACATTCGGGTACATTACAAAAGCAACTAAATTATGATTTGAAAATTTTATGACTGAACTCTTCCAGACATTAGTGACACAGACATGCTGGTGAAATTTCAAAATAAAGGCGTATCTTAAAGACAATGATATAGATCTATATTTTCAGTTTGATTGCTGATGGTCGTCTGTATCGTTACAGCCTACTCAAAAGAAGAAACAATACATTTGACAGTAGAGTTTTAAAGCTAAATCATGCAAAACACTGGTGTGATCTTTTAATAGATATTTTCCCAACTTTCTGTTAATTATTAACTTTCCTAATCGTCAGCTTTCAATTCAAAACAAGAGCGGCTCGTAAGCAGTGTTGCAACACAAGATTTATTCAGAGCAAGAGATGCCAACACCAGCATGATAAAAATTGTACAAACTTCACAAGTCAAATTAAAATATCACGTAGCAACTCGTGACCTTAAACATACAGCAAAAATACCAACAAAAACCCATGCCATGTGGTAAGAAAACTGTCGTTGAAAGTTTGCAAGTAACAGAGAAAAAGGGGTAAAAGGAGAGAAAATGAATGTTGTATAAAAACCCCTTATCAATGCACTGCTGAAAAGAAAACTGTAACATTTTCATAAACTGATGATTTCACAAATATTCATATGGATTTCTTTTGCATTCTAGCATGTCACATGTTAGTGTTGAGATTCTCTATGTAAATAGTTACAGTTTAGCTTTTACATCTGATATTACAATATCTAGTCTATTGACTGTCTTTAAGTGGCAGAATTGTGCTTTAACTCCCATTTCCTTTGTTATCAGTAAGAATAACTGACTAAATAAAAAATACAAGCTGTCAGTCTATCTAATGCAGTAGTTTACTGGCAGGAAGCTGCAGACACAAAGCTTTGGACAGAGATGTGAAGTCAGGGAATGAGGCTTTGCAGCAAAAGTCCAAAGAAGAAACATCTTTAAAGGAAAACTCCCCGTTAGCACTGTTTGTTTTTCTTTCCTGTGGAAATGTGTCAGTCATCTGAAGAATATCAAACAGAGGTAACTTTAGGGGTCGGCCCCTCACAGTCACTAATGAAATGGTTGTGATTTGGTTTAAGTTCTAGATGATAAACTCGATTTTTCTCCTTAAATGTCTTTACATTAGAAAATATTTTCCACACTGTAACATTATCAGTATCTGCTGGATCTGTTTGCAACAACACTTCATTGGAGCTAAATGATGATAAGGGAACGTGTGTAACTCAAACCCAGTCTCTTCTGTCTGCGTACAAATAACACGACTTTACACTTTCAAATAACATGCAGTGTATATGCCAGTGGTTCCCAAACGATGTGCCATGAGTCATGTCAATGTGTGCATACAATATCATTGCAATACACCTATACATAAAGTTATGAAGGAATTTTTAATTTGCTTTATCAGTCCTTGGGCAGAGCAAAATCTATATTATATTCCTCTAAAAACCTTCCGTCAAAGCAAACCCCAACTTTTGCTGTTTGCATAGTTGGCAGATGGTGGAAATTATTAGTGTGACACATTAAAGGTTCTGATTGATTAGTGTCATTTTTTTTCACATGCACTCTGCCTCTGATTGTCTTATAGGCTACTTGTTGCCTCTGTTGACTCAGTTGGTTATTGGGGCTATTTTGCATGGATGGCACAAAAAGTTTTAAACCACTGGCATACACCAAAGTCCAATGATATGCCAGTCCTTCCTAATTACAGATCCATAGTCATGGTAACAACAATAAACACATGGTTAACATTGTTAAATGGTAGCAGTTTGGTTAGGTTTAGGCAAAAAAAACTACTGGGTTCGGGTTAAAATGAGTTTGTAACATTATATTAGTCATGTGACGTAAGAAACACAAATCACATAACATATGTGATGTTATACAACTTAAAATTTTAAATAACGTTGACTTTTGTTTTCACACATCACACAAACCTCGGCCTGCTGGATAAATGTTCTGTGCTTGTTTGACCATCCCGTTCTCATTCCAAAGTCATCAAATACCAACGTTTTGTCACGCTCTTTGGCGACTCATGCAGGAGTGCAAGGTACCTTTTTGTGGCTATATGTAATGCAACAAGCTTTAACTTTAAAAATAATCTTGCTAGTTGAGTTCATCCTTAGTGGGCAAAGTCAACAAGCATTGGAGTTTATTTGGAGGAGTTAGTTTTACATGTGGCATTCCCCAAGGATCAAATTTAGGCCCACTTATTTTTACATTTGTTTTCTCAGCCCTAGAAATTGTCTACATTATCCGTCTTTATAAGACGATTCTGCACCTCATGATTCATGTTCAAAGCTGATGTTCATTGCCAATGCAGAAAATAGTATGCCTTATACGTAGCGAGGTGGACAGTGACGGTGTGGAGCTTGGGGTGAAGGATAGACGTGTAGCACTTCCAACCTCACCCTGCATTTTGAAAGTCCTGCTGAGTGTCATGAAAAAAATGTAAAACTCGTATCCATATGTCCGGGCTTTGGACTTAGTATTAAGAGTGAGAAAGTCCATGAATTGAGGAGGTGGGGTGGGTGAATGGCTCAACTTTCACCCAGGAGACAGAGGTTAGTGTCCCGTATGAAACCAAAACGTTAGTAAAAGTTTTAAGGAACGTAACGTGACATGCGTCATGTGACTTTGATCTTGCAACTTGCTTCACTGATGTCAAGCAACATACGTAACATACTTGTAACCCAAAACATGGTCTTTTCCTAAACCTACCAAAATAGTTTTGTTGCCTAAACCTACCAAAGTAGTTTCAGTACCCAAACCTACTGCAGTAGTCTGGGTAACTAAACCTACTGAACCTATTGCTCATGCTATTGTACACAGATTGAAGAGACTGGGTTGGTAATTCAAACCCAAAATGGCAGGTTTTCATGCCTTCTTAGCAAATATTCTTCATCACTTTAACTCTGACATAGTCTTTTTCATATAATTGAAAAGTTTGGGATCGCTACTTCAATTAAGTTCACCCAAATGACAAAACTAAATATTTTTCCACTTGACCCATCAAACCAAAGTAGAAATATTAGAGACAGTTTGATCAAACTGAATTTTGTCTCCCACAATATATTGTCATGATAAACACTTTGTGTTGTGACGTCTTTTTAGAAAACATTATCATTTAAATGTTTCAAAAGAATTTTGTATCACAGTCTTGCAAAACTTTAACTTTATTATCAAGATGCAAAGTGGGAGGAGCTGCTGGTTCCAGAAGTAGTTTTTCCCAGCTATAAATTTCCAATTCAGAATTTTCTTTTAATTAATTTTGTTTGGTATGACACATGACTCTGGATACTTCTGTACCCATGAGCCATCATGTCATTACTGCTCTGGAGCACAGGCCAGATGGGACCAAAGTACAGTGCCATTGTTGCCTGATTCATCCAAAATTGACCCAGAATCTGAAAGTGAACCAATTTAAGCTGCACAGTCTACAGGTCCTACTTATTGTGTCATAAAATTTGAGCTCTGTGATTGATGTGTATTCCCAAAATGCACATTGGGAGTTGTAGTTAACTTTCCCCTTTTATGTATACAGGCTTGTTCCTTTGACTTTTTTTTATCAGAGACTCAGATATTTTCTGAAATATCTTTTGCACTGATAAGTCAGCCCGCTATTTAAAGGACCAGTGTGTAGGATTTAGTGGCATCTAGCAGTGAGTTTGTAAATTGCAACCCACTGATTACTGTTCTCCCCACCCAAGAGTTGACGAGAAACTACGGTGGTTGCGAAACTTGCGAGAAATGCAAAAGGCCCTCTGCAGAGGCAGTGTTTGGTTTGTCTGTTCTTATCTTCAGGTGATCAAACACAAATGAAAAAGTAGTTCACTACAACACATTACACAACATTAGTGTTTGAGCAGCATTCCTGCCTTTTTTAAACCAGGAAGTGAGACAGGGGAGCTCAAGGTATAGCTAACCCTTTTTATGCCTGATTACATCATGTTTTTGTTAAACATACACATAGTTGGGGTAAATCTCAGACACAACTTTAAAGGGCATAAAAAATACATTTGAAAACAAAGATGATTGTACTAGCACATTTTTATGTTATCAGTAGGTATTGTTAGTTTTAGATTTTGAAGGCTTTCAACACATTTTTAAATTGATGAAGTTTTGAATTACTGTCTGGGACGAGGGTGTTTTCTGGTGCAGAGATTTAGAAATTAAAAAAATTGTAGCAAACCAAAGCATTTTATAAATTACACATATTTCACATATATTTAAATCCTTAAAGAATACATTTTCACCAAAAAAATAGAATTAGAGTGTTGGTATGAATAATATGCACATTTTTTTTTAAGTAGCACATGATTTGTTTCAGTTCTCAAGAATGGGCATTTTTATATTCAATTTCTGATATATTCTGCCAATAAATTCCTGTAAATCTTACACACTGGACCTTTAAAGAAAATAACTTTAATGACAGCAGAAATAACTCCTCACATTTTGCATCTCCATTGACAGGTTGTATAAAGTTGTCTCTCGCTTTCAGAGAAGAAAAGCAACAGATCTCATATTGACCAATGCAGCACAGCATTCATATTTTAAAATTATATTTTCAACATTATGCTTCAGGTGGTTAAAAATACTAAGAAAAATACCAAAAAGTAATGTTTCATACAGAAGCTCATCAGTGTGGTTCAGCCTTTGAAGATGGATTTGATGTTAAAACTATGTTGGAGTGGAGCAGGTTAACAATGTAAAGACAACAGAGGGGAAGTTTTCCTTTAAATAACAAATCAACTCAGTGAAGTTTGTTTCATGTTGCTTTCAAACAGGAATCACCAGCACAAAGTCTTGTCGAAGTCACAGTTTCCACAAACTCGCTGTACAGTTTTTGCTTCATTTACCACGTGATAATACTTTGACATACTCCAATAAAGTGCATGCATGATCGACGGTGTTCAGAAAACATACTCCATCAGTACTGTGATTTCAGACTGAATGTATCGTATAAGGCCGATTCAGATCAAATACTCAGTCGGTAAAATTCAGTGCACAGACATCGACTGCTGGCTCTAGTTTTCATTCATCTTTTCAAGAACAATCAAAGATAATAAAAAAAGTGCTGCTTGGTCATCATGTCGTCTGGCATCATGTCCCATTGTGGCTCAGACAATAAGATGCATGATTGGAAAGACGTTTTTCTACAGGACGAGTGCAATATACAATGACAGATGGGGACGTTTGACCCTGTAAGTCCAGTGGAGCCGTCAGCCTTTAGAAAGGAAAATCATATCTACAAATCCTTTCGCCTGCCAAGTGCCTCTTAATCGACAATAAAAACATCAAAACATGGAAACAAAGGTGTCCCTGTGCAAAGTCGAACATGACAGAACCAAAGTCCTTTCACCCGCGTCAATTTCCTAAAACATGATTGTAGTAAAAGGTTTATACAAAACGCAATACATTTATAGTTAGTAAAAAGATCTATCAGCTCTTTGCTAGTTTTATTCATAAGAAATTGCATATACCCAAACATTTTTTTATATAGATTGCATCCCATATCTAAACAAACGATTTAATATTATCATACCAATATTGCTGACACGTTGTCCTATTAGCTAGTCAAGGTTGATGATTAAAAGAAATTCAGAATGGCAGATTGTCTCCTACATTTTCTGTAGCCACTGGTCTTTCCACTTTCGTTCCTCGCATGAACAAAGAAAAGCGACAGAACAGGACGGTTTGAAACGAAACAACTCCGAAAAAGGGGGGGATGATGGGATTTGCACCAGTAAGTTTCCGTGTCATGATGTTTGAAATCTTCTCGCTTGTAGCGTTGGTTCTTCTCGTAAATTTTAGCTAAAGATTTACAGTAATATTAGTGTCCGCGCGGTCCACTCTCAAACATTACAAAAATGAATGAATTTACACTCATTGAACGACCTCCAGCTCGTGAGAAAAGCCTTTCAAAAAGTGATTGCTCTTCACGTTCGCCGCTCCGCTCCCCGTTAAACCCGTGACGCCCAGTTTTTTCATGTATGTAAATCGCATTAAAATAAAAAAATGATTCAAGCTTACGAGAAATAAATACAGACATATACACTAGAATGTGCATACATTAGCAGCTATAAACAGTACATCACATTATATTAGATCATATGAAAATGTACAAAAACGTGAATGTTCGTTTAAAACGTTGGTAATTGTTTTTCAAAGCAAGGCAACAACAATCAAAAGAATTAAAAAAAAGATACCCATGGAGTTGAGAGCATAACAGCAGAAGAAATAAAAGAACTATGGTAGATTACAGCAGCAAAAAACAACCGATTCCCCTCTTTTTGACCTTTTTTTGTTGTTGTTTTTGCTTTGCATTTGTTATTTTCGGCCTCATTCAGGGCTACACCTGGATACCCTGAACGGCCTGTTTGATGTTCTCCAGCAGCGCCTTGTTCTCCGGGCTCTGGTACTGGTCCTGGTGAGTGTACATGTCTGTCAACGTACTCACATAAGTGTCAAAGTTCTGTTCATTCATTGGCTCCTGTGAGGGGAAAGAAACCCATGAAGAAACAAACAATCAGAGGGATTAGAGGAAGTGTGTTTGTAGCCAGTCAGTATATTTTCTACAGAGCATTGTGGGAAAAGGTTTGGAAGACAGGCGGGCAGCAAGGGAGGAAGGGAACACTATCAGGAAAGCATGGCTCAGTAACAAAAAAAAAAAAAAAAAATCACTTAAATACTCCTTTTTATTACATTTTAATACTATTATCCAAATCTATACTTCAGCCTGTGAAGGTCTATGCAATGCAACTCCAAACCATGCAAAAATCAGGAGAGGGATGGTTAGCTTGTGGATAGATGGAAGGTTAATGTTTAGCATATGGAGACAAAATCAGGATGTTAAAAACCAATGGGAGGTCAATGGGCAGATGAAAGAGACACAACTGGTAATTCAACTTAGCTCAGCCGATTGGGAGTTTTGATCATTTAAATATTTCTCAGAGACAGAGCAGCTTTGACTTCAAAAACAATCTTACTGGTTGAGTTCAGCCTCAGTGGGCAAAGACAACAGGTGTGAAAAGTTTAACTTGAAAGGTCATGATTTCTGTTTGTTTGAAGGAGTTAGTTTGACATGTGGCGTTCCTCAGGGGTCGATTTTAGGCCCACTTCTTTTTAAGATCTATGCGATTTCTTAGCCCTAAAAGTTGTTTATATTATCCGTCGATATTAGATGATTGCGCACCTCATGATTTACGTTCAATGCCAGTGTTCATTAGAGGTGGGAATCCATTAGTATCTCACAATTCAATTACATTCTGATTCATCTCGATGCATCAAAATGTTAAGCTTTTAAGTCAGAGGGTGTCGGTCCGATTGTATCCATCTGCAGCTGCTCACACTCATCCATCCTCACCAAAACTCAAGAAGCACTGTAATGTCAAAGTAAACATGATGTACATTACAAACAAACCTGAAGAGGTTAAGTTTGAACGAACCTGAAGAAGCCGCGGGCGAAATGCGTTGTTCGCTTCTGATAAAATCACAGTAACTCAGTGTGCGGAGGTTTATGTTGATGTTTTTACCCATGATGCACATTACATTTACAAGTGGTTATCTTTTTGTCCGATTTGATTCAGAATCGATTCGTGATTGAATGTAAAGAAAAAGGGGCACAATTCTAGCTCCAGTTTCCCTGAAATACAATATGAAACCTAACTGGCAAATAAATGATCCGCAATCTTTTCATTTTAAGAAGTTAACTTCATTGATTACTGAATGAATCAATTTGATAGCATCATAGTCTTCTGCCTGTATGAAAATGACAAAATGATGTGGAGTGCTCCTCTGTGTGTGTTGTTATTAACGTTATGCCTCCAGCAGTATAGGGAAGCCTCTCTGCAGCACCGTTAGTTCTGAGGAAAGCCACTGCGGTCCAAGATGTAGAGCAGGTAAAAAAGTTTTTGAGGTGAAACAGACTGAGCAGAGAGTGATTTTCTTCACCACAGAGCTGGTTGAAGTTCTTTAATACTGCAGCGTGTGTGCGTTTGTTACAGCTGATCGCTGCTCTGCTCCTTTAACGTCTTAACTTTACTCTCTAGGTGACAGTCTCACAAACTCAGTTATTTAGACACTAAATCAAAACATGGCTGCAACTGCTGCCTTTTGTAAAGATGAAGTACATCTCTCTGTTAACTGTTGGTAACTCCTGTGTGTGCACAGTAGACTGTTCAGGTGCTGCATTGCCCTCACAGCTGAATTACAACTTTTTCGCTCCGTCAACATCACGTCACTTAACTTTTAGGATTCGATTCTCTCACATCCGCATCATGATGCATATAAGAAACAAGTATTTCCCCCACTTCTAGTGTTGATTGCAAATGCCTCGTATGCCTCACAAGCCTTACTGCAGTGTGATCTTTAACCTGGTTAGATACGGAAACAGCCCTGTAAGAGCATTTCTAGATGGAATCATTTTGATCCTGCAAATGTAAGTTGTTTTTTTTTTGTTTTTTGCCCACAGGCTATTTCATTCACATGCTGCTTTCCCCCTTTTAACAAAATGAAACTTTATTTCATTGCATGCACTGTTTTTTCTGTATTTTTTCTTATTTCATCAGAATTGGAATGAGTTTGCTTTTTATCACAGATGTGTTTTCGATTCTTATTTGATTATCATGACTTCAGTTTCATTTAGGTTTGCCAGCTACTGAACTTGCACCAAGCTGCACCAAGTTGCACTGCAGTCACTGGGTCCTGCCAACTGCAGCTTAACTCAACCAGTCTATTTCTGATTCCAGAGCAGCTCTTCCTCCAGATTATAAATCTAAAACTACTATTAGCATAGCTTTGATTTAAGTTATAACAACATCAAATTCCTCTTATTTGTATCATAAAGTCAGAGCTCCATGTCTCATTTATTTCATTTAATATATGTGTGTGTGTTTCACAATTAACTATGATAAGGTATAAATAACAATCCAGAGTTTCTTGGCTCTCTGAAATGTGATTTATGTTTTGTTGCCATTTGGAAAAAAAAGTGCTAAAAAGCATAAAATCACATCAGATGTTTTTTGTCTGGAATTTTGCCACAAGTAGTTTAGCTACTGCCATTGTCATTAATACAATAATGACTGAGTTAGACTCTTGTATGCTGCAGTATAAATGGATAGTTGGGATGTGCAGACGCTACAGGGGGCTAAAGGAGTTACAGGAAAGGGAGGATGACAGTGCAGAAGAGAAGGATAATTGGATAAAGGATAAATGGATCTCTTACTCTGGGAGGCATCTGTAAACAGCAGTTATGCTTTACTGGGGCCTCTTTCTGTGGCAGCGATCTCTACAGGAGAGGGTGTACAGAGAAGTCTATTAGCCCGCTAGACACACGGCGGCGGTCACAAGGCTTCATAAGCTACACCGAGAAAAAAACAACACAACGTCCACCTTGGCAAGTCATTTCTCCTCCAGATCTGTTCACACTGCAGCTGAAAGTTTCACGAATCTTTTTTTTTTCACTCCGATGTGATCAGTGAGAATGGAAAAACAAAAAAGACAAATTGAAATTTCTCAGTGTTATTGTACTTGAAATTACAACACAATAATGAAAAGAAAAACAGAAATGTCACTCCTCTAATTCAGCTCAGACTGGTACCTTATTCTTTCAACCTGGACCCTATTTTCCCATGTTTCCGTGTCAAGGGCCCCATATAGCACTATCTGAATGCTGCATAATCTGGCTGCAAAGTAAGGCGCAAGGTGCAAAGGAGTTGTGGGGCAGAAAAACTAAAAACTGTTGTTATAAACAGACAAGACAGAGGAAACTCTCCAGAGGAAAGTTTTTTAAATAGCTTTGATGGAAGTCAGGCTTTATCAGGACGACGGCTGCTTTACTCCAAACAATTTCACTGTATGAACTTTAACCTTTTGGATGTGTAGAAGAGCACATAACATTAATTATCAGATTCTGACTAATCCTGTCTGATTTAAACAATAAATTAAGTTACAGCTGTTGTGCATAAAAAGCAGTGTCTCCCTTATGCTATTTCACCCATGTTCATTTTTATGAACCATGGAACAACTGCAGCGTTCTAGAAGCAGAGCGTGTGTGTTGTGAGCCTGCCTATGTGTGCGCAAATTACTATCTGAATAATGTGTCCTTTAAATAGCAGAAAAATCATCTGCCGCTGACTTTACGCCAGGTTTTTGTTGGTCAGTGGCACAGTTGCTTTCTGCTGCCTCAATGCACAGATGGCCACAAGTACATTTGCTACCTACACAATGGGACAATGACAACTGCGTCCATCAGAAAATAGCAAACAGCTGCGCTGAGCTGTGTGCTGCTTTGTACTGTGTAGAAGATCAGGTCCTAAGCAACTAATGGGGGCAGGAATTTTTGAAACTGGCCCAGTATTGAGCAAGTCTGCTCCAACCGTCAGCCATGACAGAGGCTGCAATGTAATCCTGATGGGCAAGTACATCCACGTACATCCAAGAGTAAGACACATTCTGTTTAACAAAAAGCAGACAATTTATTGCTCTCGCCAAAGCCACCAGACTCCATTTAGAGAAACAGTAATTAAAACTTCATCGAAGGTCAACAGAAACAAACTAAAACTCACTAAAACCGTCTTGATTCATCTTTCCACCGTTCCAACAATCACCAACTCTGGTTTGGTTGAAATAAACCCTAAATCCACAGAGTTAGATGTGAAAATATTCTGGCTGCACACGCCACTTCTCCTGATATTTTAACATCAAACTCTGTGAATTCAGGGTTTATTTCAACTAAACCAGATTGCTGCAGCGGTCTTGCTCAAATCTGCACCAATTACAAAAATAGTTGTCCCCTTTAAAACAGTATAATACTTTCTGCATCCACAAGTGTGTGAGGATCCGTATGGTTTAAATTTCATCATCAGCAGAGGGTGTAACTCTGTGCCAACATCCTCTTTCCCCCAGTTTGTTGTAACTGTGTGAACTCGTCTGTGGACTTGTCCATGCAGCCACTACAGATGCCAATCTAATGTGCATGTGTGGCTGGCAGGCATCCTCCAAGTAGATTCCAAAAAGTAGTAGAAACAAAATTAACAGGTGTCTGTGGTGTCTGTGTACGTCTCCTATCAGAATTATAATAGAGTCAGTTAGACACAAAAACATGGGAAAAGAGGGTCCAGATTGAAAAATACTGAAGATACCATTTAACTGTACTGAAACAAAAACTGGATGTGACATTGTTGGTAGTTTCTTAGTTCAAATATTTCCATAGATACAACTGTGTGTCTATATATCCTATGATACATATTAATAAAAGTCAGATTTGACCACTAATTTGGATCCAAGAATGAGGTCCTGCAGTGTGAACAGAGCCTTCAAGAACAAGAAAATTCTACCAATTCTAACGTTTTAAATGTGAAAATTTCCACTCTGTCTGGCGCAAGATTTCCAGGTTGTTTTAGATGGGATAAAGATCAAATTCCTTGTTAAGACGGACATTTTTTCTTACAGTGTGATATGAAGCAAATCCCGCACATGAATGGAAGGACAGGAAGCTAAGAGTCCAGTTATCAAGCAACTCGGGTTCATACTGCTCAGAGAGAGATTATCCAATTAGCCCCAGTCTTCTTTCTACACTGAGACAACATGACATCAAAACAGCCATGAGCACTTCACTGAAACTGAAAAAAAAAAAAAAAAAAAGAGACGGGGCTGTTTCCTCTATGTGAAACTCTGTGAGGCGTTGTAAAGCACAGAAGAAGCACAGCATGGACTGCTGGGAAAAAAAAGAAGGTGGTGAACAGAAAGAAGCAGATGAGGAAAAAACCTGAGTGTCGCTACAAAAAAGGCTGGAGACGACTTTAACACCTCCCTGGATTAAAATCTTTACTGTCCCACAAAGAGATTTCAGAGTTTAAAATAAAGCAGGAAACAAAGTTAGTTTGTTAAATGTGAAACAGACAAACATCGGACAGACGCTCCCTCAGATAAGTAAAATAAAATGAAAGTATAACTTATTATTCAGAAAAAGACTTCAAGCTTAACAAATCATTGTCTATTATTTAATCTGCAGTTGTTCGAGTTCAGTCCTCACAATATGTCAACCAAAATGGTCAAATGCAAATTTTATATTTCAGTGCCTTTAATCTCATTAAATAAATTCATTACCACTGCTGAGAACCTGAAGTCAAACCAAAAAACACAAAACAAACTAACGTCATTCAAATTCATTAAAGACAGAAGGACTGTGTCCTTTGTTTAGTGGACAAAGGACTCTGCTAAGGCTAACATTTGCCCGGCTATGATGCTAACCGGCACTATGAACCAGACAAGTCCAGACGGAGACCGTCTCAGCCACAGCAGCTCACGTTTTTGTTGTTTTTGTTGCAGCTACTTTAATTACAGGGTTTCTGCAGGCTTCAGCAAGTTAAATTTAAAACTCTTAAGACCATTATGAATACAGTTTAGTTTACACATCCAAATTGACTAGTGGTGGAATGCGTTGTTGTTGGTTTGTGGTTCATATGGATCTCCCCTCACGGTTCGGACCCTCAGACTAAATGTAACCATCATAGTTCAAATACATTTATACTGTCGCTGTTACTTTTTAAAGTAATAATATCCAAAATCTCAAGGCACAGTTGCAGAGAGAAGACTCGAAAAGTATCGTGATAGATTTGTGAGTTTTATGATCCGTTGCAAGCCCCTAATATTGACAAAAAACCACATGCACTGTTTGGATTAGTGATTATTGGTCCAGTATTAGTTTTGTTTTGTTGTTACAGCATGATCAATACAAGTTTTACCCCAAAACTCAGTTAAAAGCAAAGACTGAATTAATGCAACTTTATAAACGTAACATTAACATAATAATTCAATCACTATAAGACCAATAGGAATCATATTTATATTTTAAGGCCTAAAATTCAATTATTGTATTTTAGACTGTCGAAGGCTTTTTAAGGATCTGCAGAAGTTCACGTGAAACTGGCCGGCTAGGTAACTAGTGATCCCTGCAGGTGCTAGCTTGCTGTTGTGCCAGTTTGTGGAGCTTCTCAACACTGAAAACGTTGGAGCAAAGGTTAGCATCATGGCTAGGCAAAGGTTAGTGTTTAGCAGACGCCTGGAATGCCTGGAAGGGAGTAGTCAATCAGAACCAGAGCAGAGGCGGGTCTTCCCACAAGGTATCCCCGCTAGGGGTGGCCTGCGAGAAGATGATAGCCTCTCCTGCTACCTAGAAGCCAAGTTTACCAGACTAATTACCATCATTACCAATTACCTACCGAAATAAAACCTTATTTGCTTGCTTGTTTCTTACATTTATTTCTTTAATTATATAAGTAGTTCTTCAAAATATTAGCATAAACAGATGAGTTTTTATTGACAAATAAGTCAGTTTACCTTCCAATTTCAGATAATTTGTCGGAAATTATCCTAAGGCAAAGTCTAGACAAATAAAACATTATTTTCTAAGCTTGTAATATATTTTTTTTGCAATAAAGGTTCTATTTAAGCATAAGACTGTAAAAAATAAAAGCGTTAACAAACCATTCTTCTCAGGTTGGTTTTGTAAAGGTGCAGTCAGCTCCTTTCTTACCATGTGTGGAAGCTGGATGTTAGCTAAGCTGTTGATGAGCGACTGGCTGAGGTTGGCCAGCTCGTGCAGCAGCGAGTCGTTCTGCTGCTCGATCACCTTATTCTCCTCCTCGATGGACTTCAGGTTGGTCTCCATGGTGGTGATCTAGCACAGGAGGAAATAAATGATCAGTACGGTGATAATTTAATGAAGAGATGACAGGAAACGAGTGGGAGAGATAAGTCAAACATTTCCACACTGAATTTGAATCAGGGACTCATACAGTTTATGTATCAATGCTTCAGTAAACACAGACTCAGAAACCGTCTTACTTGTGTCCTCAGTTTTATCATATCTGATTCCACTTGATTGTTGGACTCGTTCAGATCTTTGATTTCTTCATCCAGCTGTTTGATTTCTTCATCATTTTCGATGCCTGGAAACACAAACAACTTTTAACTTGATTCAGATAAATTTTAGTTTTTCTGTTTCGGGTTAGGGTTTAGCTCTGACCTTTGCTTGCTCTTTGCTTGATTGTCAGCATGTCCACGCTGCTCATCCTCGCCTTCTTCATGGCCGAGGTGGCACGGGGACAACCGGAAAGACTGGAATAAAACACACACATATTGACGAGGGGTTGACTGTGATGGATTATCAATCTGTGCTGGTTGATTTCAACTTTAGAAATGAAGTGAAGCCATCATCAGGATAAGCATCACAGAGCTGAGGTAAGTTTTCAATATACTGTATATAATTAAAACAGAGAAGAAAAAACAAAAAACTGATGTGACACAGAGCCACGCCCACCTCCGATGGGTCAGGAAGCTCCCGCTGACGTGTCCTGAGCCGTCGCAGCCTGGGGTCGGGCAGCTCATGCCGTCCGTCTTGCCAGATTTCCAGACAAACTGCGAGCCGTTGACGTAGCTGTCCTTCTGCCTCTTTGCCGCCAAGGGGCAGCCTGACGCGCTGCGGTGGGAGGCGTACTTCCCCGTCACATGACCCTGTCCATCACAGCCCGGCACCGGACACCTGAGAGGGAGAACAAACACAGAGGTGTCACAAAACAACGTGATCACAAACTTCACTGTGCGTTGTTTTCAGTTCATTCTGATACCAGTAGCTAAACTTTGTGTATCAGCTGATATCGATCTGATACCAGTGCATTAAAGTAAAAAATATTATTTTTTAGCAGCTGTATATGCTTCAATTTCAAATTCCCATAATTTCATGATAAGTAGGTGGTAATATATTTGAATCTTCTTAGAAATTTCCCCCATGGTTAATTATGTGATAATTAGTGAGCACTGTTTTCATGTGGTCGGTGGTAATTACAAAGCAACATATTTAAAATTTCTCTGAATTTACTTGCAAATCACCCCCAAATTTCATGGTGAGTATGAGATAATTTGCAAGTGTTTTCATGCAAGTAGGTTTTAATTTCCATTTCATTTGAACCATTTGAACTTTCTTTGAAATTAACTGCAGATTTACCCCAAATTTCATGGTAAAAATGTCATAATTAGCAAATATAAAGTAACTGAAATCCATAGCAATTATCCTAATTTATTGGAAATTACACCAACATTATTTTATCATTATATTCCACTATAAGTAAATTATAATTACCACCTTCTTGCATAAAAACAACACTTGTCACATACATACCATGAGATTTGGGGCTAATTTGCAGGTAAATTCAGAGAAATTTCAATTATGTTGCTTTGTAATTACCACCAACTACATGAAAATGGCACTTGCAAATTATAACATATTTTACCACAAAATTTGGGGGTAATTTTGGTAATTCTACAAAATTTCAAATATATTACTTGGTAATTAGCACCTATTTACCATTAAATTATGGGACTTAGAAACTGAGGTGTTACCCTGTATTCTAACCCTGTATGCACTTGAGTGCTCTTGTTGGCTCAGGTTAAAAAAAATTGGCATTTTGGATGATGCTCTGAAATAACAGGGTCCCATTTTGGGGTGAATAAATTACACGCCATCTGCGTACTTGCCGATTCCTGTCCAGCATTTTAGGCTGCCTTGGAGGCATACTGATATTGGTGTTTGAACAACCCCTGAGCTGCACATAAACAACACTTACAAGCTGTAAAAAGTTTAAATTAAATCTTTAATGAAATGACTAACCTCATTCTCCATGGCAACAGTGACACATGCAGATGCTGCAACCGTTAACTCATTCAAACTTTGCAACATTTTTGGTTTAATCTGTTGTTTTTCTTCAGCTTTATTGCTAGAAGATGTATTACCTATGATAGATTACCTATTACCTATGAAAAACACTCATTGGATAAGGAAGCGTGGCTTCTGATTGAAGAACGAGCACCGGACCTCTAACCCCCTAACCACCTCAGGAGCAGAGGAAGAGAGTGGAGACAAGAGCCATGCTAACACAGCTTCGACTTAAGGTCATGAAAATGGAACAGGTGAAATGGGACTCAGGCAGGACAAACAACGGGAGACTGTTCTCCCAACATCTTACACAGACCTGCTCCACCACAGTGTCCCAGATCGAGGACTGTGTTTCGAACCAATAGGGTGCCCGTTAAAACTTTTAATGTGAAGATGTCGACCATATTATCATCACTGTCTTATTGCTGCTATTTACATCCAACCTGACACAAATTCAAAAAATGCATGACAGAATTATTTCCTCGGTGTCTAAATGTATTGTGTATAAATAACGGTATGTGTTGTTTTGGTTAGTTTGTTTTATACTCTGTCTATTCTATTCTGTATGTATGTTCTATGAGTGTGTAGCATCAAACTTCATTTCACTGTTTCATTGTGTGTATAATGATGAATAAATGACCTTGGTACCTGCTGCCTCACATGCCCCCAGCA
Source organism: Lutjanus argentimaculatus (assembly GCA_034769285.1). NCBI lineage: Eukaryota > Metazoa > Chordata > Actinopteri > Lutjaniformes > Lutjanidae > Lutjanus > Lutjanus argentimaculatus. The sequence continues at coordinate 6,422,479 of JAWZSL010000023.1, forward strand.
CTCCATTTAAACTTCTATTTATTCCATTTAAACTTTCTGCTAAAACATGAAAAACTGGTGCAGTCTTCTAAAAAGTATCCACTTCCATCTGTTCAGGACTCACAGAGTCACGACTCACCTCCTCACCTACATCCCCCTTCTCCTCCTCCCTCGTCCCCTGCAAGGCCTCCAGGCCACAGCAGCGTAACCACGAGCAGGACAGACACCTCTCACTCTGCAGATGACACCTCCTCAGCTCGCAGACACTCCGCTCTGCCTCCCGCATCCCAAAACGCCCTTCGCGGTGACATTTGGGCTGATTAGAATGAGCCGAGCGTCGGCGGGCCGCTCCCCAGCCGAGCTCAGGTTATGCTTAATTATAATTTCACTGTTAATGATGATGGCGGATGGAACAGAGGTGGCAGCAACAGCTGGCTGCAGACTGACACCGGCTGAACTTTAGATTATTCGCAAGGTCGTATTGGCTTAACATTATGGCTCCGCTTTAACGCAAATGTCAAACGCTCACTAGTGCTAACCTTTGCTGGACGCGGCCTGCTGGGAGCGGAGGTGAAGTGGAGGACTGACCACAGCTCTCTCTAAAATATTCTTTCCTAAAGTTAGAAAGGTCAGCGCACACTGGCAGCATTTTAAGAGAACGTAGACGGATGAATCTGTCAGCGTCATGACAGGCGTCACTGTCATGTGGCTGCTATACGTTTGATTTACACACCAGCAAATACACAAAGCAGACATTCTGATTTACTTTACAAACAAACAAACCATTATTTTTGTTGTCACTTAATCTGTCCTCAACCCAAAGATATTCAGTTTATATCATAAAGGAGTAAAGAAACTAAACATATTCACATTTAAGAGGCAGGAATAAGAGAATTTTGACTTTTTTTGCTTAAAAAATTACACAAACCTATTAATCGATTATCAAAACAGTTGGCTATTAATTTAATAGTTGACAACTAATCCATTAATCAACTAATTGTTGCAACTCTAAACATTTTGTTGATTAATCCGTAAGTAAACAGACTGATCTTTACTGAGAACAGTTTTTGATAACTAATTAATCATTTAAGTCATTTATAAAGCAAAAATCACTGGTTCTAGATTCTCAAATATGAAGATTTGTTGCTTTCCTCTGTTTTATGTCCTGGAAACTGAATATCTTTGGGTTTTCAATTGTCGGCAATTTAACGCTGGGTATTTTTCACCATTTTTTGCCTAAAAAATTAATAAATTAATCTTAAATAATAATGACAGTTATCATTAGTTGCAGCCCGAATTCTACACCTTGTTATCCTTATTTTGTTGACACAGTGTAGTTATTTTTACCCTTAAATTACTTAAAGGGTCCTTTCTTTCTGTGTTCGAGTTGCATACTTTAATTTCTGTCTTTTATTGATTTAATTCATAATTATAAAAAAAAATGAAATAAATGTGCAGTTTACTCAAAAGACACAATTATCTGGAATGACGCAGTTTTAATCATTTCAATTAAGTGATAAAAAAAGAAAAAAAACATGCGGTGATCTAACCACAAGTGAACTTCTCAACGTGCGTCTCGACGGACCATCAGTGATCAGATCTCACTTCTCCGCTCTGTGTGCAAATAAACACGCAGCGCTGAGGAGGCTCTGGGAAACGGGGCCCAGATGTTTTTCTCAGTAGCAGGTGGAGACCAAAACAGAGCTAAAAGTGAGAATGAATATTGGACTTCGACCCATCAGACGGCCAGAAACATCACCAGAAACATTACTACAAATGGGTCTTAACATGTTCATGGTTCATATGTGGACGTGTAAATAGTCAACTTTAAAAGATGATGATAAAACAGTTTGTTTTATTGCACTAAAGACTGAGATACTTAAGGTTTTGGCTGAGAAACAAAACACTCTGACTGGACGTGATGAAAGTATTAAGCTGTCCTCCATGAATTAGAGGCGTGGAGGCAAATTAAGAAAGTTGTGTGTATAATTTAATAAATTCAGGTAATGAAATAAGTTGTAAGAAGGTAGGATTTCCAGGCTTTATGTAAAAGCTGTGATGTCTCTCAGAAACCTTACTTGATTGGTTCCTGGTCGTCCTTGTCCTCTTTGCTGTGGAGGATTTTGATGCCGCTCTTCTTGGCCCGTGGACAACCGGACAGACTGCAGGACCGGAGACAAATAAAAATAAAACACCTACAGTGAAGCCCTGTATGTTTTTGATGTGGTTGCATGTGAGGCTGCAGGCAGTTGCAGCTGTAGTTACTGTGGTTACTGTACCTCCTGTGGGAGGCGTAGTTTCCAGTGATGTGTCCAGATCCATCACAGCCGGGGGTCGGGCATCTGAAGAGCAAACGAACACAAGGATTAACCAGCGTCACAGGAGGTCAGGTGAGGATACTGAATCAGCACAGGTGTGTAGTTTTAGACTCCATCTGAGTCGTCTTGTTTGGTGGTCTTCACCGTAGCTCCGCTGTGAAAAAGTTCAAAACTGTGTAGACTTACTTGAGTTCTTGTGCGTTGGTCGTCATCATCCCGCGGATGCTCTTGTCGGCCAGCTGGCAGCTTGACAACCTGCAGGAGGAAAAGAGACGCAAACTTAACAGAAATAAAACTGTAGATTTTGTTAAACAGGTTATTAATTTGTTCTTCCTCCTCTTGTAGGTGTGTCTGACTTTGTTTACTATGTATCTCATGTCTCAAAGGCCAGTTTCCCACGAAGGGACGATAAATTGAAGCTCACGACAGCGTTGCGTTAATCAGGTCAGACGTGTGAACGAGTCTTACGTGATGAGCTCCTTCTTGCTCTCCTTGCAGGGCGGGTATTGTGGTGTTTGGGGCTGGGCATGGTGACCTCGGCGGGTAGCGCTGCTCGTCCAGCAGCTCCTGGAACGGATCCAGCTCGTCGCTCTGGTGCAGGGACGAGAAATAAGCAGACTACAACATATCACTACAGGCTCAACGTCAACATGTTCACACAAAATACAACTCGACAATATTACAGTATGTCTCCATTTGAGACACAGAAGATAAGCTGGGTTTGTCCACCTCAACAAAGAATATTCATCTTATTAAGTTATTTAATTTTGTGTTTTTCTCATTTTTTTTCACTCCTTGAAGAACTGTTTTGAAGAGAGGCACCTGCAGATTTTTAATTTTCAAGCCATTTTAATGTAACCGACATGTTACAGATATTTTAGCCTTCTGTCCCGTGGCTGAACATGCAGATTTGTGGTCATTTAAGAGTTAGTTATATTAAAAAACTATTTCAAAGCTACTTAAAGAATTGCAAACTTCTTGTCAAATACTGCAGTATAACGTTTCCTTGCTTTTATTGATTTTTCTTATGTAGGCTATGTGCTGCTTTTTATGTCTGTGTATTTTGTGTTCTTATGAATTAATACCTCTCAATGTAGCTGTCTGAGATCTTTACTAACATTCATTTTCTACTTTTATTATTGCTCTGCCTGCTTATAAACTATTTCAGTAAAAAGTTGTTTTAATTTTTAAGTGATGGAAAATAGTCCTTGTTTTAACTTTAGAGCAATGTTCACTGTGCTGTCCCTCTTAAATAAACCATAAGTAAATAGATACATCATCAAATGATGGCTGATTGGTTCTGAGATTGATAAATACTTAACTGACCATCAGGAAGTCACACATTAAGAATAATTATATAGAAATCACCTTTTCTCGCTGATGGTTTTGGATCATATAGAGGCTGTTTGTTTCCTAACCAGTTAAAAACTTCTTTAGTACGTTAAAAGGAAAATCACCAGCTGTGTTTGGTGTTAATTCACTGCACAGAGTGTGATTTAGCAGCTTTTCTGATAATCAATATGATTAAAATGTATCAGTGTTTCATGAGGGGTCCACAATTCGTTAATAACCTTGAAATGATCAGACTCAGAAAAAAACAAAAACAATATAAACAAACTTTATTTACTTTTTATAATATTGAATTAAATCATTTTGGTCCTTTTCAAGCAAAAAATGCCAAATATTTAAATTTTTCAGCTTCTCTCTTGTGAGTATTTTCTAATTTTTTTAAATCTTATATGATAATAAACTGAATATATTTAGGTTTTTGATTATTGGTGAGATTACACAAGACACTGGGCCTCAGGAAATTACAGTACTTACATTATTATTAATTATTTCATTGTTTTTTTGGGCAATTTATAGAAATATAAAGAAATATGTTATAATAACAATATGAAAAAGCCAAACTAAATAATAAGATGGCCTGAAAATCTCACTATTATATCTGATAGTCTGTTTTGTGTCTTGTCTTATGTTAAATATGTGACAATAAGGCCACAAGGAACATTTAATTGTCTATAATACAGCTAATTGTTTGCTTCAAATGTAAAAAAGTACAGCATATTGTCTTTTTAAGTGGTTTAATTTGTGCTTAGATTTAGGGTGTATGACAGATGCTGTAAATAAATAAATTATATTATCTTAAAAGTCCGTTAAAAACAATATAAATCATGTGTTTCCACTCTGTGAGACACAAAACACAGCAGCTGAACTTGTCTGTGTGCTGATTTGATCATTTTCAACATGTTTCTCTGTCCTGCAGTGTCTGTTAAATCAACTGCAGGTGAGAACAAACATCTTTCCTCCTGTTTCCTGTATCATCTGATTATTTCCTACACATGTTAAAGCTTCGGTGAAATAAATCAGCGCCAGTTAACCAGTCCTCTCTCCCTCTGCACCAGTTGGAGCTTCAGTGGCTGTGAGCGCTGCAGTCTGCTCTGCAGTCCACACATCACACCTCCTCAGTCGGGAGGAGAAATCGTTCAGGACTGTCTGGAGAAAATCCCATCAGCCTGCGAGCTCGGGCTCCGGCCTCCTCTGCAATGTCGTGCTTCATTAACAAACGCAATTACTCTCCTGATTAAAACCTTTCACTTCGCCGCTCTAAATCCAACGAGGCAAATGTAGCAATTTGCTGCATGGATTGCTCTGTGTGATATCAGATCTGTGAGGATTTAAAGCGTGCAGATGATCTATCATGTTTTACTTATGTATTAGAGGTGTAATTCAGCATTTTAATGCACCGTGCACCGAGCTCCTGAAGCGTTCACTCAGAGAGCTGCGGCAGCTCAGACGCAGCGCCGCTTCTGACCACATGAGAGCGCACTGAGCCTGCGGGAGAGAGGGGCCGCATCCATCCTATCAACCAGGGTTATTTATCAAACTACTGAAAGTGAAACCCGCCTCCCTTTACTCACAAACTTTAGAATAGAAGCTACTTATCAAATTTCTCTTGAGGTAAAAATGCTTTTAAGTTTATGAGAACTCCAGAGTTGCCTGTCAGGGTCTCCCCTGGTTTGGAGACATTGAAGATATATTTATAATTCAGAATAAGGCAGTTTTGATGCCTGATTTGACAGGATTTTACAACATTTTTAGTTCTTTTCTTCCTATTCTAGTTTTACTTTTTAATCACATCTGCAAAACACCAACAAAACTAAAGCCGATTTAGTTTGCAATCACTTTTCATATTATCTTTACTGCACTGCACGGCTCATATGGAAACAAATATTTCATATGTATTGTTTGTCTTTTATGTCTCATACTAAGATTTACTCACACTGAACAAAAATAAAACGCTTGTTCAGCATATAAAAAAACCTGAAGTAATTGATCACCTGAAATGTTTGACTTTGACTTTTTAATATAAACTGAAATAAAAAAAATAGGTTGAGTCATGAAGATAAATTAGAAAAATTTGTTTAAATGAGTAAACTTTCAACCATTAGAATTATTTTCAAAAATGACCGTTTAGTTTTTACTTTATTTCAGTGCATGAAAGTGGCCACTTTTGCATTTTTATCATAGAACATCATGATTAGAATTAAGTATAAATCAAGTGAACATTATGTTTGTAAGTTAAGTGCATATTTTAACATAGTTTTCTTAGAAAAACAGGCTTCATATCTATAAATATATACAATAACAAAAAAATTCTTGTGTTCATGTAACATCTTACGTGTCTTATAAGGTTTTTAAACAATACTTGCAAGATTTTGGGTTCACTAAATGTTTTCCAACTCTTTTAAGTTCGATATTACATATATCTACTAAATATACTGTATCTTGTTTTACTGACATATATATTATAATATAAAAATTATAAATATATCTTCCTCGTATGTATGTCTAAAATCAGATGTTTTTTTGCAGAGTAACATCACATGGAAATAAAAAGTAATAAAACCACAGTTTACTTCCCCCAGTTTATTTGAGTGTCCAAATTGCGCATGTTTAAAAGAATCAACTACATCAGCTCTCAAAATTTCTCTGTCACGCACACCAGGACTTTGTGCTAACAAGCCTACAGACGTCAGTGATGATTCAAATGATAATTAAGTGAAATTTTAATTTACTGCTCACTGAAGAGCAAAGTACCCACAGTCTATTAAACATCATTCGATCAATGCATATAGCAACAACTGACACAGATTCAACAGACTTTTCCGCAAATTTGACCAAACATCGAAGCTTCCTGCGAGGTCCACCAATCGTAGCAGTCCCCCACACAAAGTCATGTCTGTACGTCTCAATGAACTGACTCACTGTTTTATTATTTATCATTTTTGGTATTTTTATTTTGTCACAGTACTGAAAAGAACACAAGGTTTGTCGCTGTTGTTGACATTTATCAATGTTCTATGCAGTTTTATATTTTATAATTCTGTGTGTGCTGTTTGAGCTCCAAAAAGATTTTGCTTCGTTGTGTAACACCCCCCTTAGGTGCACTTCTTCATTTATAAATAAAGCATATTTTGTTAGTTTTTTAATAATCCTGGGCCTTTTTGGTGAAGTTACTTAGAACAGAGTGCGGTTTTATTCTCACCAGAACAAGATGCCGTTGATTTTTAAAGAATTATACAAAAAACTCAACTTTTTTTTTCAATTTTCTCTTGCTCCCACAATTCCATTGCACAAAAAAATGCCTAAAATATCACATTTTTTAGAAAAGCTGCTCTGAACTCAGCCATTTTAGGCCACATCAATCTCCAAAAATCCTGTCCTTGTTCAAGCCTCTGAGCAGACACGTGAATGAATGAATGAATGAATGAACGAACTTTTATTTTTCTATTTCTGTGGATGTATTTTAATACTTTAGTGCTCTCTAGATTTGTACAGCAAACCTCAGTTGTTTTAAATGTGCTATATAAATAAATTTGCCCTTGCCCTTGCCCTATTTATATAGCACCTTTCATGTACAGAACACAGCTCAAAGTGCTTTACAATTTTTCAGCAAATAAAAACGCAACAACAAAATTCACCCACAAAATAAAATAAAGCTAAAATGTGAACACGTAGCCGTAAGTAATAAAGAGTAAGTCGCTTGAAAATGTGTTGTATTCTTCCCTTTCAGCAAAGAACTTCTGTTTTTTTAAAGTTAAAGTTAAAAAAGTGTAATGATTCTCAGAAGTTTGATAAAAACAGGTCCTGATCTGGTTAAAACGAGCTTCATGCTGCCTGATTATCATTCAGAGTGTTTAAACTCCCTCTCTGCACCGACTCCAACACATTTTCTTCTTTTATATCAAAGTTTTTAAAACTCAGTCAACATCTTTTATTTCCTTCAGCCTCTGTTACAGCAGCTATCTTTGTCTCTGGCCTTTCTCACTGTTTGGCTCAGCAGTGATGCACAACTTTGCCAAACTCCGTCGTTCTGTGCAGTTTTCATGCCTTTGGTTAGTGAAGGTGTACATACACACATAGTGGACCTTTCCAAACTCACAAATTTCCCTCTTATGTATGTAAAGTGATGCAAAAATTATGCGTACTAGCGAGCAGAAGTCCGCCCTCGCAAAAAAATAAGCCCACAACTTCACTACAGTCCTGTTCTGCTATGCATCAGGGGACCAGCATCCCTTTAAACAGCTTATAAAGCGTAATCATCTCTTAATCTATGCACGCAGCCTTTAATATAAACTCTGGGTTCTTTAAATCTCTCAATTTCATGCTTCAAATTATCCTTACTTGGCGTGATTAGGGGACAGGCTGCCTAAATATTAAATTAGGTGGTTAAAGCCCTTAATCATCACTGTAAGTGCAGAGTGTGGAGCATGAACAAGTTCAATTTGATCTAAAAATGATTCAATATTTTAACTTTCATGTCTTAGTAAATGTATGTTACATTCATCTTCAATTAAAAACTTTAAGGTGGCTCTAAGGTTTTAGAGTTAAGTGATTCATTTCTCTCTGCCTCTACATAACTTTTGAACAGTTTGAACTGAAATTACCCCGAGAATCAATTAACGTCCGTCTGTGTAAATAAGTCCATTCATTCTGAGGTAGTTTAGATAGAAACTCACTGTCAGATCTGCAGGTACACTTTTCAGTATGATGCCTGTAAACTTTGAACTGTGAGCTGTATGATGATGATATCAGCTGCAGACCTGATCACTTCAATAAACTCTAAATCTCAGACTCAAACTCTTAACTTTATAAACTAACGTCTAAGTTACAAGTTGTGTAAATCCTGAACTCTCACTGTACATGTTGGTGAAGAATAAGCTCTGTACACTGATTTTTATAGAACCTAAAAGAGCATTAGAAGTGTGTTAAAAGACTGTATTCATTGAACATGCTCATGTGTTTAGTGGAAAGTGAAGTGAACATATCTGTTTGCAATCAATGAATGAAAACATGAGGGTCCTTGACTACTGAAAGAGTTAATGATGCTCGTGTACCGTGTTTTATGGTACGTGGCATGGCAAGTCAAAACAGACAAGCGCAGTTAGCAGTGCTGCTGAAGCTAATTTATAGGACAGTTTGAAGAAGTTTTATGAACAAATCAGTACAGATTCCAAAGGAAATTATGTCAGACGTAGGGCTTTAATTGTGCCTGAAAAGTCGAGCACATCGATGCACGATGCTGACAAATTTATGTCCGAAACCGACCCAAACCTGACCCTCTTTAACATATTTCAGCCCAAACCCAATTGCAGCCCGACATTTTTCTGAACAAGCTTCCCTCTGTGCACCAAACAGCAGTGAGTTTTCAGTGACAGAAACAATACATGCAGGGAATCGGAATTGACAACGACTAAATTGGAGAGAAAAATGCAAATAAATAAATAAACATAGTGCAGCCCAAACCTGCCGTGAGCCCGTAAAAAATGTGAGAAATAAGGCCCCGCCCGACCCGAACTTGTCGGGTCCAGTTGGGTCCCGTTAGCTTTGGGCACAGATCTCAAGCTCTCGCCAGAATCCGAAACACAAGTCAGCCACATCGGCAACGAATTTGAAAGGACAAATCAAGTCCAGTCTTGGGAAATATCTGCGAGTGACTAATTATCACCAAACATCATCAACAAAGGGTGAGACCATGAGCTAATAGCCGCAAAGTTCCTCCATCCAAGTCAAACTCATAGCATTTTGTAAAGGATTCCCACCATGTAAACTGACTTGTTAAGTGACAAAACATACACTCACACTGGGTTTTCCTGGCTTTTGAACGTACTGTCTGTCTGATTCTATAGTAGTATACAGTAAATCAGCTAGTTTGGAAAGTGGGCTGAGGCAGTGATTTGAGGCTGAGGATGATGGGATAGAACAGCTTGGAGCAGCTCATTTAAGAAAACAAAAGAAATGAACGTGAAGTTGTTTATTTCAATCTGTGTGAACTGAACTTTAAGCTCTTCGCTCTTTTTAAGCGTGAACATGCACAACACTGGCCTCCAGTATATCATGATATGACTTTTCAGTTTAAATTGACTGTAGACATTCACATAGCCTCTGTGAAACTGGGAATGTTTTATTTTGTGGGTCAGTAAATTCCTAATATTTTCATGAGAGGTTTCTTTAGGCACGATTTATAGGTTAGATTTTGTTTTGAGTCCGTGCACAGCAGGTCAGCCAAACATGCAAAAAAGGGGACAAAATTCCGACAATATATGGATATTAAATTACATTCCTCTGTCAATCAACAACTGCTTTTAACACAACTAACTAAACAAAAAAGTACATTAACAGTATTTTTAATAATAAGTAACAAAATACATAGTTCTCACCAGGAAATTTCCCAGATATAAAAGACTGTTAAAAACTGTAAAACTCAAAACTGCAAACTTTACAAAATGTAAAATTAAAGTCTAACTTCAAATGTCAAAGGTGTTAATTCAATGACAAACTTGACATGTAAACTGTGAACTATTTTAGCAGTTCATCTGTTCATAGATAATCCAAATCAGAAATAGTAATTCTAAAAAAATACAATAGCTACATGGTGCATTTGTTGAATGTAAACTATAAACTGTGCAACTTTGGGGTTTTTAAACTGAACTCTTAACAGTAAAGTGTAACTGTGAAACTCTGTGGTTATTAAAATGCAAACTGAACTCTAAACTGCATTAACTGCATCTTTTTTTAAAACCCCTGACAGAAATCTGTTGATTCTGAAGTGTGCAGAGTGACGTGGACCTTCCTGTTACCTCTTTGTGGTCCTGCTCGTCCCCCAGCCGTTTGATCTTGGTGTAGTCGACGGGCAGGTCCCAGCAGTCGGCTTCGCTCAGCTGGTAGCAGCGGCTGCTGAGCAGAGCCTGCCGCTGGGGCGACATGGGCTGCAGGGGGGTTAACACCGTCCCGCTGCCCTCCGGACCGCCGGGCTGACCGGCCACGTCCACCGCGCCGCTGTCGTCCAGGTCACCAACCGGACTCTGATGGAGACAGACAGGGACAGAGCTGATGATGATCACAGGTGTAAACATAAAAGCGGTTGGTGACAATTCTGAAGGTCGGTGCAGAAAAGCAACTTTTTAAGTACATGACATCCTCACAATTCTTTAAAAAACAAAATTAAAGGGGTACAGCTATTTATCACTGCATTATAATGAAGTTTGGCAACTCACAAGTCACATATCAAGTATAAAAAGGTCAAAGTCAAAACAGCAGATGCCAAGATATCCTGACATTTAGTCTCTAGTTTGAGCCGAGCTTTAAAAACTCTGGGTCCTACAACTCCCATAAAACACTCACGTCTTACAAACTTCATGTAAGCTGGGCATAGACTGTACGATTTCAGCATGTTTCTGACCCGATTTTTGAGCCCCATGACTCATTTTAGAGTGTAGCCTAATTTCAACTTTGACGGGCGTCAACAAATCATCTGCTCCCATCATATTAATGAATGAATGTCAGAAATTTTGCATGCAGAAGCAGAACTACGAGTCGATTCCATTTTCATGGCAACATGGACAAACTATACTGTCCCAGCCACCTGATCCATATGATCCAGATACGCCAGCAACTTCTACCTGCCTCAGAACTTTCAATCAAATCTTTATTGGCAATTGTCAGTATCCAGAGGAGTCTGTGGGAGCTGATGAGCCATTATATTTTGTATTTCACACCTGAGGGTGAGCACTCAAGTCGTCGCTTGACGATTAGACTGTACAGTGTGAGAACATAAATTGTGAGCTTTGGCACAACATCGCAGACGACTGACTCGTTCAGTATGAGGTGGAGTTAAACAACATTTCTAAACTTGTACAATGTATGCCCAACTTAAATAACACATATCCCCCCACCCACCCCCATTCCACCCCTCCTAATTTTTGCACATGGCAATACCTGTTCCTCTGCACATTGCAATATCTGTTCTTTTATATTGTACACTTCAGTCACTTTGGTTTTTTTATTTTTCTCTTGTGTTTTTTATTATACATGCTCTTTTATATTTTTAGAAAAATCTATTTATGCTGTTCACCAACAGCACTTGCCTTACTTATTGTTTTATGTAAATTTTGGTATTATGTTTGTATGCACCAACATGCCATAACAAATTCCTGGTAGGCGAAAACCTACTTGGCAATAAAACAGTTTCTTTCTGATTCTGATTCCAAATCAGCTGGCAGGATTTTATTGTGAAAGTCTACAAGACAACCTTTGACCCCACATCCTGCCAAATAATGGGACATCACTGTTTGATCCGACAGTGATGTAGGCTAGCTGATAGCTAAAATGGGAGTCATAAAGGCAAAAATAGCCAGAGGAGGACACTAAACTGTGGACAAAGCATCATCAAAGTCCAAGATGGACGTATGTCGTATGGTTCTTAGCTTTGTGGGTGTGGGCACGGGCAGGTTTGCAAAACTGGACCCATGCAGGACTATGTCAGGGAACACTCACATGACATCATCAAGGTTATTTCAGTGCTCATAGACTGTACAACAGAAGTGGACGGAGCCTCCAGTTTGGCATCATGGCTGTCACCATATTGTTTTTTTGGAGCCATCATATTTGGACGAGAGGGTGGAGCTGGGGAGGCTGCCATGGCAACGACTTGACAAGTATGACAAAGTAGCCACGCCCTACAACATACCCTGCTTTATCATCTATTTTACTCTCAGTGGGACCACAGTTTACAAAATGAACATCATGCTGTATTGAAGAAGACCTTAACTAGTGATTGAGACCATAAACTGTTTACTGAGGTCGTAAATCAAGTGCAAAGTATGATCATTTTCTCATAGACTTTCATACAACCAGACTTTTTTTTGCAACCAGTGGAGTTGCCCCCTGCTGACCATTAGAGAGAGTGCAGCTTTTTGGCACTTTGACATAAATGTTAAGAAACAAACCTAAGCTGATATCATCATCATCATCGCCAATTTTTAAACTCTCAAATATCAACATGCGTATCTCACTCAAAGTTTCAGAATCAGTCGGGCTCTTATGAGAGTCAGATTTGAACCAGTTTGAGACGATCTGGTCCACAGCTGTGTTACAAAAACATGAGCCGGCCATGAAAGCACCCTTTTATTATTTTCACAGTTTTGTCCATCATTTCTAGCTGTAATAATATAACACTGTACTCACCAAGTTGACTGCTGAGATCTGGAAATATGGAGAAAAAACAGTTTATCCACATTATCTAAACCATTTTGTTTAGAGGTTAAACAGCAAGAGAGCAAACTGTGTGTGAAAAACTATGAAAAGTGTGTAGGTTTCGGTAAAAAATGTACCATTCGCCTTTGATTTCCCTTCCAAATAACTGAACTAAACTGGAGTTTGCTTTTAGCAACCTAATTATCCGTTGTGTTTCTTGACCTGTCAGACTTCTTTTTAGTGATTCCAGATCCCAACGGTTACCTTGGATGGGTTTAGTGTTACTGACAGAAAAGAAGGTCAACACCATAATAATGAGGCTGAAGTCTCCTATAAAAACTTAGTGTGATGAACATGATTTAACCACGATTTTTAGTACTTTATTTGATATTTTCAGCACATTCGCACTCCCAACCTTTCAAATACAGCAGTTTGGCCAGTGGTCCCTTCGCTTCAGACTGTGACGCTGCAGGTACTCCTTTAGCGTCGTTCAACATGTGCTGACTTTCAAAATAAAGGCACAAAAACTAGGTGCTTAAGACAGGTTAGGTTTAGGACAGGGGTTCTCAAACTTACCAAACAAAATGACATTTAATCAACTCACTTCAAACTTTTAAGCAACATACATTAACAAGTACTTAGAGCGAAACTGAGGCAGACACAGCTCAGACAGTTTGTCCTTTTATTTCTGACGTAGACATTGCTTCCAGCTACATTTGCATTCGCTGCAGAAATATGTACTCGCAAAAATGAGATTATCTAGGTCCTAAATCATCTAAAAAAAATAAAAAAATTAGGAGTCAAAGCAATTTCTCTAGTGTGGCGTTAATGCTCGATCTCGACAGCAAGAACACACAACACTCTGTCTAGCTGTTAGCGTTGCCATGACAACATTGTGAACAACAGGGAAATACAGTAAGTGACATTAAAACTGCATTATACTGTGGGCAGCATCGATGTGAATGATCCCTGTCAGACTGTGAATCTGATCATTCATAGTGTAGCTACACCATCACTACAACATCACTATCAACTTATTGATCAATAGAAACTTTATTGTATTCAATAAAACAAGGTATAGGCTGAGTCCAGATTGATTTGCTGTTCGGCTCAGATCGACTGGACTTGGAAATCTTGGAAATCTTGGTTTAGAAAAAGGGATTGGTTTGGGTTTAAATAAGTATGTTAGTTTTGTGAGTTCACTTCTGTAATTCCACTTGCATACATAACTTGTGTATGTTAAGTAATTAAAAAAGAAATCAAGGTTGACCTTAGAGCTGCCCCCTAATTATTGACTAAACGGTTAGTCTGTGAGAAGAGTCTTAGTCGAATAAGTTTTCATTTATTCTTTAGTCGCAGAACAACAACTCCAATTCCAATCGAGAGCTGCATCTTCCATTGGCCAGTTAGCTCAGTTAGCGGTCAGACATAAAACTTTTTCAAAACTAAACAATTTGAGTTGGCTTTTGATTTTGATTTTGTTCAGCTTTTTTCCTCCACCTCTCGTTCTTTATACTACATCACCTGATGTAGGTGATTAGTTCATTTCTGGAGGCATAGTTGTGCCTCCAGAAATGACTGTAGAGAGCTACTGACAGCGTCATACTTTGAAGCACAGGAGCACTGACCAAGCTGCTGTATTTGATACACTGGGAGTAAGTGATATCTTCTATAAAGTCTACCCTGTAAATGTCAAAATCATGTTCTGATAATTATTGTAATGTATTTTTTTCCATTCCTGTGTGTGCATGTGACGAATGAAGGCAGACGTGTTTGTGAGTCCCGCCTCAGACTACCTGTGTCAGCAGGTCCTGGGGTTTCCCTCCCAGAGCGTGCGGGAGCTCCCTGCACCTCGTTCGACAGGTTCAGGATGGCCGTGGCCGCCATGTGGGCCGCCTCCATGTCGTGGGTGTAGTCGAAGCTGCTCTTACTGCAGGTGCTGCTGGCGCTGCTTCCTCCTCCTCCTCCCTCTCCTCCTCCTCCGCCTCCTCCTCCTCCTCCACCTCCTCCTCCACAGCTCAGGCTGCTGCTGCTGCTGGGAGCGTAGCTGCTGGTCGTACTGCTGGCCGGGCTCGACGTCTTACAGTAGCGCTTCGCTGTGGGGACGCGCACACACACGTACGGTTGATTTGTGAGACTGATGCTGGCGTTCAGCCAAACTGTGCAGCAGATGGATTTTTACAGAGGATCCAAAATTACAAACAGAACGTCTGTTACATTTAAAATATGCAAAAAAACAACAACAAAAAACAATAAGTGGACAGATGAAGGGAAAGACAGAGAGACAGAAACTGAAAGGCTGGTGATATTCTGTATTAAGATGAAAAATGAACCGATGTTTAAGGCTAATGAGGGCTGCCCCCTGAAAGTCAAAGACTTGAATCATCAGTTGGAGACCTGTCAGTCAACTGAGACTCTTCAAATCGAGCAGTCGTTTTCAGGGGTTTCTTTGGCAGTCAGTGTGCAGGAAGTAGCTGCAGAGTGACCACTCCTTGCTTTCCCGCTGCAATCTCTGCACATAAGGGGCAAAGGTTAAAACAAAATCGAATGTCTGTGACCTTTGACCCCTCAGGCAGCTCTGCATTAAAAACTGCATTAAAAACTCACATCATTGTATAAAGGATACTACATGGGCTCAGGAACACTTTGGAAAACTGTTGTCAGTAAACACAGTTTGTCTCTGCATCTACAAATACAAGTTAAGACTCTACCATGCAAAGAGAAAGACATATATCAACAACATCCAGAAACGCTGCAGATTTCTCTGGGCCCGAGCTCAGACACATTGTGGACGTGTTCCAACAGCGTGTCTTCATAGTAAGAGTTCGGGTTCTAGACTGACCTGCCTGCAGTCCAGACCTATCTCCCACTGAAAATGTGTGGTGCATTATGAAGCACAAAATATGACAACAGAGACCCCAGACTGCTGAGCACCTGAAGCTGAATATCAAGCAAGAATGAGAAAGAATTTCAATTTAAAAACTCAGTCCCCAAACACTGACTGAGTCCTCTGTCCCAACTTTTTTGAAACATGTTGCAGACGTCAAACTCAGACAATTAGGATTTTTTAAACATTAAATTTGTTGTATTTGCACTGTATTCAAATGAATATAGGTTCAAAAGTATTTGCAAATCCTTGCAATCTGTTTACTTCCGTTTTACACAACTTTTTCTGAATTGGGGTAGCACCGAAGTAAAAAAAACAACAAAAAAACAGTTACAACAGTTACATGACAAACATAAAGTTTTGCTGTGCCTCCTGAAAAACACTGAAATCACACTCCTCCTCTAACGTCCTCGAATACATTTAGGTAAGCTGTTGGGTTCTTTTCATACTTAACCAGAAGTCGTGAATCTGGCATATCAATAACCAGAAAATAGGATTATGACAGAATATAACATATTTTTTTCTTAAAAAATGATGATGTTGTTCCTTCTCAGCCCTATCAATTTAAGTGCAGGCTATATTTAAAATATTTTCACAACTTTACCTTGCCATCAGATGGTCTTTTTCCAATGGGAAACTGCCATTATGTAAGCCAAATATCACTCTCTCCAAGGCAACCAAACTCCTTAAGGAAAAATGCTAATTTTAACCTCACAGAACACCAAAGTTTCTGGTCTTCTGCTGCCTTGATTGGTTAGTTAGTTTGTGTTATCGTGTGAAATTGGTGAATCTGAACTAAACTTTAAAATCACTGAGGTCACACAATAACACAAACAAACCGATCGAAGCAGTGGTAGATCAGCAACTCCCATGTAGTGTGAGGTAAAATTACTGATTTTAACAATGAAATTTGGTTGGTTTGAAGAGAGCAATATATTGGCTTATATAACCGCATTTTCCAATCAGGAAAAGGATGTCTGAAGGCTAGGTAAGGTGGTGAAAATTTTCTAAACATAGCGTACACTTAAATTGATATTGAACTTTGGGTAGACCTTTTTTTTAAGTGGCTTTAATCTGCCCCTGAAAGTAGTCCCTGACAAACGCACTATTTCCTCCTGCTTCAATGATGACTGATAAAAACTGCAGTGACATTTTGGGAGCTTTTTTATAATCGCAAAACTACATATTGAAACTATGATGACATGTTTTTGTCTTCAGTAGAAGCAAACGGGTTTGTAGCTGAGAGCCACAGACAGGGAAGGGAAGTCAGAAAGTACTGAGAGACAGACAAACACATGTCTGGTTTTGGTCTTTTCATGAGATTTGTCGACAATAAGAAAAAATACAAAATATCACCAGACAGGGAGACACAGAGAGAGAAATAATACAGACGGAGATGAAAAGAGAGAAGTCTAAAGGAACAAAGAAAAAGGGAGAAACACATAGCGCCTGTATGCTGGTGCGATGGTGAATCGGGTGCTCAGCAGGCTGGAGTGATGCTGATGGAGGGAAGGATGTTGGAACGGAGGGAGGGAGTCGTGACGGAGGGGAGCGCAGACACCTCGTCTAAAAAACCTCCCTCTTGCCTGCGTCTCACTAATGGCTCCCAGCCAAAGAAGCAGGGCTCGCCTCCATTATCTCTCTCCTGTTTCACAATCCCTCCATCTGCACCTCCTCCCACCCTCCCTCCATCCCTCCATCTCCACTGCTCAGAGAGGAGGCAGGCTCTTAGCTTGGCATTTCCATAACTCTGCTCTGCTTTCACTCTAGCCATGTGGAGAGGCGGAAAACACCGGCGCTTTCAGTGCTCTAACAAAGAGAATACACTGAGTACTGAGCATGTGTGTGCGTGTGTGTGTGTGTGTGTTGTCAGGCTTTTGTCGTCAAGTACAAAATGTTCTCCCTAGAACAGGAAAATGAATAGAAATCCCCCATAGTGGGATCATTTTGCAGGTTTTATTCCCTTCAAAAAGACAAAGAAGTGACAGTGAAAGACAGTAAAAAAAAATCTGGAATGTAACGTCATGAATTTTGAGTATTACTGTTATATTATTTATGATTTTTTTTAATATATTGTTTTATGCTTTTATGACCACTTAATGAGTTGGATAATATCTATTTTATACTTAATTTATTGGGTTTGTACTCTATTAGCAAGTGGTTTTGCTGTTTTTTTGTCTTTTTCTGTCTTTAAAGGGATAGTTCGGATTATTTCCTATGGGGCTGTATGAGGTACTTATCAATAGTCAGTTTATTACCTACAGTAGATGCCGGTCAGACTCAGCTCGCCCCCAGTTTTGAGAAGCTGAGAGATTTTTTTAGCCACTTAAAAAAGGTCCACCTACACTAAATACACTTTAATTCATGGTTAATAGTCTATAAGAATTATTTGGATGGCTATTGTCAAGTTGTTACTGACGATAATAATACCTTTCTTACAATGTATATGAAGTTGTATGTAGAGAGCATACTTATTTTGACCCAAAACATTATCTTTTCCTAAACCTACCCAAGTAGTTTTGTTTCCTAAACCTCCCCACATATATGTAGTTTTTGCCCCTTTATTATTATTTAAAGACTACCTGGACGTTGCATATTTATTATTACTATCCAGGATATCCTGCACGTCCAAAACTGACACTAAAGGAGTACCTGCAGTGTCAAAGTTTGAAGCGTTGGGGTTGTCATGTTGAGAGTGAGAATGTGTCGTCTATAAACATTATTGGGATGGTTATTGTAACGTTGCAACTGATGTTTATAATACTTTGTAAATGGTTAATAAATACTGTGTAGAGAATCTATAAATGTTATTTGGATGGCTATTATAAAGTTTATAAAACTTTACATTTGCTAAATAAATGGTTTATAAAGATTGAAAAAACAGAATTTGAGTGTTTGTTAACAGTAAAATAACTATTAGCCTCATTAACTAACAATTTGGTATATGATTATATATATATCTTAAGTGCTACCAAATAATCAGTGTAAGTCTACGCTATATTTAGAATCACTTCACTCCTTTACCTTACTATCAAACAACCTTTTCCAATGGAAAACCGACATTATATAAGCCAAATATTGCTCTCTGCAAACCAACCAAACTCCATAGGCAAAATCAGTCATTTTAGCTCAGAGAACACTGGAGTTGCTGGTCTGCAGCTGCCTCAACCTGTTGGTTTGTTTGTATTATTGTGTGACTATAATGTTCTAAAAGGATAGTTCAGATGCACGAAAGTCACACAATGACACAAACAAGCTAAATGACTGAGGCAGTGGTAGACCGGCAACACCAGCGTTCTGTGAGGTAAAATTACTGATTTCGCCTGTAGAGTTTGGCTGGTTTGCAGAGAGCAATATCAGGCTTATATAACAGCAGTTTCATGTCAGAAAAGCCTGTCTGCCGGCAAAGTAAAGTGGCGAAAATATTCAAAATAAAGCACAGATTTAAACTGATACTGATTATTTTAGGCAGACCTTTTTTAAGTGGCTAAAATACATTTTGTTGTTGACCCTGTCTAGAGCAGTACATTGCTTAGCTTCCGTGCTGGTACTATGGATAAGTACCTCATACAACCCTACTTCAAATAATCTGAATTATCCCTTTAAGACTGAATGTAACAGATTTTTCTTGGAAAGAATGATGTTAATTCTTATTATTCCTCTTCTCACTTGTACTATAGATGCAGCGTCTGTGTACTGCTGCCTCCCACTGTGACATATTTCTTTCCACCAGGAAGCCAAAAAAGAAGAAAAATATCTGTAAACAAGAACACCAGAGCTCCCTCAAACAGAGGAGAGACATAAATGATAAATGATAGTCACATGATCTGATGTTGATGTGCGTTCATTTTTCTTACCATCGTATCCCTTTGGGGAGGTGTCTCGCCCGTGGTGGGACTTGCTTGTTGGGCCTCTCTTTCCGTAGCCGCTGTGCTGGCTGTCGTAGCCGGTGTAGTCGTAGCTGGTCTTGGAGTATTTTTCCAGTTCCTTGGCCAGGTTGGACCGCGGCGTGCTGGTGGGGACGTTGTTTTTGTAGCCATACTGAGGAATCTCCAGCTGCTTGACAAAACACATCGGCCTGAAAGGCAACCGGAGGCAAAAGAGGCTATGTTTGTACACAGGGAGTTCACTGCACCATTCAGCATCCCTAATTTAAGACTGTAAATATAATCAGCAAGTTTCCCAAAGCCAGTTTTCACTGTCATCTTTGTTTCTCAAGATGATAGTGAACAAGACAAAGTGAACACTTTGTTCATAATGTACGCTGGAAATTTGATTGCACCATTCAGCATCCCTTTCTGATAAATAAATAAATAAAATAAATACACACACTGACTCCAGACGGAAACATTTGCATACTGCTCATTTCACTGCATCCTTGGACAGCACTGTTTTATGTGATATAAATAATTCTAATCAAAAGGTTCCAAATCTTGTGAAATAAATAAAAATAACAGGTAAATTGTATTTGTGTTTTAGTATGTACTGCTGACTTCACTACACCATTTGGTATCTTTAATTTAAGAGACAACAAAAATTAATTTGAAGACATTTTCCAAAAGCCCTTTTCTTCTTGACTTTTCTGTGAAGCAGGGCTGTTATTGCACTATTGTGCTTCCCAAGTTAATTTAAGGAAAGACTGGCAGCGTGAAGGGATTTTACTGCACCCTGCTTTAATTAACAAGGTTAAATAAAACTGCTGTTTTTACATCCCACAATGGCAATAAACAAAACATAGTGGGCTCTTTATTTATGGTCCATGTTTAGACTTCATTGTGCAATTCAGCATCCCTTATTAACAGATTGCAGTTAGATGTTAAGCTGCATGACAAAACATTAAAAATCAAACTTTACACACTTTTGGAATCCACAGTGTATCTGAACTGGCTTAATGTATACACATACAACCCATTAAAGGAAAAAGGCCTAATGTGATGATGACTTTGTTGCACCATTTGGCATCCTCCATTTAAGAGATACACAACTATAAAATTTAAATAACTTTCCCCAAACTATTGGTCTACAGTCTTATGGAGTCTTTTAAAAGGCAAGATCAGCTATTACATCTACTGCACTATTCAGAATCCCAAGTTCATTCAAGTCCATATGATCTGCACACATGCAGGGATTTAACTGCAACATTCAAAATGTGAGTAAGAAAAGTAAATATAATTTACAGCTGTCACCCATGCATGCTGGCTTCTCTGACAACTCAGAAAAAGGAAAAAGACTGGGTTGTGTGCTGTTGGTTCATTGGGCCATTTGGCATCACTGAGACACATAAAAATTTAATCTAAAAAGTTCTACTAAACATTTGCCAAAACCATCTTGTCTTATAGAACATTTTGATAGGCATGGCTGTAATGTTTTACAGTTTTACTTTGCAGTTTTATTGCACTATTGAGCATCCCAGCTCATTAAGGTTCATGTGATCTGCAGCTGCAAATGTGGGCTTTTACTGCACCATTCAGGATACCATTTTTAAGAAAAAATGTAAATGTAATCTATAGCTGTTTCTCAAACCCAAGATGGCAATAAAACAAATGAGGTTTGTATCTCTAGTATATGTTTAGAGTTGAATGCACCATTCAGCATCCCTCATTAATATATGAAAATTAGAGGTTGCACTGCATGACAAAATACGAGATCATTATTGAAACACTATTTTAATGTTGGTCTGACTCTAATTCCGAATGGGTGGTACCTGAGGACACGGTCTGACGTCTGATTGGTCTTATTGCCGCTATCAGTCGAGTGACTCTTCTCGTGGACCTTCGCCATCTTCTCTGCGGCAGCGATGGGACAGCCGGACAGACTGGAGGAGGAGGAGGAGGAAGGGGGGGGGAGACAGCACACGGCCTGGTTACACACTGTGCTGAACCCACACACACACACATAGCATCTGGCTCTGAATGAAGAGAGGTTCAGCTGTCAGTAACAGCAGTTCAGAATGAATTATGAATTTGAAATGGCCTACTTTATGATGACTGCATAACTGACTGATGTCCTCACTAACTGACTGGTTTACAAACTCAAGTTTGACTGGTTTACTGACTCACTGACTGGTTTACAGCTGTTGGTTTAGCTACAGAAAGGCTGATATTTTCGTGGTATTTCTGGTGAAGACAGTTTCTCCTCACAGCTCCCTGGCTCCCCTCGACTGCTGACATTCAGTCAGCATCTAAATAAAGTTGGTGTTGATTGGACGGACAGTTGTTTACGTAGTGCTTACAAGTCGCTGACATGGCATTTCTGGTGTGAATTAGGGAGGAAAGTTTGTATTAAACTAAAACTTCTTGCTTCTCCATCTGTGTCACTCCCAAATCCCAACCACCTCACACACAGAAGGACCGAAATATTCTTACTGCCAACACACAATCAGTACACACACATTTTAAAGGTTGATAGGAGTGTGTGAGGAGTGTGTGACAGATCAGCACGGTGGCTGCTGCTGCTGCCGCTATGGAGGCGTTTCCATGGCGACTGCCAGACATGAAAGCTGTGTGAGCTGGTAGCTAACAGTAGCTAAGCTAGCTAGCTAGTGCTTTGTTTCCTCTCCCAGCGGAGCTGTGCTACATAACACACCCTGCAGCCACGTCTGAGCTAGTGTGTGTGTGTGTGTGTGCTTCTCTGTCTGCCAGCGCACGTGTGCTGCTGTCTGTGAGCTAATTTGTAAGTGTCTAACTGTGTGTGTGCATGTGTGCGTGCAGATATGTGAATGTGTGTTCCAGAAAGACTTTGCGTGCATAAAACAGTGTGTATGTCTGTGAGCTGAGTCTCTACGTATGTGTGAGAAATGAGTGTGAATCCTAATCACATTACATAATTCAAAAATATGCGTGTCTGTGTGCGTGTGTCTGTGTGCATGTGTTTTGTGTGTGTTTTTGCTGCCTGCATGTGATGCTCTGCTGTGCCTGTTAAACAGCTGAACTGCTGATGTGACGCAGACACACCTTCAGCTCAAACATGGCAAAATTTTAATTTAAGCCTCTTTCCCACATGCACCTAAATGAGAGAATCTTCCAGCCTTATTGCACAATGGCAGTAGAAACTGAGGATTTTTCCTATAAAAGAAAATGTGTCAATTCTTCATGCCAGTGACAAGATAAACCTGTGTAAATCTTTGGCCAACAGCTCTATTTGGGACAAAAACTATAACAACAGTGGCACAAAAAGAACTAAAACATATGAGGGTTGTATGTAAAACCAGAGACTATCTCAAGAGACTTTCTGTGAATGGTTGGATTTTGCCTCTGATTTTAAAACTGGAAGAACAAGCCCACTTTTCAGAAATGCCATCATTATTAACAGCTTTGAAAGAACAATGTGTCGTCTGCTGGTCAGAAGCTGAAAGACTTGCAACTGACTTGTTTTTCCATCCCAAATGGAAAAAAAAAAAAAACAACACAGGAGGGATCCATTTGTGGTTTATGCTTCGATTTCAATGTGCCATTCAGCATCCCTCATTAGCATGAGATATGTTAATACATGCTAACATATGACCAGAAAGAAAATCATATCCAATCTAGTCCAGTATGTGCCATTGACTTCACTACACCATTTGGCATCCTTGATTTAAGACACAAGCAAATCTAATCTGAAGACATTTTCCAAAAGCCCTTTCATCTTATTAATTTTTCTGAGAGGCTGAGCTGTTATTGCACTATTGTGTTTCCTAAGTTAATTAGACTAAAGCTTTCCACCATCAAAAGTGAGGCAATGTTCCTGCACCATTCAGCATCCCAGATTCATGTAACAAATTTAAATATAATTTACTGCTGTTTTCCCATCCCACATTGGCAATAAACAAAACTTTACTTATGGTTTATGCAAAATTTTCCATGCACCATTCAGCATCCCTAATTAACATGACATTTAGAGGCTAACCTACATGACAAAAAACATTGAAAAATTCTATCCAATCTGGTTCCTCATCCTAGGAGACAACCAGCAAGAACAGCCACACTGTGTTATTTCTGTGCTGGTTATTTACTAGCTATTTAGCATCCCTGGTTTTCACTGCTCCATTTGGCATCCACATTATACCTGAACTAACTGCACATATGACTGAAAGCTGTTCTGTTTCAGAATGCATGTTAACTTCCCAGACAATCTGGAAAAAAAATAGAATTAATGTGTTGATGACTTTGTTTGCACCATTTGGCATCCCCCCATTTAAGAGACACACAAATGTGGAATCTAAAAAACATTTCCCAAACTATTTTTGGGGGTTTTGTTGTGTTTCAGAATGCGCATCTTAAGACTTAATTCTCACATTTTGGCCTGGTCAAATCTTATTCTCAGTTGCGTAAATAAAAACACACAATAAACAACTTTGAAAGAAAAATGTGTCATCTAAAGGTCAGCATTCAGAGACTGAAAGACCTGCAAGTGACTTGTAATTTTCTTATGAAGACCTGGGTCTTGACTTGGACTTGTGCTCGCTCTTTGAAATTATGAAGCTAAACGTCAGTAATCGCAAACAACGAGCAAACTTACAGTATTTGTACTGTAAGCATGCCACACTAACATGTCGGCGGTGTTATTCAGCTGTTAGCGGCCCGGCTGAAGGACGCACACTCACCTGCGATGCGAGTTCCTGTTGCTATTGACATGACCCCGTCCAGAGCAGCCAGGAGTGGGGCACTTTAAAACATTTTCATACATGGCAAGGACTTTGACAGACAGGAAAAGGTGAGAAAGACAGCGAGGGTTAGGAGCAGACAGGAGAGTTACCAAGCGTTCAGCTACGACGGTTAGGCATGCGCAGATCACAGTTGCACAACTGACACGACACGATAACGGGCGACGAACTTTCAAAAAATTATAATGAACACAGCAGCAATAAATCAGTGTTATGACACTGAAGCGTGAAAGGATCAAGAGCAGCAAGTAAAGACATTTTCACCTGTTGGTCCCATAAAACAACACTTCAATTAGGTAATAAAAACTGTATTTTAGCTACATTTTCATTTCAAATACTTCAACAGTTTCTACTTCACTTTAGGTTTTAGTTCAACATAAAGAAAACTTTCCTCCCACTAGAAAAGTTTTAGTCACAAGTTGCACAAAAAAAGTTAGGTAAAAGTCTTGCCCTCACAAAACTACTCTCTGTTTCCAGTCATGTCTGCTGCATGTAATCCTTCCCTGCTGGGGAAACAAAAGTCTCATTTGCATTTTGATCACTGTGTTCATTTCATGAAATTTCATGAGACGAGAACAAACTGGGAGCAAGAGTTTGTCATGCACTGTTAAAATCTACTGATGACTCTGCAGATGGTAAAGGAACAACGTGTGTGGGGTGATGAACGCACGACGGTTTAAGATTTTACATCAGAAGAACTAGATATTGTGTTACAACAATAGGTTACTTTATATCTAATCAGTTCTGTTTATATGTTGTGTTACCATCTTGTAACGTGCTCATATTGGCAAGTTGAACAACAAATTTTCTTGCATGGCTCAATACCAAGACACTTCCTTTATAGTCTTATACTGGTGTGGCATACTGTGTAATATACATGCACAAAAACGTTGGTTCCCTGAGTCCACAAAGCTTTCCTGCTCTGAGAAAATTAGATTTGCACATATTAACTAAAATCACAATTTACACAAAAGTCTGTATACAAAACTATTTTAAGAGATATTTTTTTTCTCCTCACTCAAAAATTGTAGACTACTTATTAGGCCACACCTCTGTGACCTCTCAAGCTCTGTGATTATGAATCATTATTATTCTTTTGGTGAGGATGAGTGTGTATAAGTTACTCTGGTGGGTTGTTAAAGGAACAAAGTTAAGTTTATTCTGGAAAAGAGACATTTATCAAAGGTAAAGGTTCTAATAATGGAAACAATTACAATTGTGTTTCATTTCTGACAATAGTAAATCACTGTGTAGGTGTGGAGCTGGAGGGGCTCAGCTTTTCCTCTTCTAATGCATAATTTATATAATTTATCAAAATATTTTTAATCCATGTATTCTGTTTAAAATCTCCCTGAAAAAAAATGGAAAAGTCAAAACTGGATGCAGCCCAAAAAAGCAAGAAAGTCCATGACGAACACAGCACTTTCACCCAAAAGACCAGACTTTATGTCCCGTGTGAACCAGAAGGTCAACGTTATTTAAAGTTTTAAGCAGCATAATGTTACGTGCAGCACAAGACTTGAAGTGACTTGACTAATATACTTATTTTAACCTAGACTATGATATTTTCCTGAACCTAACTGAGTAGTTTTGTTGCCTGAACCTAACCAAACTGTGACCATTTCACAACGTTGACCACATGTTTAATTTGCTACCATGACAAAATTGGACTATGCTCTGCAGGCTACTTGAAGCTGTAAAGCTGTGTTATTTGCACGCAATCAAGACTCCAGGTTATTGGATGCAATTCCCCCTTTCTAAGTTGCGCCCTTTTGGCTCTGTGCTTCAATAACAGTTGAGCAAACTTTCTCCTTTTCCTGTAAAAGTGACATATAGAGTCACATCTTGAGTTAGAGAATGCTAGAAAAATGCTGGCTAATGAGCTGCTAATGATTTATGTAGATTAGTTAGCTAGTCAGCTAGTGTTTTGCTAACATTAGGTAACTCATGGTTTCCAAACTTCTTCTGGCATGCCCGCGGTCAGAAGCCGACAAAAGCCCACATCCCCTCAGCACACAATTATTATCAATAATTAACGATAATTGGGGAGTTTCTTTCCATTTTCTTCCCTTGGTCATCCACTCCGCCCCCCTTCAGTGGCTCTATGACCACCAGGGGGCCCGACAGGAAACAGCAGAGGAGGAAACTGACTCTTGCTCAACTTTCTTTGGAGCACAGAGCAAAAAGGGACGGGACTTAGAAAGCTGGCTGAGGACCTAGGAATTGTGAAACATCATATAAACGTTTGGAAAATGTGTGTTTTGGAACCATAAACTTGATTATGGTAACATATTATGTATTTTTTGACACAGAAAGAGAAGTTTTGAGTGTTTAAAATTTTAAGTTTAAAATGGGTCTCCTCTACAGAGCGGTAAAAGAAAAGAAAACAGGATATTTTCAGTTATAAATATGTCAACACTGCTATTTGTAGTATTCTTGATATGTATTCCATTCTGTTATTCTTTATATTTTTACATTTTGCAGGTGAAAACACCTAGATCCCTGCACCAAGGCAACTCAAGTTTGATCTAATTCAATGTAACATGTTACCTGTGAGTTTTCTGTGTGCGCGATATTTGGAGAAGTTCCCATGCAGGTCGTTTTTGTGAGTTCTTGCAGGCAGCAGGTGAATCAAACTGATTTCTCATGCAGTTCACGTTACATCAGCAACACAGATACCAAAACCAGACATCAGGCAGGTGTGATGAGGAGGAAGAAAAGAAAGAAAAGGAGGACACAAAAACTAAAGCGAAAGAAAAACTCCCCTATTGTGCCACAGTAAACATAAGATGACCAACTTCTGAGAGCATTTTTATACAAAGAAGAATGTGCAAAAACACCTACATGTTCACCTCTAGTAGATACTGAATCACTGTAGATACTGAATAAAAACAGTGAAACCAATTGATTTGCAGTAAGACTGTATTTCTTTGAAACTCTAGACCTTGACAATGTTTTGCATCGATCATCTTATGATCGAAAAGACCAGCAGTAGTCTGAATGTTTTGTCACTCATTTAAATTCTCATTTAAGACATTGCTCAACATGTAGCTTTTACCCAGTCAAACCCAGCACATCTATAAAACACCTCGAACACAACAAAACACAGATGTAGAGTCATGCAGGACGGATGCATGGTGGTGGACAGCTAACATGCCCGACACGGTCCAACTTTCACTGCTACACAATCCATCTAACAAGTCATTTGAAGTCAATAATTAATTCTTGAAATAATTTTCTTCCTAAATCAAGAGAAAAATATCTGCAAGTTGAGATAATCAAATGTGTCCAATGTTTTCTGAATCAAGTGAAATTATCTTGATCTGACCAGTAAATTAACTTCAGTTTTAAGTAAGTTAAGTTTTGGAACCTGAAGTTGGTGATATATCCTACAAAATAAAACAATTACTTAAGTTAAATTTATAGCCACCGTGATACTGTACGTACAGATATTTATTTTTTCTATGGACACTTAAGGACAATGTTGTAGTGTGCTGTTGCCAATTTCTTCTACTTACTGTCACATAATAAGTTCTTGGCAAATAACATGTTTTGAGATGAAATTAAAAAAATATTATGGTTTCAGATGTACAAACATTTCTCAGAGGCAAAAAGAATCTGATTAATCTGGTTAAATTACAGACTAAAGAACTGCATATTCCCTGGACGAGGAATGTGGCTTACGCTGCAGTTTAACTCCTTTTAATTGGCTGAATCAAATAAATAAGAATTCACACTGGATTGTACTGTATTTTGATGTAACAGCTATGGGACACATCTGTGGTATGTTTTCAGTCAATGGGAAATATCATAGCAGCAAATATCCAATATCTTCAACTGTGAATAATAACTAGAAAACTGAATAGACAAGTTTTCTCCTCTTAGCTGCTTGTAATTACAGACTGAACAATATGACGTGAATGTAGCATTACACATTCAAACTGGAACTAAATGGCAGCGATGCAAACAAGCAAACATCAGATTGTTGCAGTTTTTCCTAACAGGACATCCTAACCTGTACTGCGCATCAGCAAACACGCTAAGCAGTGTGTCACTTGTTTGAAAAAATGCTCGTTCTGGCTCTATTTTTTACTTCCAACCTACTTTCCTTGGTCAAAATCAACACTGACATCCCTGACGTTTCCATTTCCCGTCCAGTCAGAAGTAAACCTGCACAACGAGAGACTAATTTCCACGCAGGCTTTTAATATCCTCAAAAAAGACGAGGTTTGGAAGGGAAAAGAGCGATGTCGGGAGACAGAAGTAATGAAACGGTCCCCCTGTTATATAGAAAGTTAATTATTGGCTATGAATAAATAAGTTAGACACTGAACTGACATGTTTGCAGTGGGAGAAATCATAAGTGCCGCCTTGGTGACATAGCAAGCTAACCAGCCAAGTTGTCTAATCAGCTGCCAAGATGTCAGCTAATTAGCCTGTAGTTCAATCTGTAGTTCTAGCCTAAAGCTTGATATTAATGATGGCTAGCTTCCGTCTTTGCCACTTAATTATTTATTTAGCCAACTTAGGCAGTTAGTTCAGGAGTCTTAACCACCAGCTGAGGTTTAACTCAACCAATAAGACAATTTCTGCCTCTGAGAAATGATTGCACAGTTAAAACCACGACCTACAGATAAGACTGAAGTACTATGCGAGCTGAAATGACTTGTCAGACTGTTATTATTTAAGTTTTTTAAAGCTGGGTGTGTTTTCAGTGCAGCGTGACATCCAGGCAGTGGACCTACTCTCAGGCGGGACTCGGTCTTTGTGAGGACACCCGGACAGGCTGCGGTGGTGCGGGTACAGACCCGTCACATGACCAGTACCGTCGCAACCCGGTGTCGGACATTTACTCTCCTTCTTCTCCCCTCTGGAAGAGTCTGGAAAGGAGGAAAGACAAGAAAGGGAAAATGAGAGGGAGGTGGTGCTGAGTCAGGAGTGTATAAATGTTCCCAGGGTCCTATGAATCAAGGGCCCTGTGTTCCCAAGGTGCTATGTTTCAAGGATCCTATGTTCCCAAGGTGCTATGTTCCCAGGGCCCTATGTTCCCAAGGTCCTATGTTCCCAGGGTCCTATGTTCCCAAGGTCCTGTGTTCCCTGGGCTCTATGTTCCCAGGGTCCTATGTTCTCAGGGACCTATGTTCCGAAGCTCTTATATTCCCACAGCCCTAAGTTCCCAATGTCATTCCCAGGGTCCTATGTTCCCCGGGCCCTATTTTCCTATGGTGCTATGTTCCCAAGGTCCTATGTTCCCAGGACTCTATGTTCATTGGGGCCTTATGTTCTCAGGCCCTATGTTCCCAGGGTCCTATGTTCCCAAGGTTCTATGTTCCAAGGGTCCTATGTTCCCAGGGTCGTATGTTCCCAGGGTCCTATGTTCCCAAGGTCTTATGTTCCCAGGGTCCTATGTTCCCAAGGTCCTGCGTTCCTGGGCTCTATGTTCCCAGGGTCCTACGTTCTCGGGGACCTATGTTCCGAAGCTCTTATTTTCCCACAGCCCTAAGTTCCCAATGTCATTCCCAGGGTCCTATGTTCCCAGGGCCCTATTTTCCTATGGTGCTATGTTCTGAAGGTCCTATGTTCTCAGGACTCTGTTCACTGGGGCCTTATGTTCCCAAGGTCTTATGTTCCCAGGGCCTTATGTTCTCAGGCCCTATGTTCCCAGGGACCTATGATCCAAGGGCCCTATGTTCCCAGAGCCATATGTTCCCAGGGTCCTATGTTCCCAAGGTCTTATGTTCCCAGGGGTGCAGACTAAGTGTCGGTCTTGCGAGGAGAAGCCACATTCCTCCAACATTACAAATTTAATTGGCCATCTTAAGAGCTGTCATCCTGATATTACAGCAAATTTGTGAAGAACAAAGAGAAAAAAACCTTTGAGGAGTAATTTTCTTATTTTGCCCAGTGAATCTGAATATTTTGAAAAACACTATTTTATGTCTGCTTCTGCCAGTGAGTCATCACGACAAGAGTGGACATAATAATATGATAATTCAACAACAAGAAGGACTTGACGTTCTCTGCACGTTGAAGTAAAATATGTAAGACTTCTGCGAACACAAAAGGTTTATTTCTCTCAAATTTTGTTCACAAATTTATTAAAGTCTGTGTTAGTGAGCGTCTCTCCTTTGCTCAAAGAAGAAGAAAAAGAGTCAAAAGTTCCTGACAACAACAAACATGCCGACACTGGAGGAGGTTATAATTATGCACCTCTTCAGAAAGAGGCAAAAACGGAGGCAGCAGTGGTCTGGAAAGAGAATTCTTTTCTCTAACTAACTGATGATGAATGTCATTTCCAATACGTTCAGATTTTTTTAATGTCTGTCGTGTCCTATTGTTGTGTCTCACTCAAACTGTTTGCTACACAGCTACACTGCCCCCCTACAGCTTCTGGTGGTACTGCTTTACTGTTTCGTCCATGAGTTTTCAGAAAGCATGCACAAATACAAATGACATGAACGCTGACTACGGACAGAAGGCTCCATCCATATTCATATATATGTCTGAGGTTTAGCATTAAAGAGCCTTCAGTGTTTGTATGATTATTAGGTGCTAATATTTTTGTATTGAACAGATTATCGAAGGTTTACACCACCCCTCTCAAACAGATCAGCCCAGTCTGTGATACATGAAGCATCTCTATTCTGACTGGGATATTATTCACATTATTAGCTGAGTGTTAGGGTCCATGGAAACACTGTTCATGTCAGGCTAAATGGATCAAATTCAAGAAAATGGCGGGCTACAATTTATAGTTAACGTTGAAGATTTGGTTCCATCGGGCTGAGACTCAGCTCCAGTTAGCAGCTCTGGGTCCTATGTTCCCAGATTCCTATGTTCACAAGGTCCTATGTTACCAAGGTCCTATGTTCCCAAGGTCCTATGTTCCCAAGGCCCTATGTTCCGAAGATCCTATGTTCTCAGGGCCCTATGTTCCCCGAGCCCAGTAAGTTCCATGGTCCTATGTTCCCAAGGTCCTATGTTCCCCAGGCCCTATGCTCCCAGGGTCCTATGTTCCCTGGCCCCATGTTCCCCTGACCCTATGTTCCCAAGGTTATGTTACCAGGGTCCTATGTTCTCCGGGCCCTATGTTCCCAAGGTTATGTTACCAGGGTCCTATGTTCCCGGGTCCTGTATTCCCAAGATTCTATGTTACCAGGGTCCTGTGGTCCCAAGATGGGACCAACATGGCCCAAAAAATGTCAGGCTACAGTTTTAGCTGTGTGGATTTGGTTCTATCGGGCTAAAACTCAACTCCAGTTAGCAGCTCATGAGTCAGCTTTGGGCCAGAAAGTTTGCAATCCTTGGTCAAATCATAATGAAAGCTTTCCTGTGGACTAATACAAACTTCTTGTGGGCTATCAAAGGCATCCTCTGCGCTAATGAAGCCATCTGAGTCTGTTGTGGGGCTGATGACTGCACAGCTCCGACTCCCTCAGCAGCGATGGGGTTGTATTTGAGTGGATTTAGAGAAATAGGCCGCAGATAGCGTCCCACAGATGGATTTGCTCTCCTAACGGGCCGTGCAGATTGCCATTACTCATGCCTGACAAGCCGGCCGTCTGATGTTCCCACACCGGCCTATTTTAACAACATAAGCTGCTGTCAGAGGAAAACCATGCATCTGCAAAAAAAAAAAAAAAACCCTGTTGGTCCTGAATGCAGAAAATGAGTGGCCATTATCTCATCGGCGGCCATGTACAGCATCTCTGAAATAATACAATGGGATTTTAACAGGTTTTAAGAGCCCAGGGGTCAGAAAACTCATTCAACCCAGCAGTGTGCACAGAAATGTTTGACTCAGGGAGGAAAAAGACTCACATTAAAGTTATAGTTATGTGATTTTTTTTTCCTGCTACAGCACTCATAGCCTCCGGCTGCTGCAGTGTGGAGGGTTACAATAAGTCAGGCAGACAAGATAAACTTCCTCTCTGCTGACCTGGGGTCATATTTCTGGAGTAGAAGCGGATTCAGGTCAAATGTGATGCAAAAAGGGTGATGTGAAATTGGCACAATTTTGGAGCGGGAACATGATCAGATGACGACTTTGTGAAAACAGTTCAAAAACTACAGTTTTCAAGAACATTAGAGAGCATTTCTATTGTTTATACCATCTTACAGTTTGAGTTGTCATGTGAAGATTCTGTTCAGTTTCATCGATTGTTACAGTGAGGTTATGACTGTGTATACATTTTATTAAAGGGACAGTTCATCCCAAAATCAAACAAACACATTCTTTCTCTTACAGTACCTTCAGTGCTTTTTAGCCTTCTACATCAGGAGTCTCAATAGTTTTCAGGCCAACGACCCCTTAGCAGGAAGCAGGGACTTATTCATCTTTGCTAAAAATATATTGGATTCATGTTATTGTTTATTTTTGGACATTTTTAAAATTTTGAAAAAAACAAAACAAAACAAAAAAAGTAAAAATCTAGATTGTTTTGGTGTGAGATGCAGAGATAAAAT
Source organism: Lutjanus argentimaculatus (assembly GCA_034769285.1). Taxonomy (NCBI): domain Eukaryota; kingdom Metazoa; phylum Chordata; class Actinopteri; order Lutjaniformes; family Lutjanidae; genus Lutjanus; species Lutjanus argentimaculatus. Next base: position 6,455,312 of record JAWZSL010000023.1, read on the forward strand.
AATCTCTGTAATATTTCAGATCTGTATTTGATAGTAGATTGTTTAAATTTTACTTGATCGACCAAAAGCTTAAAGACCGATTAATTGTTTATCGATTAATCGTTATCATCTCTGTTCCGACATAACCAGACTCAGTGGTGCTCAGCTTGTGGCGCTAAAAGCACCAAGAAACACATCTGAAAGATCAACAGCAATGTCTCTTGTTGATGTACTGTGAGCAGTTTTAGTAGGAACTTCTTTTTTTTAGACAGAAGTTCACCCGCCAGCCAATTTCTAGAGCTGCAACAAACAATTAGTTGAAAAGTTGTCAATAAATTAATCACCAACTATTTTTATATTAATCGTTTTGAGTCGTTTTAAGAAAAAAAAGTCCAAATTCTCTGATTTGATCTTCTTAAATGGGAATATTTTCTGGTTTCTTTATGAAGTTTCTGGATGAAGCAACTCATTGATCAATCTAGAAAATGGTAGACAGTTTAATAAATACTGAAAATAACAGCCCTAAACAGTGCAGCTCAGCCGAGGAGGATGCCATAAATGTTTATATCTGGCACCGTTAAGAGTGTGAGCCCCTTGTCGATGAGTAGATGCACTTCTGCTTCTGCGTGTTGATACAGTTGTTGAATGTAGTTTGCAAGAAAGAAACACATAAAACTGCTCACAACATGGTCTGTGGATTAATTTGAGTAACCGGGTCATGATCAAAAGTATTTTTTTTGGCACTTTGAGCACCAAAAGCCGAGTTCAGTCTACCTTCATTATATTTGAGAGAAGGCAGGTGATATCTCCAAAACTCTGCAACTAAGACCAAAACAATCTAGATGGACAAATAACACTACAGGTAAGAGGAAACATATGTATTTTTGATTTTGAGGTGAACTACCCCTTTAACAAGACGTTTATTTTAAAATCATGATGACATTATTTCAGGTGCTGTGAGCACCGATGTAGTTTGATGGTGTAGAGCTGCACACTGACTGACTGACTGAACTAAATTTGCCTCTGGAAGTCCAGCCGTAGTGGTAAAAATAGTCCTGGTATGAAAAAAAACAAACTCCCAGACAACAGTTTCTCTTTCCTAGATATAAAACATCTGAGTGTATACTTCCATGTGAATGAAGAAACAGAAAATTCCTCATGAACACAAAGAATTGTTTAAATGTACTGTAGTCTATTTCATAACATGTTACACAGTGAACTACAGCAAATATTAGAACTTTCAAACCCTAAAATTGTACACAGAGACGACTATACACAGACGCAGAGAGGATAGAAAAAGTGTTTTTGTGATGTTTTGGTTTGGATGTTAAAATCTGAAAGGACGCAGTAAACTCACTATTCATTTAGCAAGAAAGCTACAATGAATACCATGACCTGGATGACTGAGAATCTTCTCAGACTGATTATGATGGAAACAAATCTGAAGGCCAAACTCAGAGGGGTCGACTTTGTCTCCACCACAGCCAACATCTGGACAGCTGACAACAAAAGTTTTCTGGGTGTTAAGAGTTCACCGGATCAGCTGTTGGAGGCCATCAACAAGGTATGAAAGTAATATAGTAACATAAGTGGACTTTAACTAATTACTTTTGATACCCAGTAATAAGTAAAGAAATATTATTACTTTTTAAAGGAGTATAAAATAAAATGTAACTTATCACAACACTGAGTAACAAACTGGTGTTGAGATCAGCAGGAGCAGCGCTAGTTAGCTGTGAGCAGCCGGAGGACAGCAGAGTCCTGCTGCATGTTTGACTAACGGAGCTAAGAGCTAACAGAACTAACAGTTAAGGGAGCTAATACAGTTTACCGCTAACTGAGCTATCAGCTAATGGAGCCAATTAGGCCAATAAATCTAACAGAGCTAAAAGCTAATGAGGCTAATAGAGTTTCTGTTCAGAGGAACATGAAGCATCACAAAATAACTTTACAGTAGCTAAATAAATGTTCTGAAGTACTTCAGATGAGAACAGTTTGGAGGTAAAAGTACTTAGAGTTTGAAGTTACAGATACTTTCCATCACTGTTTACATTTTACCAAACTTCTGTTAGAGATGAAAGTAATCAGATACATTTACTCATTTAATTCTGTGCTGAAGTACTTGAGTACTTTGACAACAAAATGTGTACGTGGCTGTTGATGGTTCTTTACATAAACTAAAAATAAAAACAATAAGAAACACCAATTTATCAAAATAAAAAAAATTATAATTTTCTCAACATTTTAATGATGCATTATTTATTTATTTATTTTCCCTTTATTTAACCAGGCAAGTCATTAAAAACAAATGTTTATTTACAATGCCTGGAAAAAGGCAGTAGCCTCTTGAGAAAAGAGGGAAGGGACTAAAAATATATGTGTATCATGTATTATGAATTATGTATTATGCCTTTAAAAACTATGTAATATAAAAGACAACAAATTAAAGAAACAACATTTTGATTTTGGGCACAGTTTCGATTCACTTCAGGAAAGTTAAAATCAATTTTTTATGATGGTTTTGGAACGATGGTGAAAAGTTAATCTTGATCCCTGATGATATCGAAGACGTGAGACCAACTTTAAGTTGCCGCTTCTTTACTTTTTGACTTGTTGACTGAGATTTTCCAGCGGAGTCCACAACAACATAGACAATAGAATCAACATATAGAGTCTCATAACTGCTGAACACAAATCAATAATGACACCGTGAGGTCAGTGTGTGGGTTTTCTCTGCCTACCTTTAGGGTAGTACGCCCTCTTCAACCCGTCGTGGTTCATCCTCGACTTGCGCTCCTCGCCGGCGCCGCTCAGCCTTGGGCTATGCTCGCCGTGGCCGCGATGGTGATGATTGTGATCCCGACGGGGAAACGTGTGCTCCGAGGCCATCCGGTCCCTCATGACCTTCGCCCGCTCCGATTCCAGGGCGATGGCCTTCTCCAGCAGCGACAGGTTTCCCTTGGCCATGTCGAAGGTCTCGTCGGAGCGGTCCGAGGCCACCGACGTGGTGTCTTCGTCGCCTTCCTGGCTGCAGCTGGTTGGATAACCTCTGGACGCCGGGCTCAGCTGCTCCTCCAGCTTCATCAGGTTCACCATGTCGGAGTAGTTGCGCTCCAGAGACCTGGGCTCCTCCTGTGCACCCTGCTGGCAGCTGTCGTACCTGAGAGGTAAGTAGGACGAGAAATGACCACCGGTGACGGGAAAATACAAGACAACTCTGCTGATAAGCTGTCTAGCACTGAGAAAAAAATCCAAATCTGTTCTCAGAGCCTGGAGAAATAATGGTTTGTCCAGGAAACCAGACACTGGAGGTCCTGTTCCACCCTGTCAGTATGACAGAGAGATTTGGTGCAGTTTTGTTAAAGTAAAGGCAGCAGAAATTACAGTTAATATCAGTCTCTGATACACAAAGGCTAATTTTTTCACTTTCACAATTTACATCAAATCTTCTGTTGAAAACTACAGAAATACAAGGGTCATGTAAGTACATCTAATACGTCTCCACATGAAGAGAGAAGCAAACTGACACTGCTGTGCCTTGTTCTGCTGCAGGATATTTGAGATCTAATAAACTTACCTGATTTATGACATTTTCAAATATTACAGTCTCCTAAATTCCAGTGACACAAGTACCCCTTTAATTCAAACTCAATTCTAATTCCACAGCTTTAACCTGCAATATTCAGGGATGCAAACAACTCGCTTACAGTCAAATGTTGCTTTTTCACATCAAATTGGGTGACTCGGACTTTGTGAACTGTCCAGATCTGAAGATGGATGGGTGTATATGGGCGATGGACAAATCTCCATCACGATTCCTACAGTCAAACTGGCCGGGGCTGTCCTGGGTTCATCCTCAGCACATAGGCCTACACTATTCTGTGTCATCAGGCCGAGCCGGGCGGCCCTTATATGCTCATGACGCACGCTGCTCAGGACAAATGCAAACAGACAACAGTGTTCATAAACTGCATGCAGCTTACTGCCTATAACAGCTATTTACAGACTGTGTGGGCTAAAACACAAAAGAAGCCTAATTCTTCATTACAATAATTCACTGCATGTTTACAGCCAGGTGGGAAAAGTCATTCAAACATGTAATAATTAAGATCTGCTAATGATGGAATACTGGCATTAGAATGTGCCACAGGTAGGGCTGCACGATTTGGTAAAAAAAAAGTCACATTGTTATTATTTTGACTGAAATTGCAAATTGTGAAATTGTGATGATGGGATACTTATGGACGTCTGTACCAAAGATCTCTTCTTTCATTTGGAGAACAAGATTTTTTGGGCCAGGTCATCTATGCAGCACTGCAGTAAATTGTGATTTGGTTCTGGTTCTGTGATTTGGATACTGCACTTGGACATATTGCCATTTCTTTGCAATTGCAATTAATTGTGCATCCATAGCAAAGCACAAATATGACCTTTTACCAGAGTTTGATTTTCTTTATGTGGCCTTTATTTAACCAGGTTGGTCCCGTTTAGATCAAGCTTCTCAGGGAGACCTGCCTGAGATGGCAGCAGCACAGTTACAGAAAACAAACAAACAAACTCACAGATCGACAACATTAAAACTTGCTCGTATAAAACACTTGCACAGACAACTTGGACTCCAGAGTTTTCACCAGTGCTTTAAACTCATTCAAGGTTAATAGGTTTTGAAGATCAGTCTGTGAATTTCCAGATTCAGTTCAGACTTCGGGAACAACAAAGGACATTCTTGGACATTGAGGACATAACTGAACTACATGTAGGTAACTCCTCTCCAGCGCTGCAGTTATGTTACTTTTCTAATCCAGAAAATAAAATAAATTAACTTAGTGCTCAGTATCTGTATGTCTCTTATTAATCAAAGTATTTTAATATTCATATTTATTTAAGCGGAGAGGTTTTCATCACATGGTTATATGATATTATGCTGTAACATTTTTTTTGACTTAGAATAGCTCTCTCTTTTTGACCATAATAAATTTGTGTCAACACAAACGACAGATGGCATTTGAACAAAAATGGCGTGTTAATGACATTTTTTTTCAACAGCAACAGAAACAACAGTGCTCTCATCAAACATTAATGAAGCAGACTCCTGTTTACTGAGTGTGGAGAACCTGTCAGTTACACACAGAGTCCCGTAGTGCCACACAGAACATACATCCTCAAACTGTATACTCACATAAATAAGTATTAACATAAGCTGCTGTAATTCTGTTAGCCCTCATTTAATAGACTCAGATGCAACATTAAAACAAACTCTTTTATACATATTTTTTTGTTTATATTAAAGCTACTACAAGGAACTTTTATATTTTATTGATTTTGGAGATTCCTGTGGACAAAAGTGGTCATTTTTCCACAGTAATAACCACAAAATATGACATCAAAAATAAAATTATTTGAATAAAAATGTCCTCCTGTTTCATTTAAACTGGCTAACACAATGCTCATGCAGGGAAAATGAAAACATCAGCTTGATATATCTGATTTCGAGGAGAGTCCTTCCTGGTGGCAGACATTAAGAGTAACTATATAGAAAATCTTGCAGATGGTCTTAAGTTACCAGTGTTAAATTGAGACCGTTTCATAACCAGTTAAAAAGTCCTGCAGGTAGGTTTAAATATTTGATGATTCTTAGGTTTGTTCTGGAGTTAAAATAAGCACCTTTTCTCTATGATTGTTTAACTTTTATATTCGCAACTCCCTATATTTTACTTTAATTGAAGCAAACTGTGTCCCACGAGTTTCATTTTGCCGTTTCAGTGATGTCATGTGATGTACAAAACATAACATAGTTATTGTAACTCCAAACATGGACTTATCCAAAACCTACCCAAGTAGTTTTTTGTGCATAAACCTACTGTGAAATGGACGTGGCTTAGGTAGGTTTTTTTTGGGCTGCTTCAAGGGAACCTTTGCTTTAGTATCCGACATTGAAGGGCGGTGACAAATCAGTCAGTATGTGGTGAGTTGAGATGAGAACATGTTGCCAACCAGGGCCAAGTCCAGGGCTCCGACAAATGGAGCAAAACATATTAAACTGATACGGTGCTGCGTTGAACACCCTGTTGTGTATGCAAGCGCGCTACTACAACCTTTTTCATACTGCAGTGTTTTTACAGACATCGCTGCTGATTGGGTAACACTTCGACAAACAAACGAGAGAAAACAAACCTGAAATCCGGTTGCACATGAAGTTCAATCCTGAAATCGTATCAAAACGGTGCAACGTATTCAGACTGAACGTGCAGCTGTGCCTGCTGCAGCATTTTGAGGTGTTTTTCATCAATATGTCCTGGTTTTCACTGGCCTGTTTGCAAATTAGATAAACTTACTGGCTACAAAAATGCAGATTAAGTTTTGGATATTAATTCACATAGTACTTGGTACGCAACTATGATTTTTAAAAGTAGGTTACAGAGTGTAATGAATGAATACTGAAGTACAAGTAAAAGTACAGACTTGAAAATACACTTATAAAAGTACAAACAAGGAAACTACTTAATTACAGTAACTTGAGTAATACTACTAATGGAAAAAGCTAGCTGACAATTTTGTCTGTGCTTTCCTCAAGTGCAGAACTGTTTTTATTTCAATTTCCTCATGAAGGCGTGATTTAAATTGGTAAGAAACAACTAGAAAATAATTAAAATTAAATAATTTTGCAGGTCAGATTATATTATATTTTGGACATCATATCATGGGCCAGATGGAGGGGGAACAGCTAACAGTTTAAGGGCCCTGATGTAGAGATTACGTACCTGTTCAGATGATGGCCCATCTGCTGCTCTGTTGGGGTTTGGAGCTGGTGGTGGAGGACGTGGTGGACGGGCCGATCAGACGTCTGAGTCTCGCTCAGTTTCCGAGCCAGATCGAAGCACTGGTTCCTCAGACACTCCAGACTGCTGAGACACACCTCCTCCTCGCTCTCCTCCGCCTGAACCCTCACCCCGATGCCGGGCCGTCCGTTAGCGTGGCTGCCATCATCCACCATGGCGCCTTCTGGGTACCCGTCCTCGGGCAGCATGGCGCCATGGCCCTGCGCCAGCAGCTTGAGAGAATCTACCGTCTCTCTGACTACGTCGCTGTCCAGGTCCACGCTCAGTTCGCCTTTCCTGTCTCCTTGATCGCTTCCGTCATCCTCCTCGTCGTCTTCATCCTCCCCGGCGCTGTTGGAGGAGTTGCTGTTCATCTCGGACTCGGTCATGGCCTGGTAGGCGGCGTCTTCTGCGATCTTTCCCAGGTTGAGGAGCGACTTTGCGACCAGCTCGTCGTAGTTCTCGTACTCCTCTCCGGTGCCGTTCCCGGCGCTGATGGTGCAGCTGTTGTTGTTGTTGTCGTCCTTCAGGATTGGAATGAGCTTTGATTGTCCACCGGGTTTGTAGTGGTTCTCTGCTGTTGGGAAAGAAAAACACAAACCTGTCAGGCTTCACAGCATTTAGACATCCAAACACATCTCACATCACAGCCGGTTTTCACCAATCAGCAGAGTTTTGCTCAGTATTCTGCACTTTAAACTACATAAACAGGAGGTAATTGGTCAAAAAGAGGATTCATTTTGTTGATAATATAACTATCTTCTCATTTATAGAGTAAAAATCCTGCAGATGAAAAGGAAATGAAGTCTCAGTCTCTAATAAACTCGGCGGTGCTGATGAACCCAGATTCCTCTCATATATTTCTGAATATATTAGCTGCAGCTCTCCCAATTATGATTCACTGTTTACTCACAAAAAACATACAACCCAGAGCTGTGCTGAGCAGCGCCGCTCTCCCTGCTAAGCCTCGCTGTTGATTTTGGGGACAGAGACGGCGAATGAGAGCAGAGACATTGAAAAGGGAGGCGTGTGAGGTGCTCCGATTCGGGAGCCATAAATATTCTCAGGAGGAGAAGCCGAGGCAGAGCGCATGTGACACGTCCGCCGAGACGAGGAGGCGAACGGGGAGGGGAGGGGAGAGGAGGGGAGGGTGGGAGTTAATAACTCAGCAGAGCTCCTCTCCCGATTATTCGTGAAGCGCTGTCAGAAGCGATTGAGGACACGGGGGGTGTTGGGGGGGAGGGATCGAGGGAAAAGTGGCGGGCGGGAGAGCGCAGAGCATCTGGTCTACCAGAGATTCAGTTCAGCAGCTCTTTCTGGTCTTAAACTGCAAACCAGGACTGGACACCAGTTTGACCAGGACCAGAATATGAACCTCTCTGAAATGGAACCCGTAACACTGATATCTCTTAATCAGTTTTTGGCCTTTATACATATAGTATGCCTGCCTTACAGAAAAGTTTCATGTTTTTTTCCAATTTTATCAGAGATCAGCATAAAAACAGGCAGATTTTATTACAGATGTTTCACCTCTGCCCGTTTTTTTCACCCATGTAATAGAATTCCCACCCATAAAGTTGGAGCAATTACATGCATCATAACCTGCAAGTTAGAGGTTTATAAAAGAATTGGTAGAGAAAAATAAATACACTAATTTCACACAATTTTGCCTGAGATATACAGGAGGAGTAAACTAAACTAAGAGAAAAAACAAAATATTTTTTTTTAAAAACTAACAAAAACAAAGCAAAACAAGCAAAAATTAACTTGCAATAAAAAAAAGACTCTATTCTGGATTGAATACTGCTACACTGCAATTAAATCCTCAACTAACAATTTATTTCCATTGTTGATTCATTTGTCAATCATTCGCTGGAACAATCGATCAGATGTTCGGTCCAAAAAATGTCAGAAAATGGCGATAAACGTCAATCAGTGTCTCCAAAGAAAGAAACCAGAAAATATTCACATCCAAAATGCCAGGATCAGAAAAGTCTGGCTTCCTTTTTCTGGTTTGTTTTTTCTTTAAAAAACCCATTGATTGTCGAAGTAGGGTTGGGCCAATAGATGATGCCATCGTCTATTGCGATGCCTGACTTACATCGACGACTGGGCCCTCTACCATTGCAACATTAAAAAGCCAAGAGCTAAATGTGAGCAAATTTTCTGTTTGCCGGGTAAAATCTTGTTACTGAAAGTGCAATAAAAGCTTTGTGTGTAAAAAGCCAGTAACAGTAATTTATCAAAAACTTGTAGACATCTGTAGACATCATCATACCAATTTGGCAAACATCGCCCAATCCTAGCTGGCAATCAACTCAGTAGTTAACAACCAACCAATCAATCAATCCATTGAAAAGTTCCACATGGACCCTGTTCAAACACGATGGGAACCAGATGAAGCCGCAACTCTTGCAAGAAGACTCGGCGACTGTCTAGATGACAATTTTGGCCAGTGAATGTTCAAAAATTACAAGCTACTCAAGAGATCACCATAGTTGTTTTTTTTTTTTTTTGTCTGGTGAGTGACCAGAAATTGTCTGGTGCCTGGTGGCTAATTTTTGTCCCCTGCTGTCCTCCTGCTGAAGAACTCGACCTGTGACTTATGTTAAAATATTCCTCAAAAGTGACCTCTTGAATAATGACTGTAATTATCATGAGAATAAGATAATTGCAGTCATTATTAACGTGGCCACATGAGGTCACTTTTAGTCCTTTTTAAATGTAAATCGCCTAAATTAGAGGTTGTCAAAGTGAGGCCCGTGGGTGAATGGGGGCCCTCAGAAACATTTTTTGCGGCCCCTGACAGTGACATTGAAATGCATCTGTTATATTTTAATCATTCCATTTAAATACTTTCATTTTCTATAACCTCCATTCAATACACTGCTCTGTAGAGATCAACATCGCCCTGGGTTGTGACAATATCTACCATGATATTACATGGTTAAATGTTTTCTTTATTTTTTACTTTATTTTATAAAAGGAGTGCTAGTGACTGCTGCGTTGTTTTTTAAATTATACACACATAATTCAAACATTCATTACCAAAGAGAATTTATTTAAATTTTTTACACACGCTACTTTTGTTTTATTTTGTTAAAGATTGAAAGCAGAACCACTTTGAGTTTTAAGGAAAAACGAATTTTAAACAAGCAAAAAATGCAGTACACATCAGTTATTATTCAATAAAGGACATTTTTCCAGGTTGACTTTTTTCTTTACTTTTTAATACTGCAATAAACATTGCATCCTGGACTTTTTACTGTAGTATTATCATGCCTTGAGATTTTGGTATTGTTGCATCTAACAAGCTCCTGTCAGGTTGTAAGGCAATTAGTGGAACATTGTGAGTGTTGCAGGGATTATGTTCTGTCACCAATGCTAGTGCTGTAAGCTAAAGTTAGTGATTTCAGTGTACAACTCGACAGTTTACTATGGAATGGAAGGTTTTAGGAAAACTGTATTAACTTTTCGTCAGACCACGGGGATTGATAAAGTGATCTGCCTTATATGCAAACAGGTGAATATTGTTCTCAAAGAATTTTCCATATATGAAACGCTGTTATATTCACAGGAAATGAGTCATGCATTTAATCCAGTTCAGTTTTGAATATTATATCTGCATTTAACAAGTGAAACACAGGGTAGCTTTTATTGTGAAAAACTCACAGGAAACGCTGTTTATTTGTCACAGTGGTTAATGCTGACTGCAAAAGAGTGCCGCAGGGATGACATGTTTTTGTGGGCCAGCCTGGAAGTTAGCATCAGTCTGGCTCTCACGACAAACGTCCAGTGGAATTTTCCACTGTATTTTTGATTAGTGTGGAAAAAAAACCTCTCTACCTCTCAGCGAGATAATCTTCGCACACAAACATGACTTTTATGATTTTTGAAGTGTGACTGCAATAGTCAGAAGTAAAAGGCTAACATTAGGATATAAACGACTACACCACAGTTGCATGACTCAACATCACCACCACTAAGTGACCAGTGTGTGGTGTGATGATGTCTAATGTTCCCAGAAACCTCTGCAGTTTCTTTCAGCAAATTGTTGCCAACCACCTTTTTGAAGACATATAAAAGCATGAAAATTTATGAGTGGGGTATTTACTAACAGATTTTACGCCGTAAAAATCTCTTCATCTTGTATCCTTATCACAAACATCCAACTGATTCAAAAACTAATTGTTATTTCTCAATTATATTAAGTCCTTGAAGCCTTCGAGTACTTTTTTGCTCATAATGTTTGTCTTTGTTTGCAAATGTGTCAAGATGGATGGCCTGTCTCTCTTTTACTACGAAACAAATCTACCTACGGATACAAATAAAGTAACCTGAACCTGAACTGTCTTTGAGATGGGGGAACTGGAGTTGCAAAAATGCTACTAATTTCCAGGTTTCAGGACTCAGTCATGCAGACTTTGGGAGCCGCTGGTCTAAATTTAACCAAGTCTTAAAGCAGGGGTGGGCAATTATTTTTAATGGGGGACCACATGGAAACTGATCAGGCTGCTGTGGGCCAGACAAGATATACAGTCCTAATAATGGCCAAATCTCTAATAATGGAATGGTGAAATGGTCAAGTGGTCTATACAGGGCACTTCTACTGTTGGTCACCCTTTCTGAATTGCCATGTTGAATTGGGGGCTAATATTTTGTTGGCAATGTCCAAAACTTGATGTTTTACAGTGTACCATGCATGCTGCACACAGGTTGTGCAGCACTGAGTAAATAAAGTTAGTTTAATGTAAGAGATAAAGTTCATAATCATTACCAATGAACACAGCACTCATCCCTTTCAAAATAAAGGTCTGATAATAGTTTAATGGTAAGCAAAATGCTATTTACTGACTTTGCTATATTTTTAATTTTTGGTATTTTTGCATGATGGCCTTGAGGGCCACATGAAATCTTTCACTGGGCCACATCCAGCCCCCGGGTCACATTTCGCTCAGGTCTGGCTTAAAGGGACCATTAGGGTTCTTTGAAGCGGGGTTTTATGATTTCTTATCCATAGTGAGTGTGTTATCTACAGTAGGTGGTGGTCAACACGCCACCAGTTTAGAGAAACAGAGAGAAGTACCGGCACGAAAGCTGAGCAATGAACTGCAAAATTGAAGCCACCTAAAGGAACCAATATCAGTTTAAGTGTATGCTATTTTTTGAATATTGTCACCACTTTAACCACTGCAGTATAAGACAAATATTTCTCTCACCATTGGCAAAATCAGTCATTTTATCTTGCAGAGCACAGGAGCTTCTGTTCTCCCACTGCTACCATCGATTAGTTTGTGTTAATGTGTGACTTTGGTGTTTTAAAAGGTTAGTTTGGACTCCCCGAAGTCACACAATAGCAATCAACAGTCAAGCAATCAAACTAGGCAGCAGTAGACCAGCAACTCTTGTGTTCTGCAAGGTAAAACTGCTGTTTTTGCAAACGGATTATGATTGAGCACCATTTGGCTTATATAACAGCGATTTCACGTTGGAAAAAGCTGTCAGATGCTTCACCAAACTGGGGCGTGTCGACTGCCATCCTTTTGTTTCATCCTTTTTCATTCACTGTCCGTAACCGCTTATCCTAGTAGGGTCTCAGGAGGGGCTGGATCCTATCCCAGCTGACATTAGGCGAAAGGCGGGGTATACCCTGGACAAGTCGCCAGTTCATCGCAGGGCTGACACGTAGAGATGGACCACCATTCACGCTCACTTTCACACCTATGGGCAATTTAGATTCACCTATTAACCTACCAACCTGCATGTCTTTGGACTGTGAGAAGAAATTACTGTTTTTGCAAAAGGAGTATGTTTGAGTGACACAGAGCGATATTTGGCTCATGTAACAGTGGTTTCGTGTCAGAAAAAGCTGTCTAATGCTTCACCAAATTCTGGTGTGTTGACCGCCACCCACTATAGGTAATACACTGACTGTGAATAAATACGTCATACAACCCTGCTCCAAAAAATTTGAACTATCCCTTTAACCTATATTTTTGCAACCATCACATGGGTCATTCTAGAAGGAACGTTGACAACAATCGTATGGAAAACATTTAGAAAATGCAGGAACATTTATATATGGAATCAGTAAACTTACCATGCTGACGATTCAGCTCCTCCTCTTCCTCCTCCTCCTCTTGCTCGTCTTCCTCTCCTTCATCCTCCTGCTCCTCCTCATCATCACCATCCTCCACTTCTTCCTCCTCCTCGTACATCCCCTCCTCCTCCTCCTCCGCCCGCTCCCCTCCCATTGTCGCATCCGCCCTCTCCACCTCTATCTCCTCCTCTTCTTCCTCTTCCTCATCTTCCTCCTCCTCCTCCTCTCCCTGCTCCTCGTTGTCCTCCGAGAACTCGTCCTCCACGTCCCCGTCCTCATCTCCTTCCCTCTCGCCCTCCTCTTCCTCCTCGTCCTCCTCCACTACCTCCCCCTGCTCCTTCCCGTCCTCCCCAACCTCCATGGCTTCGTTCTCATAGCTGGTGTAGGCGCTAGCATCCTCCTCCTCCTCCTCCTCCTCCTCCCCCGGGCAGGAGGTGAGGAAGGGCCTCCTCTTGGCAGCTGGCTCCAGTGGCTGTTTTTCCAGAGCCTTCCTCTTCTTGGCCAGCGGGCAGCCGTAGACGCTGAAACGAGACAGAGGGCACACACATGATCAGCAGCCATCTTTGTTCTCGTATTTACTATTTGATCTTTTGAGCAAGTTTATCTTCAACCTCGCTGGCCCAAAGCTCGCTCTTCTGCCGCTAACTGGAGCCGATTCTCGGGTCAAATAAGTCTGAAAGCCGAGCCAAGCTGGCACACACACATGGGCCAGATCACATTTGATCCTACAGAGCCAGAACACAGCCAAATGTGCCAACACTGAGCCGTAAACTACTGGGTAGGCTAGCTCGGTCATATATTATTTTTGAACCCTTAGAAGTATTGAGTCACCGTCAGACAAAAGATCAGATCTGTATGGACGAACGCTGAGCTCCAAATCTGCTTGATGGAAGCCTGTAGAGGTCAAAACATCACCCCGATTGTCTTTGTTATATGTTCTATGCTGTTTTAAGTGCACTATTTTGGCAGTTCGGACAAAAGGAAATTACTGTTTTGTGCTAACAAGCAGCAGACAATTTGAGGGGGGAAGCCAGGGGTCAGCATCTGAGGGTCTGGAGTCTCATGTGGCTCTTTTGCCCCTCTCCAGTGGCTCCCTGGGACAAAAAATATATATAGAAATGAATGAATGGTTGTTTTTTTTTTAATGTTTTAATTTTCACTTATCATTGCTGTGGGCCTAAAGTGATTCTTATACTGTCCAATAGTAAAAATATTTAGCCCCTACACCAAAGTTTTACTATTTTATTAACTAAAATGTGCGTCACAGTCGGTTCAGCACCTTTTCCTCTACATTTTGCTGGTGGCCAGTCTTAAGTAGGGCTGCAACTAACAATTATTATCACTCTTATTAATCTATTTATGTTCTCGATTAATTGATTAGTTGTTTCTCTGAAATGTCAAAAAATGGTGAAAAATGTAAATCAATGTTTCCCAAAGCCCAATACGATGTCCTTAAAGGGAAAGTTCACCCAAAAATGAAAATTCAGTTAATATTTACTCACCCTCATGCCAACTGAGGGTCAGGTTTAGTTTGTTAGTCCGTAAAACACTGCTGGAGTTTCTCAGGAAAACAGTGTTGCAGAATCTCCCAAACAATGGAAGTGAATGGTGACCAGTTTTCAAATGGGAAAAAAACAACAGAATAAAAACATAAAATGCCTCCATACAGCTCGTCTGGTGTAATCCAAGTCTCCTTAAGTCCTGACATGCTGTTCGCACACTGTCACAACACACACATCCAATTCAGAAAGTGTGTGAACGTGGCTCCAAGCTGAGGATCTACAGTGAAGATTCAGGCTGTAAATAAGATTTTTTTAACATAGTTTTCAACTTGGCATGTTGGGGCTTTAGGAGACTTGGATTACACCAGATGAGCAGCATGGAGGCATTTTATGTTTTCATTTAGCTGTTTTTCTACGTTTGAAAACTGGTCACCATTCACTTCCATTGTTTGGAAGATTCTGCGATGCTGCACCAGCAGAGTTTTGTGGACTAAAAAACTAAACCTGACCTTCATCTTTAAATGATTTATCCACAAGCCACAGATATTCAGTTTACTGTCAGAGGAGTGAAGAAACCAAAAAAATATTCACATTTGACAAGCTGGAATCAGAGAATTTTGAGAGTTTTTATCTTTAAAAAAATCACTCATTTCATTTCAAATATAATTAACTAATTAACTTAATTAATATTAATTAATTTAGTCATTGACAATTAATCAATTGTTGCAGCTCTAGTCTGAAGTCTCCTTCAGCTAGCTACAGATGCCAAATCCAAAAAACTGAAAAGTCTCAGAGTAAAATAGAGAATTTAATAGTTGTGGCTCCAGACAGATTTTTTTTTTCTTTTTTGGCCAAAAATGGCTTTAATAATAAAGGCTGCTGACCCCCGAATGAAATAGACCAAAATGCACCCCTTTGTTAACCTGCCATCTCTGCTCTCCATCCCCCAGCAGCAGAAAGAGAGCAGGGACAGAGGGGCTGTTTAGTTGAATATATTAGTCTGTTGCAGGCCTATTCAACTGAGGGCCCGCGGGCCGAATTCGGCTATTTAACAACCTCAATCCAGCCCTTTGATCATTTATGAATATGAAAATGAAGCATAATTAAATAATTTCTTCAAATGAGACAAAGGGTAATTAGCCCATTCATCGGTTATGTCTATTGCTAAGCACACTTATTAAAAAGATTTAACTCAGGCTGAATGAAAAAGATGTTAAATGCAACATAAAACAACAAGCTACTTCTGCTCCAGGATTACAAAGGTTCATTGCTTCTTTACTCTACTTTTGCACAAGATATTGAACGTTAAAAAGAGAAGCACTGTTTTACACATTCAAATTCCCAACTTCACAGATAAATGTAAATATATCAGACTGAATTTTGTGTAAGTTAGAATCCATCTCCCCGACCATGGCTCTGAAATATTAGTGGTCTAACTGTGCTGTGTGTCGATAAATTCATGGTGCTGTCTGTGGTGCTGAAATGAATTTATTATAGCACCTTTTTCTCTCTGTCCCACCCAGTCTGTCAGTTTTGTCTTGGGTGTCTCACATTCTCTAAACTCTAAAGACGAATCCGGCGACAGCTTTGTGTGTTCCGCCATCTTGCAGCATCATGTCCGTCACTCTTGTTGTCTGCAGGCTGGGTCTAAAAGGGAAGCCCAAATTTTTCAGATTCTCACAAGATTTTTCATGGTTTCGGTCAGAATGTTCACTCTCACGAAATCTCGCGAGTCTGGGGTTCCCTTCTAGACTCTGTGTCTGTTGTTGTTTTCTAGCAGTTAAACGTTGGCAGCGTTTCCCAAACTTTTTTCCTGTGGACCCACTTTTGAAGAATTGCAAACCATCACGACCCCAATTAATAAATCTTTGTAAGATTTAATTTGGGCATTTCTACATCACCTTATATTATCTTGACTAAAGCTGCAACAATTAATCGATTATCAAATTCAACGTCCACCATTTTCATAGTCAATTAATCAGTTTGAGTCATTTTTAAAGAAAAAAAAGTCAAAATATTCTGATTTCAGCTTCTTATATGAGAATATTTTCAGGGTTCTTTACTCCGTCATCTTGGATTTTGGGAAACACTGATCAATATTTCCTATTTTTCTACTGACAAGATTGTGACAGGATCAATTAATTGATTTTCATTATTTTCTGACACTTTATGGGCCAAACAATTGTTAGTAGAAAAATTATTGCTAGACCGATGTTTTTTGACCCAAATCAAACATCCTATGACCCACTTGAGGGTCCCGACCCAGTGTTTGGGAATGACTGGGTTAGAGTCTCTGGTCTCAGACAGCAGCACTCCTCATGAAGTAAAAGTTTGTGTATTTCGCTCTCAGTTTTTTTTCCAAAGTTGAAGTTTGACACGACTGTTGGAGCAGCCGAACTGCACAAGGTCTTCCCGACTTCCTAGAATTGAGGAGATGCCACCGCAGCAATGGCGGTTTGTTACCTTCCAGTTCTTTGCCAGATTCATTTATACTTTAATTATTCAATTACAGTGACTTATATTGTTCAGTGTCACCTTCATGATCAAAGTGACAAGTATCAACGTGTTGGGCCAGAAGAGCGAGAGGAAACACTGCTGCCTGTAGTATTCAGTTATAGTTGGTGGTTGTTGTTGATGTTTGGTGGTGTGAAGGTGGGGTGGGGTGGGCTGGGAGTACTGGAACAAATCACAGACTGATAATAATCGTCATGTTCTGAAACAATACTTCACAAAAAGCTTCCAAAATAGATTATTATGGGAACATCTTGTTCAGTTGCAGCAACAGGAGGTAATCACGACAATTTAATGTTTATTATTTAATTTAATGAAAAGTTACCCGTCTCTGGCTTGAAGTCTGAAGGAGGGCAGACAAGACTACTGCATTTTAGTGGTCATCGATTACTCCCAAATAGTAGTGGACCAGTTGTAGGAAATATATTGTGGTTTTTTTTTCACCAAATAGCAATGATCAATTCTTGTCAAAATGGTCAAAATAAGCCACAATCTAACAGGACTAATCCCCCAGTGAGCTTGTCTGAGCAGGAACAACGTGACTGTTTTCTTGCAGAGAGAGAAGGAGTCTTCCCTTCTCTAAATACCTTAAATTAATGTTTATTTAACTTGGCTCTTGGAGCCTGCATTTGAGAAAATACACTCTCATTTCAGCCATTCCCTGTGCCAGTAGACGGTGGGTAGACATTTTTAAGTGGCTATTTAGAATCATCAGCTTTTCAAGGTTTTTTTTAATTTTATTTTATATCATGTTTATCATCGCTTGTTGTTATTGGCCGAACAGTTCTCCTGTTTTCACTTGTTTGACCTAAAAGAAAATTAAATAAAAGCAGCATTTGTGTTTTCAGCTAACTTAAAAAAAATACATTCTATGTAAAAGGGCGTTCATGATTTCTGAAATGATTACAGTATAATTTTTTAATTGTAAAAAACATAGCTTACAAAATACTTTTTCAAAAAATATTTGTGTTTTTTTAACATTTAAAAATAAATTGATCTCAAAACACTTGTTTCATGAGAACATAAAGGTTGTTCTGTCAGGTTCACACCATAATTGAAATCTTCACAATCAAAATGAAGGCTGATTGCTCTCAGGATAGGAAAAAAATAAATAAATAAATATAAAAAAGATAAAAATAACCCGCAGCTTTCCACAGATTTCACTTGACTCAGATCTGATGTTTCTATTAGCTTTCAAACAAGAAGCATCAACACAGATCCACAAGGAGGTCTCAGATATAAATTGGACTTTTGCTACACAGGGAAATGGTCACACACACACAAAAAAAATAAATTTAATGTCATTTTGTGGTGTTGACAGATGTTTTCTAGCTCCAAGAAAAATGGCTTCCTACAGAGAACTGTCAAAAAAAGAGCCTGATGATGTCCTGTTAGAATCAGAGGGGTCATCAGAAGAGATGGGTTTGTCTGTAAAGGTCGAAGGTCAAAGTACAGTGACTCCCCCCGCTGTGGTCCGTGTGTTAAAACACTGCAGCGGATTTCCACTCGCCCTCATCGAGGAGGAGAATCGGCCTCTAAAAAAAAAAAAACCAAAGCTTATTCAACCGGGGCCTCAATTACGCAAATCCCATTATAGTCATTAACTGTTGGGAAAATTCTGCTTTAATTGCTCCAAAACAGCAAGCACAATTATACACGGCTTTAATGTGGATTTTAGGAAATCAATTAGTGTATTTCCATATGAAAGAGCTTATTTTGTGTTTGGAGGGCGAGTTGGAGGAGGTGACGCTGCTTTTCTGACTGAAACCGCTGTGTGTCTCTCAGACGAACCTGCCAAGAAAAAAACATTTTAACTATTTAACAATGACCTCCTTCTTTTGTTTTCTTTAAGTGACAAAGTGCCAATGTTATCCTGCGACTGAACTGCCTTCATATGAATTATTAAGACAGTCAATTATTCCTAGACAATTTCTGAGATAAACTGAACTATACTGAAGGCAGTGAAGCACCACTAGCCATTTTTTTTATATAATTTCACATTTACTGGAGCCAGAAAGTCCCAATTTGGTAAAAGACCAGAGATAAGCAGCAACCGCCAAAACAAGCAGATACCACAAAGTAAACCTTTCATTAAGCATCGCTATGTCCTTAAAGGGACAGTTAACTCGAAAATCAAAAATATATATTTTGTCTCTTGCCTGTCATGGTATTTATCCATCTGGATTTTTTTGGTGTGAGTTGCAGAGTTTTGGAGATATTGGTCGTAGAGATGTCTGACTTCCCTAAAATACAATGGGACAAGATGGTACTTGGCTTGTTGTGCTCAAAGCACCAAAAAAGTACGTTTGAAAAATAGGGTTGGGTGATTGGACAAATATATCGTCTTTTGACGATGGGCTGAATCCATCGCTGGTCGCTTTTTTGGGCCGATTTTTGGGGCGATATTTGTCATTTTATTTTGCCAATGTAATGGTCTGCAGAGTGTCAGCTGCTGCTCTGCGTCACGCTTTCATCGAGTGCGCTGAGCTGGTAGAGGAGTGAGAGATAAATTGGATTCTTTCCACTCTTTTCACACAGTGAATTAAAGATTTAATTCGACCAAACTAGAGTTGGTGGTTATTGGAAGAGAGGTCAGACTAACAAAGATGGTTTTGGTGAGTTTTACATGTTTTACTTTTGTCGAGTATGAATGAAGTGAATTTTTAACGAGCCAATTAAGATCATCTTAGTTCGGTAAAAGAGAGAAACTTGAATTTAGAAGGTGTACGGTTGTATTTCTCCTTTTAAAAAGGAAAATAAGTGTGAGAATATTTAATTTCTTGACATTTTATTTTCAAGTTTATTTTCTTTATTGGACATAGTGAAGGTACGCAGCATGCGTAACGTGGTGAATTCGCCACTTGCGCACATCTGCCCGCTGAGAACCAAGAGGATGGGAGGAGGTGGGAGGGGGGACAAAGATATTGCCAATCGTCGATTGATGGCCTGACGATGGTCTTTTGGAAATTTTTAACGTATCGCCCAACTCTATTGAAAAACTCAAAACCAGTGTCTCTCTCCAAAAAGCACGACCCAGTTACTCAAGAGAACTGACAGACCTTGTAGTGAGCAGTTTCATGTAGGAACTACTTTCTTTCAATTAGTAAGAAAATACTAATATTTTTTTTCTACTGCAGAAAGAAAGTAGTTCCTACAAGAAAGTGTTCACAACAATGTCTGGGATTATTTTTAGCATCTGGGTCATGATTTCTATAAAGACACTGCTGTTTAGTTTTTAAAATGTTTTTTGTTGTTGTTTTGTTTTGTTTGTTTGTTTTTTGAGCTGACAGCTCATTTAAATCAGGGCTTAAAACACTACTGTCTACTGCAGCTTACCAGTGAAGTAGATGCATAACAAATTGTTAGGATAATCTGTAGCTATTGTTTTTATGTGTCTGCTGTTGCTTTTGCTTTATGTTTGCTTTTTAAATGTATTTTCTGTACTGTTTTTAACTATTTATTGTCTTGCTTTTAGCTTTTGATTTTAATGATGCAAATGCAATTTTAATGTTCCTTTAATGTTTTATTTGAATGTATTTCTAAGTTCTTGTAAAGCACCTTGAATTGCCTTGTGTATGAATGGTGCTATATAAATAAAATTGCCTTGCCTTGCCTTTTGTTTTTGGGAGCTTTGAGCACCACAGGACTAGTGTCATCTAGCCCCATTATATTGGAGAGAAGGCAATATCTCCAAAACAGTATAGATGGATACAGTTGCCTCACTGCATGAAATTCCATGTTACATGACTCAGGCAGAAATCATGTTCATGGACGAGGTAATGTATGAAAGTTTTGTTCATGTTATGTTTGGTTATTTCGCAGACTTCCTTCCTAACTGTCACTGTCATATCCAACATATGCCATGTTTCCCTAGAAGTTAAAGCAACTAGCTAGTAAGAAATGCACCGTTATCTTGAATAAATCATGGATTTCTCTGGATTTGACCATTGCTTAAAACATTTGGGATAATGTGAGTGCACAACTCAGCAAAATATATAACGTATTTAGCAAGTTTAGACATTTAATGTGAAATGTTACATATTATAGTATTAATAAATAAATAATCCTTCCTATACATCTGTTATCATACTAGTAAAATATTTCCATGACAACAGCATTGCTTCAGGAAAGCATGTACATCTTCATGTATGCTCTATATTTAAAGGGTTTTTGTATTTTTCATGACATTCAAGACATACATTCAGTTTTATATAATCTAATTAAAATATGATTATATGTTTGTGAAATGGTGACACTTGATGTGTCAGAAAGGCTGACGTAGAATATAAAATTGATTAGAGACAGAGAGTAGAGAAACTGTGATTAAATCGATTTCGTTCACCGTGTAACAGGGCAGCTTATATTTCTACCAGATAACACACACACATACAGACACACGCACTCACACACTTGTCCTCAAATGATCCCTCCATCTTCTACCTCATAAGCTGTCGGCTTGCCTGTGTGTATCAGTGTGTGCGTGTATGAGTGTGTGCGTGTGTGTGCGTGACCTCAGCCACCTTGCTGTCTCCCGCCAATTAAAATTCCGGTGGTAATTAAAGCAGATCAGAAACGAGGGAATGCTGCAGACAAGGGCGAGAGACTACGCATGGTAATTATGTGGAGGGACGGGGGAGGGGGTGGGGGCCACACATCACATTTTCTCTTCATACTGAACCGATCTGCTGCAGTCTGATACGATGAGACGTGATTGATCAGATACTGTGTGTTGAATCGATCGAAGACCTTCGCGTGACCTGATTCTATGTCAGCTGTTTGGACCCAAATATACTAAATATTTGTCTGAAAGTGTGTTATATTTCTGAAGAACACAACACCAGTTTCAACAGAGAATTTTGCATTATGGGTTGTCTGAAGCCTTAATGTTGCTAGGCTACTCACTTTAAGTCTGTTATGGGTATCAGCTCTAAAAACTCCCAGTTAGCTCACTTGTACTTAGAGATTCTCATGGTTTGTGTCATGTGATTTGTCACCACAGAGGATATAAAGTGTTTAGTGACAGTGTGGACACCTGGAGTCCTTGTTTGCCTCTATGAGGACACCTGGAGTCCATTTTTGTTTCTAAAAGGACAACTTAATTCTATAATTTTCTCTAAAAGGACAACTAAAGTCCTTAATTTTCCCTAAATGGACAGCTGGAGTCCATTTTTGCCTCTAACATGGACACCTGGAGTCCATTTTCGTCTCAAAAAGGACATCTAAAGTACATTATTGTCTCTGTATGGATACATAGAACCCCATAATTATTTCTATGAGGACACGTGGAGTACATTGTTGTCTCTGTGTGTTTTGTTCTAGTATCTATGTGGATGCCTATAGTTGATTATTGTCTCTACATGGACATCCAGAGTCATTTTTTGCCTCTATAAGGACAGCTGGAGTCCATTGTTGTTTCTACAAGGACACCTTAAAGGATGACTTCGGTATTTTTCAACCTGGGCCCTATTTCCCCATGTGTATGTGCGTGTATGATTGATAGGTACAACTCATTTTAAAATTGGTTCAGTATTGAGGGAGGCGGATGCAGCCGGCAGCCGTGAAACGAGTTATAACGGTAGATATCGGGGCAAATTAGTCCGTAAAAGTTTGTGCATTAAACGTGCTTTTTTTCGCCACAGTCCGGATCAGATCACCAGTGTAATCTCTGTCAACAGCATGCTTCACTTACTGCTGCTGTGTGTGACGACATCTCGCGGGATCTTGTTTGTTGCCAGAAGAAAACAGCCATGCTGAGAGCCGGTCAGAGCAGAGTTAGCTGTCCTGGAGTTCAGTGTTTTTGCTTCGCCGAAGTGCAAGAACAGGATGTCGCGCAACACCCCGTACAGCTTTCATAGGCTGCCTTTGTCGGACAGCAACATGCTGAAGTTGTGGCTAATTGTGCTACATTTGGATGCTAACGCTCCTGTCCAGACACTGCGCCTTGCAGAGCATCGGGTCTGCAGTGCACACTTTTCCCAAGATGACTCCTGCCAGCCCAAGAAGAGAAGACATCCAACCCCGAAACACTTCAACAAACACACCTCAAGAAAACAGCTGTCCCACTCACTGCAACGAAGACATTCTTCAACAAGCAAAGATCCCGCGAGATGTCCTCACAGAGTGAACGGTAAGAGAGACGCTTTGCATGCTGTTGACAGAGATTACACTGGCGATCTGAGCCGGACTGTGGCGAAAAAAAGCACGTTTAATGCACAAACTTTTACGGACTAATTTGCCCTCATATCTACCATTATAACTCATTTCGCGGCTGCCGGCTGCATCCACCTCCCTCAATACTGAACCAATTTTAAAATGAGTTGTACCTATCAATCATACACACACATACACATGGGGAAATAGGGCCCAGGTTGAAAAATACCTAAGTTATCCTTTAAGTCCATCATTGTCTCTACCTGGACGACTGGAGTCCATTTTGATCTCCACAACGACACCTGAAGTCCATTATTGTGTCTACAAGGATACCTAGAGTCCATTATCATCCTTGCATGGAGACATGAAACCCCAAAATTATTTCAGTGAGGACACCTGGAGTTCATTGTTGTCTCTACAAGGAAACCTAAAGTTCAGCATTGCATCTACAGGGACACCTGGAGTCCTTTATCATCTCTCGTGGACACCTGAAGTCCACTATTATCTCTACATGGACACCTGGAGTTTATTATTGTCTCCACATTGTTTATTTTGGTCTCTACGTGGACATCTAGAGTCAATTTCTATTGCTACATGGTACATTTTGGTCTCTATATGGACAACTTGGGTCCATTTTTGTCTCTGCAAGAAAATCTTGAATCCATCATTGTCTCTACATGGTTGCCTAGAGTCCATTTTTGCCTCTATGAGGGCACCTGGAGTCCATTATTGTCTCTGCATGGTTACCCAGAACCCCATAATTATTTCTGAGGACATCTGGAGTCCATTTTTGTCCCTACAAGAAAACTTCCATCACTGTCCCTACACGGACACCTAGGGACCTTTATTGTCGTTCCGTGGACACCTGATGCCCATTATTATCTCTACATGGACGCCCGGGGTCTATTTTTGTCTCTACAAGGAAACCTAAATTCCATATTTGTATCTACAAGGACACCTGGAGTCCATTATCGTCCCTGCACGGACACATGGAACCCCATAATACCTGGAGCTCATTGTCTCTACATGGTTTAGAACAGTATGGTGTCATTTTTGTCTCTACAAGTAGACCTGAAGTCCATTATTGTCTTTACATGGACAGCAGGGGTCTATTTTTGTCTCTACATGGTTTGTTATGGTCTCTAGTTGGACACCTGGGGTCCATCTTTGTCTCCATCTTTGTCATGGGCAGCTGGAGACCATTTTGTCTCTATGAGGATACCTGGATTCCATTGTTGTGTTTACATGGTTTATAATAGTCTCTGCATGATCACCTGGAGTCCATTTATACTTCTAACAGCCCCTGAAGTCCATCATTGTCTCTACATGGACAGCTGGAGTCCATTTTGCCTATGAGGAGTCCATTGTTGTCTCTGTGTAGACACCTGGCGTCAATTTTTGTCTTTACATGGATGCCTGAAGTTCATTATTGTCTCTGCATGGACAGCTGGAGTCCTTTCTACCTCTATGAGGACGCCTGGAGTCCACTGTTATCCCTACATGGTTTATTATTGTCCACATGGACAGCTGGAGTCCAATTTTGTCTCGATGAGAACACCTTCAGTTCATTTTTGCCTCTATAAGGACACCTGGAGTCCATTGTTGTTCCTACAAGGACACCTAAGTCCATTAAAGGACACTTGGAACTCATAATTATTCTATGAGGACACCTGGTGCGTATTATTGTCTCTGCATCGACACCTGGAGTCCACTATTGTCTCTGTGGGGACACCTAGGGTGCATTTTTTGCATCTACGGGAAATCTGAAAATCCATTTCTTTCACTAATCGGACACCTGGAGTTGTTATTGTCTTTATGTGGACACGTAGGAGTCCATTATTGTCTCTACGGGGACACCAAGGAGAGCATTTTCGTCTCTATGAAGACACCTGGTAGTACATTATTGTCTCCTACGCCATGTCTTTACATTCACCTTTATGTTAAAATGTGTTTGTAGTCAGTTTAACCCACTGTCAGATCAGTTTCAGTCACTTGACTGCTGCCGGAGCCTGAAGCATCACTACTGTTGCTACGGTTACCTACAGTTCAATATACCTTGAGCACTTATTTAGATCAGAACTGTTTGAGGCCACCACCTGCCATCCAATCAGAGACAGGCATGCAGTATTATCATTATGAACCACTGGAGTGAGACGTTGAGTTTTAATTTTGTTTACTCGTTTCTAATAAACTATCCACTTCTTCCTTAATTAATAAAGGCTGAATTACTGCTGGGATTGATTTGTCAAATTATTTATTCCTGATTAAGTGGATTTAACTGATTTATTTTATGATTAAAGCTGCAAGGTTTTGATTTATTATATTACTGTAATATTAATATTAGCACATTTTTAAAAAATGTTAGCAAATAGCATCAATGAAGAGACTGATGGAGGCGACAGAAATATCAGCTGCAGTGTGATAATTACATCTAGGTATGTGTGGTTAGGTGGATCATCGCCACCGGCAATGCCACATGCCAACACTCATCGCCGTGGCAACGCTTTGGCGCCAATAGACGAGGGGGAATATATAAGAGAATGGGTGGTGGCGGGGAGATGAGGGGAGTTGGGGAGAGGGAGGTGGTGGAGGTGGGGGGGGGGTAATGTGGGCGACACGATGTTCACATCCTATACTAGCGGTTGCCATGGGAGACAGGCTGCATCCCTCCTGGTCCTCATACTGCAGCATCCGCACAGTGCTGTCGCCATGGTGACATCCTCCAGAGAGATAGAGAGAGAGAGAGAGGGAGGGAGAGGTAAAGTGAGGGAGAGAGAGAGAGAGAGAGACAAAGAAAGGTAGGGGAGGAAGAAAGAAACAGAGGGAGGGAGAGACAGTGACTTTGAACCTGACTACACCCCCCCTCCGACTCCCCACTCCCCACCCCCACCTCCAACTCATTCAGTACCATGAACAACAATAACTGTGTCTCTGCTTCAAGAAGTTATAGATCCCAGCAGGGTGACGAGAAACGTTGTGGAGGTTGGGTGTTTAAGGAATAAGATTAGGTTAAAGGATAACAGGCAATAAAGGCCATATTCTATCATTTTATTATTCCCAACAAATCCCATGAAATGACCTGACAGAGTCCAGATTTCATGCATGGGATTGATACAGCATGCCTATACACAATGGAAGGAAAATTCAGGAATTAAATCTTAAGAATCACACGTTTAAACCTGCACTAATCAATATTCTTATACGACCAGTGGGTCAAATTTTAGTCTTATTAGTTCAGGACATTAGTCGACTAGTTGTCACACATTTATGATGTTAATTTAATTATTTAAATATATACTTAAGGGGTACAAAGCGAGCCGCCTCTTAAATGTTAACAGCAAAAGTAGTAATGTGTCTGAGCAAGGAGGCTTGTTAATTAATTTCAACACAGAATAACCTCATACACATCCCATTGTTCAAAACACAGGAATAAATAACTTTAAACTTATTAAAAACAAGTACTTGTAGACTCAAAATGATGGATAATGCATATTTACTAGCTACAGACTCGCTCCTGAAATGCTTCACGCCTCCTGCCTCGTCTGAACCTACCATGTCCTCATCATCCTTTTAGTAGTCACAGTCCTGGTCGGAGCACTTGGTACTGTATTCCCTGCCATCAAACTGGCTTCCTTCCGTCTCGAAGGAGGCGGTGTACCAGGACCACTAACTGAGCTAACTGGCTGACAAGCTAATGGCAACTATAGCACAGTTAGCAGCAGTGCATCAATGACGTCAGTGTTACAAGAGAAAGGGTTATAATCCTAGGCCCAACAGCAAAATGCAGCTGTCAAATGGATTATGAGTTGTTTATTTATTTATTTATTTATTTATTGTGAATAACAAATAAATGAAAACTTGATCACCTTCGACTCTTCTGACCGACTCAGTTTGGTCGACTATTAGGGGGGCAGTCCTGGTCAACTGACTGTTGCATGTGTGATGGGAAAGGGGTCACTCACAGTGACAAAAAGATCAAATTATCACTAAAATCTGCTTTTTCCACTCAGCTCTACAGACAGGATTTCGGCAGGTCTGAGCAAGTTACATTTAAGACCTTTTTAAGACCATTATCAATGCAACTTAGGATCTATTTCATGTCCATACTGCTGTACCATGAGTAATATCCAGAGCACCTCCACTTTTGATATTGCCATTGCATAATTCATAGGAGTTGCAGGTGTTAACATTGTTAGTGCAGAGTGGGTTGCACTGGAGCCAGATGTTACTGCTGCTCCCAATGTCAATACAGAACAATACTGGTGATGGCAAGCATTTTTTGGCGACTTTTAAGAGTGACTTTATGTGTTTTTTTGTTTTGTTTTCTTTTTTTTCTTTTTTTTGGCTTTTCTGACCCAACGTTCTTAATTTGAGTGCTTTCTTGGTGCAGCATGCTTCAAATTGTTACTTTTAACAGTCTTCAATTGAGCTTTAAATGCACTGTTTTCGAACCAGACCTCACAGCACTCACCCATATTAGATGACAGTAACGTTAAAGCTGAGGTGGACAGTTCATTTTTGGTGCCACTGGGCAGAAGATCCATAATAAACTTTTACCATATTGTAAATCAAGGGGTCTGACAGAAAACTTCTGCCCCTCCTCTCGTCTCTGTTTTGGGAAAGAGACACACAGGTGATTCATTTAGACGTCATCTGAAGTTAAGAGCGTTTGCTGAATCTGACGTGCCGTGTTCGTACGAGCCCTTCATACGAAAAAAGCAAGATAAATTTAAGATATTATGAAAATGTTCTTGCACGAGGCCCGTTGTTTTGGTCTTACGGCAGCAACAGGAAGCAGTTTTCAATGAAAAATGTGTTTCCACTATCTGCTACCAGTTCCTTGCTATTTCCAGCCTTTGTGCTAAGCCAGACTAAACACATTCTGGACCTACTGTATCTCTGTACTGGACACACTGAGATGGAGCCGATATCCATCTTCTTATCCACCTCTGGGGATCTGACTCGTGTCAAATAAAGTGAGATGTGGTTGATCAATGTTTGGTGGAGTCGGAGGAAACTTCCCAAACTGTATAGAAGGACTAAAAGAAAACAGGCGTAAACAAGGATGATTTTGCAGATACTGTGCTCTCCCTCTCTGTGTGTCTTTGTGTACTGTACACTCCTGTGATCAGCCAATGATTAACTGATTAAGTGATTCAGCCGTTGTTCTCCCCAGAGAGGGAACCATCAGACGACCTACTTCTCTCTATCTGTTTTTCTCCGTCTCTGTCTGGCTACATGTGTCTCTGGTACCTCCGTCTTTCCTTCTCTGTCACTTTTCTTACTTCAGTAGTTTGTCTGCACGACTTTTTATCAGAGATGATAAAAGGAAAAACAGTATTGCGGTGAGATTGTTGCTGCTGTTTTTCTTGTGTCAAGAAATAACTTTGAGCCTCAGCTTTTTAAGTGAAACGTGTACGAGAAGTCCTTAAAGCTGTGAAAAATGGAGATTTGAGCATCATTATTCTGGGCAACTGGGCAACTCCCTCTGCTGATGAAGATCATGTAATGTGAATGAGAGCTCTAGAACACCTAACAGATGGCCCTGACGGTTAGATTATTTTCTCAAAACAATGAGCAGTTTATAAAAGGCGTAATTTCAGAAACTCGGTTTAAACTATGCAAGCAAAACACGTTGACATCAACAGCATTAACCATTAACAGCAAGAGGCTGGAGGGATGAAACGGAGAAATTAAACTGGAAAAAAACATATACCATAACAAAATTGCGAAGTCACTGGGGATCAGCAGCAAGCTATGTTTTAGGTTTTCTAAATGTCTCTTGTTTATTAACTTTATGTTATTCTATGATTAAACCCTATTTGATTGATGGTAATATCGTTTGGGCAAACACATACCACCCCAAACTTCATAAATTTCATTTCCTGCGAAAAAGATTGGTCAACTCTCTCAAACTCTGCCGAGGCCTCAGGTCTCTTTGTTCAGAAAACATAAATATTCATCTGATATGTGTGTTAATATGTAAATATTTGTTTTTGCCTTTGTCTTTACCACCATCCTTTGGCAAAGTCTTCATTTTTAATTCTCAAGTTCATTCATACAAGGCAAGTTGATCATCTTCACTTTCCTTGGCCCCCTGTGGCTACCAAGTTTCAATGAAATAGATAGTCTTTGCTAGCTGAGAAAACAAGCTCATTTTTCATCAGAAACACCACATCATAATTCATGGGAAAAATGGGCAACACAAGTGTCACAGTTAAGGAAGGCTGTGTTATGCTGCATTTAGTCTGACTCACTGCTGGTATAAGTCTGCCATTGGTTGCTTGTTTCAAATGGGATTGCGGCGTCCGCTATTTACTTTTTCAGAGTCCCCTGGAAACAAGAACTACCTCTGAGCAGCAACCTACACATGGGACGCTAATATTACGAATGTAAACCTACATTTTCTTTTGCAGTGATTTAGTCATTTTAATGCCAGGGCTCGTCTCCCGATGTGCAAATGTTCCACCAGAACAAGTTCCCTCTCAGCACTATCTTGCAGCAACACCGTTAGCACAGACCAGACGATCGTGATTGGTTTAAAGAAATGCAAAAAAGGTAGTGCATTTTTTCCCCTACAGCAGAATAAATATGTGTGGAGCCAGATCTTTCTCCAGCACTGAGTGCTGTGAGGAGAGGGCTGTCTATGCAAGACTATATTGCATTAAATTGCCACTTCTCTATACTTTTGCGCAAGTTTACTTTTGGGCCACCAAAAATATACCTTGGCCACCAAATTTAGGAGCTTGGTGGCCGTGGGGCCAGTGTTTGAAAACATTAGTGTCTATCCCTGTTTGGTTTGATTAGAGCGATCTCAAACTCAAAATGAATAATAACATTTTTACACCAAAATTAGCATGTATCTGTAGATTTTTTTTTAAACACGAGTAAACTGAAATAAGCAAGTGACCCTTTTTTCCTGCCATAAGACGAGTTTGCCTTCCTGTTTTTCTGATGAGTGCTGGAAAGCATCATGTCAGTGCAGGAGAGCAGAGAGAAAGACAATTTAAAAGTCTCTGTGCCGTTCAGCTCTCAGTGCTTTTGTAGCTTCTAACTGAATCTCTGTGGTTTGAAGTTTAGTTTCTCTCCTGCTTTACTGTTTCTACTTTCAGGTATCTGCTTTGTTTTATTGTTACATGTCGCTTTCAGTCGGATAGGATTCATTCAGTTACTGCCAATGAAAACTTAATATTTCCTGTTTTTGCTGCTTCAAATAAAGCTTTAGAACAAAATAAGGACTTTTACTGTGAAGAACTTAAATGAAATAAAATGTTTATCCACTGTCCAGACACATGACTAAAGATGACGTGTCATCAGTTAAACATCCAAACTCTGCTGTGCTGGGCTGACGCTCTGAGTTAAACAATATCAAGCCAAGCAGCACATGTGTATTTGAAATGAGCAAAAAGTCACAGAGGCCAGATGTCAGTGGGTGTTTTGTTCAGTGTAAAGGCTTAAAATCATGCGGAGGAGTCCGGGAGGCAACAACATCACCACACCCCAACTACTGTCAAAGCCACTGCAGCTTCAGACCGAGCAGTGGAGCAAGTACCCTGTTTCAAACACCTGAAACAGACCAGCACCTGTTTCTCTCAGAGCATGAGGAGGCTGTACACAAGGTTGTTTATAAGAGGCCCAGCAGCAACTTTTTCCTCTGCGGGTCTGATGTCATGAAATGACATCTTGAGCAGCGTTTACCAAGCTCTCATCGAAAGTATATTAACCTCAACATCGTGTCCTGGTCTGGTCACAAACGCTCTCAGAACGGTCAACCAGGGAACCAAAATCACAGGCTGCACACACACTCAGCTCTCAATGCATCACGCAACAGAATGGCCAATAAAATCCTCGATGACACATCCCACCCCCTTCATACCTTTTTTCAAGATGATGCCACTGGAGCGGAGGTTCAGAGTTCCCTGTGCACGGATAAAATCCTTCATCTCCACGCATGGAACAGCTTAACAGCAAGGAACCTAAAGACTCACCGAGCTGAACCAGGACACAGCATTTTATATTAAGGCTTTAATTTTCAGTGGTCAAGTCTTTAACTTTCAACCCCTGCTCCTGGTAGTACAGAGCATTTCACTCTGAGATTTTACTACATGTAATTTATTATTTTCTCATATGTACCATAGTGCTATATGGGTGTCAAGCACCAGCGAAGGACCAATTTCCATTGTTGTCTGCATTAATGGACAATAAAGTTTTGAATTTTGACTGCATTGGGAATTTTAGGGTTTTATTTTGAGACTTCGAGTTTGAGATTTGGACTTCTTGGCTTTCTCATGTTGTGTTCTGCGTTTTTGGGGTTGTAGGTTTTGTGTTTTTTGTGTTCTTGGGGCATTTGGCTTTTCAGATGTAACTGTTTTGGGTTTTGTTTCCTCCAAGCAGAGTCGATGTGACGCAGTTCACCGACACTTTAACAAATAAAAACTGCATTCGGCAGATTCTACCGGAAACACCAAAGACTCGGTCACGCCATAAAGTGGCAGAGCCAAATTCATCTACATGTCTTTTTGAAGTATTTGTTCCTAGAAGGTTAGTGTCGTACTTGTAGTGTTTATGAACCACTAGGCGAGCTAACTGCTCACACACTAGAAAGCTTCTGAAGCTTCTATCTATTTTCTTTGTATTGTGCTGTTTACTCCCACTGGCATTTTGTTGTCAGGACTGAACATAATTTCATTTAGAGTTATTGAAGAGGAGAAAAGGCTCTCTGATGCACACTCATTAAGTGCAGTTTATATCCTACATCCAGCAACAGACATAAACATATACAAGATATATGTCAGTGTAGCCGAGGTCAGACATTTTAGGAGACATAAACATAAGAAAAACAAAAGTATATGGGATATTAATAATATATATAAAGCTATAAAATGTAACATTTCTGCATAAAAAATGTCTAAAAGTGTGTACTTTAAATGATTTTAGTGATTTAACAATGGTTTTATTGCTCCTCTGGAGTCTGTGTCAGAACTGTGTCCATAGCAATGGTCTGTTCTTCTTAACAATAGTCTGTTATACAGAGCAACAGACCTAATATTGTTGTAATTATCCAATCAAAATCAAGTATTTAACAAAACTACAGTATGTAATAATGTATTTTAACGTCAATCATAATGGTGGTACTTGGACAGATTTTCTGAGTTGTATGTGGTGTAAAAAGTTTGAGGATCTCTGTTTTAAACAACACCCAATCCAAAAAGATAACTTGCTTTTGCCGCAAAGTCAAAGTTCAAATCGTCCTCCCTCAGAGAACTGCAGAGATTCCTTTGAAATGAACTGCTTTTGTTGCAAAATTTTGCAGCTTTAAATGCTGGTATGACCAGGCTTTTAGCATATGAACTAAAGTACAATAACATCTTCAGTACAAAGCACTAAGACAGTACTAAAAATATTCCTGAGCCCCTGTAAGAAGGAGAGGTAAGCGGGTCTTTAAATCTCATTCCTTGTCTTCCCACAAATATCATGTGTTACCCTTTAAAAACTGCCACCACAGTATTTATCAGAAGGTATGATTAGCGCTCTTATTTTGGTTTTTGCCTCTCTGTGCGCCTGATGCTGAATTTTCCCGAGTGTGCCTCTGTGCCCTTCGCAGCACCATCAGTCTGCTCTGCCAGCGATTCGCCATCCTGCCCTTCTCATTATCTCTCTGTTACCTCAGGCGTCAAACCACCGCTGTCCTGAGCCGTGCAACCTCTATATGCCAGCCTCCCACACACACACACACACACATACACACATGCACGCTCTACACTGGAAAACAATACCACAGAGATACTCCAAAATAACCTCAAAACACAACGAGTGCTTTGATTTCATAATGGATGTTTAAATCTGATTTTTTAAATGAAAAATATTTCAATGTCCTCCTCCACAGCCTCAGATTCAGGCTTCAAATGATGTTTTAGTGAAAACCTCTGTGGTCCACTTCTACTTCAATGCAGCAACAGCGCACTTGCTTTGATATATATTTCACTTATTTTATAAAATTTATGATGTTTTGACCAGGATTTGTGCAGAAGAATGCTTTTCAGCTCCACTTTAACAATGGATCAACTCCTCTGCATTAGAAAAAATGAAATAATCACATCCTATAGGCAGGTTTGTTACTGTGAGGAGAATAAGATAATATTAAGACTTCACTTGATTAAATCACTTGTTAATATGAATATTTTTGCAGCAGGTGTACTTGAAAAGATTTCAACACTGGACACGAGCTGAAATGACTCGTAGAGAGCGTCACTCTCTGCAGCGGCCCCCTGCATTTGTTGGTAATTCACTGTTTTCAAAGGCCTCAGAGATCTGAGGCAGAAACTATCCAGCAGTCCGACCCCTCCAGCTGCAGCACGGACGGACGGACGGACGGACGGCCATCGGTTGGTGTGACCCGAGGACTTCACAGCTCCACACTCTGCCTGATTGGTTTTCTATCTTCGGCCCTGTGACAGAGCGCTGGAGGCTGCGACCTGCAAACGCTGCCAAGGAGGAGGCTTGAAACCGTGACGTGAGCTCATTTATTGTTGGTGCCGTTCGGTTTTTGAGCTGCTGAGCGAGACGTTTGAAGCCTGCAGGTAGGGCCCAGTCGAACCCCACCCCCCCAAATAATTCTTTTACAATCCATGAAGAAAAGTCTACGCAATTTTATGCTTATTTCTATTTTTTTTTTACACATTTTTGTGTAAAACATGTTCAATTACATTTTAAATATAAATGATATCTTTCTACATGATGGCCTAAATGCTGTTTCAGACAAAACATATTAAGTACCCTTTAATTTTAGGAAACATTTCTAACATTTCTGCATCTAAAAACACTCGACACAGGTTATATATTTTGTTGAGTTGTGTACGTACATTATCTCAAATGGTCAAACACAGAGAAATCTGTCATTTTAGCCACAAGTTCCAAACTACATTTTTTGTTATTGTTTTAATGTGAAAGACTTCTCGTGGCAGAACATATTGTGCACTTAATTTGATATTTTGTACCAAAAAAACGGTAAAATGTTAAAATATTGTGTCAAGAAAAATACAGAATCAGCCTTTAAATAACTCACCATATGTATGTGGTGTGTTATTGCAGAATTAAAACTTTTCAGGTTGTTAAAACTCCTAAATTCCTAGAAGAAATACCCAAGACATGAGCTTGGTGTCCTCAAGGTATGGCTTAGGTGCTGCCTGCTGGGTCAGCAGCCCCATGTCGCATCAGACCCCCTGATGAGAAAATTAAAATCTGGCTTTGAACAATGACAAAGAAAACTTTTTATATTTTTTAACTGCATGAAATTTCACTGAATGAAGCAGAAATATTTGAAATCACACCAGGAACCTTAAAGGGATAGTTTGGTTTTGAAGTGGGGCTGTATGAGGAACTTATCCATAGTCAGCGAATTAGGATCAGCTGAAAGTGTACGCTATTTTTAGAATATATTTGGTGCTTTACTTTGCTGTAAGACAGCTTTTCCGATGGGAAACTGCTGTTAAATGAGCCAAATATCACTCTAAATTTCATTCTATCACATAGAGCACCAAAGTCACACAATAACACAAACAAACTAACAGACTGAGGCAGTGGTAGACCAAAAACTCCTGTGTTCTACGAGGTAAAATTACTGTTTTTGCCAATGGAGTCTGGTGGCTTTGGACAGAGTGATATGTAACAGTGGTTTTCCTGCTACTGTCTGGTATATTGCATAGGATGAATCCCTATTTATTACATGATTTATGGTTGAAGCAAGTTGTATCCCACCGGCCCCCTCCTCTCCAAACTCAATCTCAAATCGAATCTCAGGCAGGCTGCAGGAACAATGAACGGTAGCACAAAATGAGTGCAATACTTGGACAATGACAAAGCAATGATAAGTCCTTCACTATAATTTGATCAGCTGTTTATAACTGTCTGTCTTTAAATGAAAAGTTCAGCCTGTTACCCTGAAAACAAAAGCCCACTGCTCTGAAAATACACACTCTGGAGTTTGAGTTCAGTGACTGCCTCACTGCCTGCCAAACTCCATTAACATTTTGCTCAATTTAACCGTTATAAACATTCACTCCTTCTACAAGATTATTAATGATTTCTTATGATTCATAAGCAGAGAAGTACTCATTCTGTGACCGTTCGGCATTAGCTTTAACTGTAATAAACGTGAAATGGGCAAAGAAACAGATATTCCAGCCTTGAATAGATATTTTGAAGAACATGCTGGCTGTAGTGTTGTTGG
Organism: Lutjanus argentimaculatus; assembly: GCA_034769285.1. Taxonomy (NCBI): domain Eukaryota; kingdom Metazoa; phylum Chordata; class Actinopteri; order Lutjaniformes; family Lutjanidae; genus Lutjanus; species Lutjanus argentimaculatus. Next base: position 6,490,601 of record JAWZSL010000023.1, read on the forward strand.
AGAAGCCAGCATTTCAACTTAACAAGTTTGCCAATATTGATATTGATATTTATTTTTAAATATTAGTTATTTTTTTTAGGTGGTTAAAATACATTTTGTTGCTGAACGTGTCCACAGCGGTACGACTCAGTGAGATGCAACCTGTCTCGCAAAACTGAAATTTAATCAGTTTTAATGGAAATCTGGGGGAAAAAATATTCCCATGCACCCTTTTACACACTCTTATTGGTGGAGTCTTTTAAACTAAAGTTGCAGAGAAATGTCTGAAATCAGAAATGTCTAAATCTAATTCTTGTCCACACTTTAGCAGATTTTCACACTATTAAAAATTCAACAAAATAAGCTTCTGACAATAGCACCAAAGTTTTTTCTGTCTTGCTCGTGATGCTGCTTTCTTTGCGTCATGTGCATCCATGTTGGTTTAATAATAAGAGTGACCAACAGCAGAATAGATAATCTGACCGGGTCCGAAATACCACAAGAAGCACGTCTTTAATTTCACAGCAGAAAGTTTAAGATGTCCTCAGACGTCAGCCACACTCCTCAGTATTCATATGAAATTAGATCATTTCTTTGACCAAAAGACAAGAAAATTATTTTAAAGCAACAGCAAAAACCAGAAAACTGACCAAAGACCACCGGAGCAAACGTCCTTAATATCAATTACGTCTCTCCTTCCATCCAAAGTTACAGAATTCCTTCGACACTGACTTAAAGAACCATCTAAATCATTCATTATCAGCGCACAGAATAAGTCGAGCAGTTCATACCTGCGGTGTCTGGCGTACTTCCCGCTGACGTGGCCGCTGCCATCACAGCCTGGGGTGGGACAGCTGAGGAGGAAACACACACAGTCAGATGGTTGCAACGTGAGTCCATCTGGACCCGTCTTTATGTCTTTATGTCTTAAGTTTGGTCGCTGCTTGTTTTGAAGCTCCGCCGAAAAGTTTCTTGGCAAGGTGATGATTGTTTGGAACATACTGAACACACAGATCAATGAGGGAGAAGTGGATTATTTTGCAGGAGCAATTTGAATTTCTATTAATGTTCACCATGACTCTGAGTCTCAATTGGAAAGTAACTTCTATAAATCCAAACTGACTTCAGCTACAGTCTGCATAAAATACAGTGTCATCTGATTTAACCTGGCTCAACTTCTTCTGCATATGTTCCCGGTAGATTACTTTGTAACATGAACACCGTACTTCTTCCTTCGTGATAAGTCAATCCCACAGAGGTGAAGCCCTGTGCATCGCTGTTTTCAGTCTGAACGTCCGTGGAGGAAGTCAACAACTATTTGAAAATGTGAAAGATTAGGGATGAATTTTCAACATTATTTATTTGGCCTTAATTTGGAGGACACAGCTCACGTCATGCAGCTGGTTTCTCCGTCAGCGGCAGGTTGAAGTGTTTCTGTCTGGATGTTTTGTTTGTTTGTTTGTTTTGCTTTGTTTTTTTATCGTGGCTGCAGTCGGCAGCAGCAGATTTCTCCGGAGCTCTGAGTCACTCCGCTGCAGCTTTCAGGCCTCTCTGCCCTGAAGACACGCAGACCGCCAGCCAACGCACGCCGCCTGGCTTCAGGGACTCCACACCCGCAAACCTCTGACCCCACGCTGCAGAGCTCCACCCACCCTCCACCCAGCATCACCTGATCCATACACTGAGGCTAAAACGAGAGCTGCGCGGAGAAGAGTCCAGCATCACGAGCACAGGGAGGCAGAGGAGGAGGAGGAGGATGGTGAGAAAGAGGAGGAAGGCAAGGAGGTAAAGGAGGAAGAGAAGGATCCAGGAGGAGGATCAGGAAAAGGAGGAGAAGAAACAGAAGCAGGGTGAGGAAATGAGGTGGAAAATGAGAAAAAAAGGGGAGAAAGAACAAGAGGAGGAAGAGGAGAGGGAGACAAAACATGCTGAGAAGGAGAACAAGCAGAGAGAATGAGGAGGAAGAGGAGGCAGTTTGTTCAAGGTGAGGCGGCTCATCAATCAGTGTGGGAGCAGAGACTAATCGTGTTGACTTATTGATCCCAGCACAGCTCTGTGCATGTGCGCTTCTGTGTGTATGCGTGTGCCTTCAATTCCCCAATACAATGTCAAACACGCTTTCCAATCATGATATAATTCCCAAAATGCATCGCTGCAGCCTTAACCTTAACAAGCTTCTGCACCGAGTCTTAAAATCCTCTTTTTCTTAACACTGCAAAATACTTTTTCCTCCGTGGTGAGAAACTTGTTTCCAAAGCAACTGAATATTTCTTTCAGAAAGTTTCTTCTCCAGTTTTTTTTTTTTTTTTTATTAATCTCAGTGCAGAGATCTTTTGTTATTGTTACTTACTGATGTCAACATCCTGACCCAACGCAAATAAGAGACACAACTACACAGTTTCAATTGTGACAACTCATAGCACATATTTACAAAACTATTTGTCGCAGTAAGGAAAATATTGAGTATGAGACCAACTTGGTTAGACAAAAAGTCAACTCACTCTCCCTTCCAACACATCGAAAACAGCAGCTTTATCAGTGCCCCTTGGCTTCGAATTATGATGCTCTAGGTACGTCTCTAGTGTCATTTCAGGCAGCCCTCTAGCTTTATTTTTGATGAAGTCAAGTGATGTAGCTTGCAGAGCAATAAAGTTGTCGTATGGAGGAGGTGGGGTGGACAGACGTGTCAAACAAACACAGGACTTTGACCCAGGAGACCAGGATTTGTGTCCTGTGTGAAAGCAAAAGCCACCACTGACTTCTTTTTAACCTGCGAGACATACATAAGTTACGTAACATACATAAGTTACATTGCACACATGAACTTAAGTAATAAAGTTTCTTATTTTAGCCACGATCTGTTCCTTAACCTAAGCACATAGTTTTATAGCCTAAAGCTACCCAAGCAGTTTTTGTGCTTTTGTGCTTTGATTTTTACAATCCTCCCAGAGATCGCGTATTTCTGAGAGGTGTTACGATTCTCCAAATCCACGATTCAGTTTGACTTTTGAATTAAATTTGACTTTTCACAATTTTTTTTAGCAATGACGGTTATAGCATTGTTATGGTGTGGTTACACAGAACGGGAATAAAATTTTTCATGGATGTAGATTGCATGAAAAGTTCATGTAAAGACGTGAACAAATGGGAAATTTGAAATTTGCATCATTTGTGTATTTGTGCAAGTTGAAAATACTTTCAAAAACATTTTATGCAGAAATGGACGACACGACAGCACCGCAAAAGTGAAGCCAAAGTATCTTGATGGCCCTCTAGTGGCTGGCTGCAGTACAGGACATAAATCATATAGGATGTCATAGAAGAGTGCATACTATAAGGTGCAGTTATACTACATACTACATGGAGGTTTTAACTGGTTATGAAACAGTCTCAGTTTAATACTGATTCCTTTATATGACCTACATTTGCAAACGAGACCATCTGTGAGAAGACTGGCTATTTGGATATAGTTATTCTTAATACTTGCCATCAGGTCGGCATGCAAAGAAAGTACTGAGAGATTCATCCATCCTGCTTTTGATTTCAATTTTTGAAACTGAAAGCTCATTTCAATCAATTTTTGATTTAGAGTTTTATAATATTTATTATTGCTAACTTCACTGCAGAGTCCTGCATGTGCACTGACACTACAGGGGTAGCTACAGTGTCCCACCCCATTTACTGAGGCTGAGTCCCCCTGCAGCAGCCCCAATTCAACGTGACTGAACGTGATTTGGGAGTGAGAAAATGGAAAAATGGAAATCTCGACCAAATGTTGGTGCTCACCAAACGCATTAGGATTCTTCCTCAGCAGACCATAAATAATCTGTCCAGTTGTTCTGCTCTGGTGTTGCAACATCACCATCTTTAGTCTCCTCAGTCACGCAGGACAAAAATCACTTACAAGCAAACTGGAGTTAAAACTCAGAGCTGTGATGCAGCAGAATCTGTAGCTCTGATTCCCACTGAGCCGACAGATGTGATGTGTTTATTTAGCAATTAAAATTAAGTCATGGAAGACTTTTAATATCACGGCCACATGTCTTATTTTTCCCCTAAATCTGCCGCGCCACAATGACAAATTAATTTGTATATGTTTATCCCTGCAGATTAGTCGGTGAGTGTGATGGAGAAAATAAAACTGATGAAAAAATATTCAGTGATTGCTCGCGACGTGCTTATGGTATTTCACAGCATTACCGGTGTGAGTCATTTCCACCATTACTGCTGACTTCAAAGCTTCTCTGTCCGTGTGTGGCCCTGGGTGCGCTGCCCTCACCAGCACCCATCAGATTTAAATTCTGGGTGAATCATGCTGAGTTTTCTGCTCCTCTGCTCAGGGCTCACACAGCGCAGACAGGACATGTTGTTTACAGTAGAGCGTTGACCTGGATCAAACCGGGTTCAAACATAATCTGCTGCACACACCAATATTTGTCAGTTTTACTAAATGAGATTAAGTGAAGCAGAAACACACACACACACAGGTAGCAGTCATATTCAGAATTTACTGTCAGCAGCTGCTGACGTGTTTCACATAACACAAAATGTAGTAAGTCATCAAAATGTAATGAGTTACTGGTTGAATTAGTTGTTCATGTAACATATTAACATGACAGGCTGCTGACCCCCCATACTATATGTCAAAATGTCATGATTTTACAACATCCAGGGATGCAAACAATTGGCTTTTTTCATCAATCAATTTGGCAAGTTACAGGGAGGAAAACATCCAATAATTAAGAACACTGCGCATGATGGAGTAGTGGCCACCAAATTTGGGCTTTTATGGCCAAAACTTTTCTCAGAGAGACATCTCCCCAAACCTCCCCAGCTGGCTATTTTTTTCCCCACTGCCTGGCTGCTCCATATCCTTGTAGAAAACCCTGTGCATCCAGATGATGTTGTGGGAAATGATCACAGTCTCAGTCTGGAATCTCATATTGTTACAGAGGTGCAACTGAGGTGACAGAGATTGAAATGTGACAGATTCGGTAGTAGTTAGATTTAGTAAACAGGGCAGGTAAGACCTCATCTGGGGCAGTCTGAGGATGTGTCTTAAGGAGAGACATTGACCTTGAGGACATGATCAAACTACATGTAGTTAACTACTTTTCTTCTTTTCTAATTAAGAAAATGTTAAATAAACTTAATTTAGTGCTTACCTTTTGTCTGTGTCTTATTGATTCAAGTATATTAAATATTCCTATTTATTTCAGTGTAGAGCACAGGTCTCTGTCACATGGTTAAATTATATTATGCTGTCACTTTTTTTCAAACTTAGGTTGCTCTCTTTTTTTCACCATACATGTGTTTGTATCCCCGAACATCCATCTTTTCACTTTGCCTTAAGCTCAGCTCCCTCTATAATTTCTGCATCGCTGTCAGCACACCAAATCAATCCACCTATTTAACCACATTTACACCTGGTATTAAAATGTGACCTGTATCTGATGTTATCCAGATAAGGAAAAAAGGTGCAATGTGATCAGACCTGCCAGACCACATCTGGAGGTAGTCTGACCAGGTGTTAAATGGGGTTTTAGTTTCGTACTCCATCTTATGCTCACTCATTAACAAGACAGTTCATTGTTTTTTGGGGCGAGTAACATGGTTTCAATCCAGAACCTAAGGAATCTCAATCTAGTGCAAATTTGCACCAGAGGATTCAGCAGAAGTCAATCATCCTGCAAACATGTAATTCAGGGCCAGTGGTGTCTTGATATATGGTTATACTTAGACTACTAATAATTCAGACGAATAAAAGAAGAAGCCAATTTACATTTGATACTTTAAAGCAGGCATGTCCAAACTATTCCACAAAGGGCCGAGTAGCTGCAAGTTTTCGCTCCAACCAACCAGCAGCACACCTGACTCGACTAATCAGCTGTTTGAAGACTGAAATCAGCTGATTAATTGAGTCGAGCCTGGTGTCCTCTGGCTTGGTAGGAAAGAAAACCCGCAGCCACATGGCCCTTCATGGAATAGTTTGGACATGCCTGCTTCAAAGGGAGAGTTTGGATTATTTGAAGTGGGACTGTATGATGTATTTATCCATAGTCAGTGTATTACAAGAAGATTTTCATTGCTTTACTTTGCTGCTGTCAGGCAGACCTTTTCGACTAGAAACCACGGTTGTATAAGCCAAAGATTGCTCTTTCCACACCAACCAAACTCCATGTGCAAAATCAGTCATTTTACCTTGCAGGACACAGAAGCTGTTGGTCAATAACTGCCTTGATCTGTTAGTTTGTGTGACTTCAGTGAATCTGACCTTAAGTTTTAAAACACTTAAGTCACACAATAACACAAATAAACTAACACATCAAGTCAGCAGTAGTTCAACAACTCCTGCGTTCTGTGAGGCAAAATTGCTGTTTTTCCTTCAGGAGTCTGGTTGCTTTGGAGGGAGCGATATTTGGCCTATTAATTTAGCAATTTTCCATCAGAAAAGGCTGTCTGACAGCAAGATAAAGCGGTGAAAATATTCTAAATATACCATACACTTACACAGATAATCTTATTTTTTTGAGTGGACCTTTTTCAAGTGGCTAAAATAGGTTTTGTTTCTAAAAACCGGGGGGCATGTCGACCACCATCTACTGTAGTTAACACACTATCGATAAACCCTACTTCAAATATAGTAAACTATCCCTTCAGATACATTTTGCTGACATTTTCAGTGCAACACTTGGGAGTATTTTTAAATTGGGGTGTTGCTTCTTTCAGGATCTGAATATTTCCTCAATCTCTTATCACACACAGACACACACACCCCCCGCTGTGCTGCGGCCGCCAGTGTAACATCGTCGTTTAACGTTATGTCAAGAGCGCTGTTTGATGTTCTTGACAAGTTCTTACTCTCATTCCTGGGTGACTCGATCAAAGAGCACAAGTATACTGGAACTGCAACTCAAGGTTTCTCCATTATTGCCCACCAGAGCGTTGGAGTCTCCCTTTATCCGACACAACGGGAGGTACCTTGTAGAAGTCTGTAGCTTCCTGACCCCTTCTGACACATTTATTATGTTTTTTCTATTAGTGCAAATAAAAAGTTAAAAATAAAATATGTTAAAAAATGACTGGTTAAACATTGAAGCCTCTACAACCAACCGTGGTGGGTGAAAATTATGAGACACGTAACTTTAATTACAGGAAAATGTCTCTCAGTATTATTTTGTCTTAATGAATACAAGGTAGCGAGCTGATGCAAAAACAAAACTGCAATAATAACAATAATGCCAGACAATGATGAATGCATTTTGAAGTGTGGATCAGCAGAGAATCACCTACCTGAACAACTCCTGTGTTACTGCTTCCACAGCGGCTTCAGAGACAAAGACAAAAAGATTAATGTTACAACTTCAACAATCTGCAGCCAGCCAACAATAATTGGTTGCATTTTACAGCACACTAATAAGACATAACAAGCTGTGCATTGTATCAAATTAGACAAAAACTGGAAATAATATGTTCTTTATTAGACAGTAAACAAACACACCTAATTAGACACCATACAACTAACAAGACACTAATATGGCGTAACAAGGCGTTACATACCAAGTAGAAATAATTGGTTTATGTTCCTTATGAGACAGTATTTGACCATTTATTAGTTAATAATTAGGGACACATCATAACAAAACTGTACTGTAAACTAAAGTCTATTCATTTCCACTGTTAGATACTTATTAGACTTTGGGTAAAACTATGGGAAATAATACACTTTTGTTTAAAGCACAGTTCTGTTGTAATGTGTTTAATAAGGGTCTCACAAAGGGTCTAATACTGTCTAAAAAAAGAACATATTATTTCTAGTTTTTGTCATATTTGATACAAAGTACAGCTCGTTATGTCTTATTAGTTTACTGTAAAATAAGGTGTGACCCAATAATTGACACATCTACTGTATGTTGGCTTCAGATTGAAGGGAAGCTATTATGACTGTTCTTATTTTCTGTCATATGTAAAATATTTTAATGTCAGATGGTCACATTAAATGTGGCCAAAGTTTCAAATAGTAAGTAAATAATAATAAGTAAACCAGGCATGTAAAAGTAATCCCCGTTTCCAACATTTCTTTCTGTCTACCTTTGCAACAAGCTGATATTGGCTTGTCACAGACTCCTTCATATTGTCATCTGCTGCGCGCACAGGATGTCCACTACAGGGACGCACCCATCCACCCACTCAGTCTACTATTTGATGATTGCACTTCGGGTTTTTGGAGATTGTTCAGTATGTCTTGCAGAGAGTACTTGTTTGACTATGAAGGAAAGTTAAATATTTTCTGTTTTTCCCTCTAATGTCCTCCTGTTTCTCTGCCACAACTTTATGTGATTTATGTTTTTTTTTTTTGATGGACAGATAGCTTTGTTTGTTGCTGAAGTAACTGCTAACTATTGCTAACTGAAGCTGCCGTTAGCTAGTTTGGTCAGTTAGCTATTCAGAGAGAGGGTGATGAACTAAAGGGCTGCATAAAGGGCAAGTATAAAATAAATAAGGACTTTTTAATCTGTGAATCACGCAAAGCAGTTCTAGTGGAGTCCCAGAACAACAATATAGAAATGAAATGAGCATAATATTTGCCCTTTAACATTTAATGGTGTTGAGAATCAGGTATATTTGTGTTTAGGGTGTACTGATTGAACGTCCATGTTATCACTACAATTTTGCACAAGTCAAACATGAATTTGTAATAAAATCTAAAGCATTTTACACAGTTTACACCACTTAAAATATTTTTATCTGATGTTTATGTCACAGTTCCTATATCCTGAAATATCAGTCTCAGAGGTATCCTTATTAATATATCTGACAAACAATGTTAACATTCCTGCTTCACCCTGATTCAGTTATTTACTCAACTTTAGCGTTTGAGAGCTAACCAGGCGGCCTTCATTAGTAAACTCTTCTAAAGTTCAGTATTCAGAGGTCTTGAACGAGGCTTTGAAAAGACAGACAGAAAGCAGACGGACTCTTACCTCTGACTCCTTTAGATCGTGTGCGATGGCGTTTTTTAACCACATTCACCTCCATCTGAAGAAGAAAACACAAGTCAACAGTCTGAGGCTGTGAGGGCAGAAAGAATACATGCTGTGTTATAATTAATTATACCTAATGTTGTATAATTAGGCCGATACAAATAATTAAGCATGTCTTCTGTGCACAAAGCAACAGACAAGTAAATCCATTGCAGTTTCCCTTAGCTTTCACTGCAATCCAGTAATCTGCTGACAGCATCCACTAGCTAACGTTACCATATTTACCAGCGTATAACACCTTAACCACTAGCAAACAACTTGTGAGCACTTTGCAACCATTCTGAACAGTGGGTGGCTGCTACAGTAAGTGGTGTTGTGACTTTAGGAGCAGTAGCAGCCAGTAAACATACTAGCAAGCACTGCTAACACCTTAGCAGTCATTTAGCAGTCCACCATCTCCACAAGAAAGATCTGTAAAGCCTTAGCAACTATTTAAAACCTGTCTGCTAGAAACTAACAAGCAACATCTCAACATTTAGCAACACATTAGCTATCGTTACCACATTAAAATGTAAAGTGCTAGTCAATGTGTATGCAACCAGCTAGCACGAATAGGACTGGGTCACACCAGTTATACATAGATTCATGTTTATGCATATAGTTCTTTCTAGTTAGTAATTTACTAAATCTGGTTGCACTGTTAAACTTAAACTTTAAACTTAGTTCAATAGATTTTTTTAGTTTTGAAAAAGTTTTACCAACAAATAATGTTTTGCTGAGATAATTTAGTTTTCTACTTTAGATCAAAGTGAAAAATGGTTAATAAATTAATATTTAAATTGTACATTTAATACTCAAGCACCCAAATAATGACAAATCAGCTCACTGTGAACAATTTTTGAAATACATTTTTGGGTGTTTCTAAAACTCAAAGATTGAAGTTTATCTAAAGAAGAAAAGTAAATTATCTCAACAAAACATTACAGGTTAGCAAAACTTTGTTTAGTTTATTTTAAAACTCAAAATTTTTAGTTTGATTCAAAACTCAAAAATCTAGTGAAGGCAGCTGCCCTGAAATAATGAGTTTTCTCACCTTTTTTTTTTTTTTACAGTGTAGGCCTACACCTGCACTATGTGTCAATATTTAGAGACTATATTTAGAGAATATATAAAGACTCACCTTTAATATGACCAAGTTACAACCTTTTTTAAATTTTGTGACAGGCCTGCATAAATCTCCACTCTCAAAAAGTTTTTTTTGTTTTGTTTTTAAAAATACTAGTTATAACTGGGCTAACTTGTGACCAGTTGGTGCCCTGTTGAAAAATCCTACCGTGAGGCGAATCAATAGCAGAGTAACCCCAACCCTTCCACCAGAGAACAGCTAAGCAGGAAATCTTGTTAGGTATTGGCCCTTGCACTTATCGACAGATCACCTGCTCCAGATTCCTGAGACACAAACTAAACACCAAGCACACCTACAGTATGATTCTTCACAAATTTAGTTCCTTGTTGTTTTTGGTGTTGCTTTCGTCTTATTTGTCTGCTAATTCACTGAATACTGCTTCTCTTATCACTCTGATTTTACAGCAATGAATGGGAAAATATGCAAAACAAACAGTGTGACTTATTTTATTCTGACAAAAACACCAGCTGGTTGTGAGTTGTAACGCTGTACCTGGTCAGAGCTCGGTGTAGCACTGGTCATGTAGCTGAAGAGTCTTTATACCAAACAGAATTTCAGAAGCCGTCTTCCAGAGTCATGATCTGCAAAAACATAAACACAGCAACGTCTCAGTTCTGCAGGAAAACAAGAGTCCTGCTGCAGAAATTAAACCTGTGAGCAGCCGTTTGAGTTTCCATGAGCGGGACACTGAACGCCTGTGGACAGCGTCTGAACCTAACTGTCTCTGTGAAACGTATAATTATAATATTCTAATGACATTTCGACACATGAGAGACTCCGACAAAATACCATCTACACATTCTTACTGATATTTTCAAATGTGAAATTTAATTCATGCAGTCAATTAGGTGATTCTCTGGAGAGGTTGCACAGACTCACTGCTGAAAACACTTCAGTAACCTACAGCATAACATTTAATTCATTCAGTCAATTAGGTGTTTCTCTGGAGAGGTTTTACGGATTCACAGCTGAAAACATTTCAGTGACCTGCAGCATAGCCAGAAAATGACCCATAACAATGCAAGCGACATGGATAAAAGAAGTCCTTTATCGCATTTATCTCAGTCCTGAAAGGATTTGTTGCTTCAAAGGCGAGACATCTTCTTACTGCGCCAGACGTGAGATTTGAAATGCACGATGGCAGGTCAGCAGTGCTTTTCGTTCCGAGGAGCAGAGGGTAACAGGGGATCGCAATAACCAGAGACGGTCTCACCGGACAGAAGCCGACCACAGTCAGACGTCTGAACAATCATTCATCATTCAACATGTCAGCGTGAGAACTGAATTTAATTTTAAGGAATTTGTAATTTTGCAACAAAAACTATGAGTTTAAATGTGAACAACAATATTAAAGGGAGAGTTCACCCAAAAATGAAAATTCAGTCATCATCTACTCACCCTCACAGCGATTGAAGGTCAGGTTTTGTTTTTTAGTCCACAAAACACTGCTGGAGTTTCACAGAAAAACAGTGTTGCAGAATCACCCAAACAATTTAAGTGAATGGTGACCAGTTTTCAAATAGAAAAAACAAACAAACAAAAAAAAAAAACATAAAATGCCTCCATACTGTTTGTCTGGTATAATCCAAGTCTCCTACAGCCCCAACAGGCTAAGCTGACTTGAAAGACATCATTTACATCATGTTTTTAGCCTGAATCTTTACTGTAGATCCTTAGCTTGGAGCAACGTTCACACGCACACCATCTGAACTGGGCGTGTGTGGTGTGACGGTCTGCAAGCGGCACGTCAGGGCTTTGGGAGACTTCAGCTGAATCAGTCGTTACTTGGCGTTTCGAGACCTCTATTATAGTCCTGAATGGATGCATACACAGACAGCTGCAGACCTCATGGACGCCTGTTAGTTCTATATACGTATACTCCACACGTGGATCGCCGCCTGTAGCGGCCGCATGGAAAGAACCACAGATGAGTCTGCATGGTCACAACAAATAGGCAGGTACACAGATCTCCACACAAGGTTTAAGCATACACCATCTAAAAAAAGTAAGTGAATGAAAAATAAAAATAATAATAATGACTAAATTTACACCACAAGGACCACAGCAGACCCTCAAGTACTCACGGACGCGGAAATCATAACACCAGCCTGACCAAGTCTGACCAAATAATTAAACCAGTCGCACCATGAGGCCTTCCTTTCACTAAAACAGGGCAGGAATCTTACGCCTCGTCTTTATAACACGTGGGTTTTCAAATGGGAGATATATTAGGTACAGAAGCAACCATTGTCTTTGATCCTCCATAAAGTTGCCACAAATTCAAAATGATAAGCTGCAAATTAGCAACAGAACAGGAGACCATTGACAACGTTTCCTAGCAAAGCACACTGCTGGGCAATAGCCATAGTTGTATGGGTATTTACATTGACGCACATCGCTAAAACCGGGTGCGCTTAAGTTTTTTTGGTGCAACTGAGGTAAAGTTCACTGCTGTGCTGCATTATTGTTGGATTATTTTACATTATATTTGAAGTGAAATGCTCTAGAAGCAAACTTGCATTGCCTAAGAAACAGAGTTGCCAATGGTGAGCAAAAGCTAAAAATTACCCAACTTAATAAAACCTTCAGCAATTCGAATCAGCTGCTTTTCAGATTCTGGGTCAGTTCTGGATAACTTGAACAACTGTGACCCCAGTTTAACAGTGTGGTAGGGTATGCACATCTTGAAATCTTTAACAAAAAGCAAACTAAAGGCAAGAATCAGGAAAAAAAAAAGATCTGAACAGTGTACTATTAGCTCCCAGCAATTTTAAGTGAACAACATTTAACAGAGATCTTCATCAGGTGTTGCCAAATTATCTTTCTGACAATGTCTGACAAAGATCTCTGCTTGATAGAAACACTGGTCAATTAAAATTGCTGGAAGCCATCAGTACAGTGCGCAGATATTCTGTCTGGTTTTGATCCCAGCAGCAATGATTAAATGTTTTGCATTTGCTTCAGTTCGGATTTGTCGAAATCAATGGCGGCGGGGGCTCATGGTTGACTTGATTGTTGCAGTATGTAAAGCCATACCAAGCCATGTACCACACACACACGAGCTCTCAGGAAAAAAAAATGCAGATGGTCATATCAGAAACCCATAAATTATCCAGGAAACTCATGTGGTCTATAATTAGGAAGGACTAAAACAAAAAATAATACCACAATGACTGAATTTCTAAGGATGTGTCCGAACCTCACTCACTACACTACAACAGGCACTTGGTAGTGTACTCCAAAGTTGGAGATTTCTCACACTTATTAATCATCGCCATTTTTCATCACCAGTGCAGCCACTGCAATACTAATACAACACAAATGCCATCCAAACAAAACTACTGCATTTTCAAATTTTTAACAGCACAAAAATTCTCACTTTGGGCTGTAATTGTTACAGCAGAACATGAGCGCTCGCTGGCAGCATTTCAATGCAAACAGCAACATAAAAGACATCAGTAAGACAACAGTTTGATGATGAGGACGTGAACACAGCAGCTCTGCGAGCTTCTCTCTCCTCCGCTGCAGTGCAGCTCGGGGGGTTTGCAGCGTTAATATAAATGTAAATTCTGGACAGCCTCGCCTGAACTCTCAGCCTACTCCCATTATGGTGCCACAGCATACCGAGGCCGGGTGCATCTGAGGCCGCCACTCCACTGAGCGTGCTCCAACGCACCCTACATCAAACACAGTCTTCCCTCCCTCTGCCGTGAAGAGCTCGCCTGAAAAAAAAAATCTTCCACCTCGCTGGAAACTATACGACTGAGTGGGCTGCACACTAAGTGTGTGTGTGTGTGTTCTGCAGTGTGTCCATGCATGTTCTTGTGCGCACATGATGTACTATCCTCAGCAGAGTGTGTCTTCATGAATGTGTGTTTCCATAGGCTGTGTCCTTAATCTGCCTCTGCATGTGTGTGTGTGTGTCTGTGTGCTCCAGTACTTCTATTTTTGTGAGGACCGTTTTCGGTTTGAGCAGGAGGACATTTTGGATTGTCAGGACATTTATGGAAAGTGAGGACTTTTTGAAATGTGTAGACATTTTTTGGAAAGTCAGGAATTGGGATGTTCTTGGATTATAAGGAAATATTTGGAAGGACACATGAGACTTTTTGGGATGGCTACAATATTTTTCAGGAGTGAGGACATACTGTACATGGAAAGTGAAGGACGGTACCTTTTGTATGACAAGTGAGAGAATTTGGGGGAAGGCCATGATATTTTGCAAATTGTGAACATTTTGAAAGGACAGGACCTTTTCCATAGTGAGGACAAGCGTGATTAATTTTGGGTAGGGCAACAACATTTTTCAAGGTGAGGACATTTTTAGAAGTAGGTAGATATGTATTTTGGAAAGTCAGGATATTTTAGGAAAGTGAGGACATTTTTGGAAGAACAGGACATTTCGTAGAGTGAGGACACACAAGACTTTTGGGAGGGCTACAATATTTTTGAAGGACAGGACCTTTTGTATTGTAAGAATAAGAACAATTTTGGGAGGAAGGACTACGACATTTTTCAAAGTGAGGACATTTTTAGAAACAGGTGGGTATTTTGGAAACTTGGGACATTTTATTAAAGTGAGGACATTTTTTGTATAATGAGTAAGAATTATTTTTGGGGACCACAACATTTTTCAAAGTAAGGAAATTTTGGAAAGCGAAGAGACGTGTTTGAAAAGTGATGACATTTTGGACATTTTTTGAAGGGCAGAACCTTTTGTATTGCAAAGACAAGTATAATCTTTGGGGGGGGGGGTATTTTAGGAAAGTGAGGACATTTTTGGAAGGACAGAACCCTTTTGTTTTGTATAGTGAGGACAAGTGCAGTTTTTGGGAAACGGGCCACAATATTTTTCAATGAGTAAAGATATTTTTGGAAAGTCAGATTATTTTTAGGGAGGGCCACAACATTTTTCAAAGTTGGGACAAAGTGAGGACATTTTTAGAAGGACAGGACCCTTTGTTATAGTGAGGACAAGACAAGTCTGTTTTTTTGGGGGGGTGGGGGGATTTTAGGAGAGTAAGGTCATTTTTGGAAGGACAGAACGTTTTGCTCTGTAATTTGAGGATAAGCAAGATTATTTTGGGAGAGAGGGCCAAAACAATTTTCAACCTGAGGACATTTTTCAAAAGTGACAAAATTTTGGAGGGTCTGGAGATTTTGTGTAATGACAACAAGTAAGAAAATATGGGGAACAGCAAGGACATTTTGCAAAGTGAGGGCTATTTTGGAAAATGAGGATATTCTTCAAAAGTGAGGACAAGGGTGGGTATTTCATGCCACATTTGGTGCAAGAGTCACGGCAGGAGCGTTCGGTCGGTTCACTAGCGGTCGGTGAACAAAACAAACTACATTAGCCTACTTCAAGAACCATTCTACTGCAGCTATATGTTCTCTCTAACTGTTCTCTCTTCTTCTGTGTTGTCGCTAAGTTTTGGAGCGACAGAGACACAGAGCATCCCCGTAACCATAGCAACTCACTCTCCTGTCTGCACATGCTGCTAGAAGAGTGCTGACTGAGATTACTCTGAGCTGAATGTATGGGAATACATTACAAACTTGTGCGTATTTCTCACTTTCCCCCCAGTCTGAATAATTTACTAGATATGTCGCTAGTCGCTTTTTTTTAGAAATAAAGTTGCTAAGAGGGACTGAAAAGTTGCTAAGTTGCCAACAGTATGCCCACATGATGCGTGTGAGGGGCGGGGATAGTTACGTTTGCCGAAAAAGAGTAATTTGTTCGTATGAGCTCATAAATCATATTAAATATTTTGGCTGAAGAAAAAAGACCCATGGCCACAGGAAGGCAGTGGACTAAACCATTGTGAGGCATATGGGGGGGAATAATCTTTCAAAACATAAAAACGCATGGTTATGCATCTATAATTAGCAGTGGTGTTCTGTCACAGTACTGAATATCACTAATATTGAGTAGACACTGGCAGACAACAGTGTACTTTAATATTTTGATCAAAATTATTGACAATCAGTAGTCGGTGGATATTGGTGGGGAATTGAGCAAGGACTTTTTTGGAAAGTCAGGACATTTTTTTTAGACGGCCAGGACGTATTTGGAAAATGAGAACATTTTTGGGGACATTTGGTCTTTGTGTTTATTTATTCTCAGGGTTAAAATTTGGTTTCATTGCTAGTGGATGTATAATATCAGTGAGGGTCCTCACAAGTATAAAAATACAGCCATATGTGTGTGGGTGTACACATATGTATAAGTAATGAACAGTAATGTTAGACACCTCTCAAGTTTTTTGTTTTGTTTTGTTTTTTTTTGCAGAAGTTCTTTCATTTATTTTGGTGTTATGGAAGCCTAACCTGAATTATTGAAGCAAAAAAAAAAAAAAAAAAACATGCTCAAGTAGTCCGTCTGCAGTGTGTCTGCGTGTGTCTCTGTGTATGCATGTGCGGTGTGTGTGTGTGACAGTGTCCTATATGGCTGGATTGTGCTGTGTGAAGAGGAGCTTCCTGCTGTTTAGTATTCAGTCCGACACTCTGCCTGTCTGGTACAATATGATGCAGAGCTCCACACTGAGACACACACACGCCAATGTACACACACACACACACACACACACACACCGTACAAATGCTTATACCATCAAACACACACACAGACATGTAGGTTCACCCACTTTTCCATTGAAATATAGGAACATACACCGTGATTTTTCTCTCTCAACACAGTCTGATACTGTGCCATTTCAGCAGATGCCTGGTGGCTGCAGCGTCCCCTGTAGGTCAAATCCAACGCCACATCTCACACTGATGTCCCAGGTTTTTTTTTTCCTTATTGCTCTAACTGATCATTTAACAACCACATTATGTGCCCGGGACACTATTAGGTGAGCGATGATGTACAACGAAGTATGTGAAGCAAATAAAGTCGAGGAGTTTCCTCCATCGAGTCGATTATTTTCCATATTAGGGACGTCTCAGAGACTATAACGTGTGGTCAGTCCCCACAGGAACAAAGAGACACAGTGTTTAAATACTTCTCTGCGTTTAAGAGTGTGTTTGTCATCAGTTTAACCCCTAATTTGGTGAATCTCACCTGTCAATTAACTGCTAAAGGAGCCTACAACATCGGTGCTGTTGCTATGGTTACCTGCAGTTTAATATAACTTCAGTACTGATTGAGAACGGTGGTTAAATTGCTGCTGAGCAGAATTACACTACATCTATAGGTGCCTTAAAATTAGAGTCTGCCTGCCAATCAGAAACTTTCATTTGTCTGACTCCCTTTGTTAAAGTGCTGTTTTTGTTGTTTTTCTCAGGATCTGAGACATTCTGATAATAAACCAACTAATGTTCAATCCATGATTTCTTATATTGTGATCTGATTAAAAACACTGTTTAATGAAAACCGACAATATGTGAAACAGGAAAGTGAAGCTAACAAGTGAACAGCAATGAGGATGTCCTCAATAAATTGTCGCTTGTTTGAAAAAAATGTTCTATTTTAGTGAAATTTCTTGCAGATGCTTCACCTCCAACCTCTTTCATCTGGTCAAAATCGATGCTGATGTCCTTTGAGTTTCTTTTTCCCCTCATAAAGGCAGTAAACAGGGAGGACTACTAACAAGGTTTAGAAGCCAAACCTTTTATATGAGCCACAGACTATTTTTAAAGGAATATCCTCAAAAAGGACAAAGTTTTGAAGAAAGACAGAGAGCTGCTGGGAGTTGCAAATAATCAAACTGTCTCCAGTTATATAGAAACAAGGCTGACTTAAGGAATTATGTTAGTTATGAATAAATTACTACAGGAAAGAGGGAGAAATTACAAGTGCGCCAGTGTGGCAATTTTTCGCTCCCCATCGGCTCGAGTTTGTTCGCCTCCAGTTAGGAAACAGTGTAACATGAACTATGCAGAGCATGAGGTTTTGGACAGAGCAGAATTTAAATAAAAATTATTTCATGGTGCAGAGTTCTGTTAACTGTTGGAGCAGCTTGTTAAAGCTACCAGTCTTTAACTGGGTATGAAACTCAATTTAATACTGATGCCTCTATATGACCTACATAATTTAACAAATCATCAGTGAATAGATCGTCTATTTTTATAAAGTTATTCTCAACACCTTCTTAATGGCATCAAATGAAAACAAACCTATTTTTCACATTTTTGTGGGCAGAGTTTCAGTGAGCATTACATTAACCAGTTAAAAATTAGCAGGAGGAGATTTTAATGTATGTAAATTTTATTTTTGATGTTATATTTTGTGGTTATTATGATGGAAACACTACTGCTTTTGTACTTACAGGCCTTCAAATTCAACAAAATATGAAAGTTCCTGTGGTTGCTTGAAGTTACTTTTGGTGAGAAGCAAAGACATTTAGATGTCTATTAATACTAAATAATGTGAAAAAGTTTGTTTTATTTATCCAAATGTTGTTACAACAGCATTTTAACGGCAATATATGAAGATGTAGCAGGACCTAAGAATCTCCTGAACACATTTCCTGCCAAAAATTGTCGAAAAGTCCTTTAGAAGTTAAATTTACGTCATTGTTTTGCAAGTCACAAGTAAGTCTAAAGTCTTTGCGGGCAGTCTGAAGTCAGGACTAACAAGTCCAAAGTCAAGTACCAAGTCCTAAACTTTGCTCTTAAGCCAACATTAGCGAAGCATTAGCTTGCTAACTGTATTAATATTAGCCTCAACTTACTGTTCTTTGTACAACTTTCAATTTTGAACAAAGCTGGAAATTGTTGCGTCTCTGACAGTAATTTTCGACCAGCACACAGTTTTTGTACAAAATTATTTTTGGAATAATTTTTCCCAACTGAATCTCAGTAACGTAATGTTAGTTCTTCGTGGTTCTCTCCTGCAACTTGACTGGATGCTGTCGGATTTACTCAAACAAAATGAATCTGGGGAGTTAAGTGTGAACTTGCAGAGAATGAATCGTGTTAACGTCTGTTGATTCAGGTCGTCTTCTTTGGTCTTGGGGGAAGGTATCAAGTATTTTCAAGTCAAAAGGCTCAAGTCCAAGTGAAGTCACAAGTCATTGGTGTTGAAGTCCAAGTCAAGCTGCATCAAGTCAAGTCTAAAGTCATCAAATTTGTGACTTTGGGTCACAAGTCACATGGCTCGAGTCAACATCTCTGGAGCTTACTGTATAGTATTACTTTACATGAAATTAAAAAAAAATCCTTTACTGTGGGTGAATTTTTATAGAAAATTTACTTGATGACTCAATTACAAACCTAAAAATGCTTGTTAGTCACGTGTCACAAATCCCTAAAAATGCTCCAGTTTCAGTCCTGAAGAGTCTGCAACACACACACAAACACAAACACTCACAGGCAAATGTTTGTGAGCCCAAACAAAGACACACACACACACACACACCACAGCAACCAGGTGAGGTGTGTGTTTGCCACAGAGCTCGACAGCAGCTCAGTGTTTTATTACAGCAGAGCACTTTTATCAAACTCAACAAACAGAAACACCTGGTGTGTGATGTGACGCTGCAGTGCACAAACCAAACAACACAACTGAACAGAGACACAGAGAGAAGCAGCGCTGCTTCAGGTCTGTCTGCTCGTCTGTCTGTCTGTACAGCATCAGAGAGTTTCTGTTATTCTGGACATAAACATGAGCAACATAAAATGCAAAACATTTCAGCCACACCAGGGATGGCGATGTTGATTGGCTGGTTGATCCACTACTTTATTCCAAACTCGAATATTTGACCATCTATTGGACTGGATGCCATGAAATTCTGTGCAAACATTTGTGGTTCTTAGAGGATGATGACCCCCTGATTTTTCATTTAGCGCCACCTGGAGGTCTAATTTTTCACTTGTCCAGTGAAATTTCTTGACATCTGCTAGACTGATTGTCATTTGACAAAAAAACAAAACAAACTTAGTGCCAAATTCCACTGAATTTGATTTGTCCACTATTTTGGTTTTTATGACCAATTTTGGAAATTTTGTGTTTTGTGCTAATTAGCAAATGTTAGCTTGCAAATGCACTAAACTACAATGTAAACATTTTACCTGCTAAACATCAGTATGTTAGCATGCCATTTAGCTCAAAGCATTGTTTGTTTTCTGTGTATTTCTATTAGAGAGATTTTCTTCATATGAGCAGCTACAACTCTACATGTTCTTCATCAAGGCTGTTCTCACATCGTTCGGTGTTAATTGATGCTATGTTTATATTAACCCTGCAAGGGCCTCCTGTGGACATGTAAATTAAAACTGGCTCATGTAAGAATAAAAAACAGAAGTAGCACACCTTTATCATTTACCACTGTTGAAGTCAATGGTCTTTCAGCCTTGACCGCAATCTTTTCTTAATCCAATAAACCTAGAAGTTTTTATGCCAAATGTCTTGGACATATAACACAACTTTCAAAGTTGTCAGATCGCTGTACTGTTCACACTACACAACTTTATCTCTTTATTCAGGAACCTTAAAGTTGTTGTGGTTCTCACACTACATGACTGAGCTGCAAAATAAATCCCTGAGGAGTCTGTCTGCTCTCCAAAACTATGTTTTGTGAAGACATACTAGAAGTAACATTAGATTATGAATACTGAAGCATCAGTGTGCAGCATGTTACTGTTGTTGCTTTTGGAGGTGGAGGTGGACTTATAACTACTTTTGGCTCATTTTTTCTATATTTGGGCTTTTCTGGCTGCTGCCCTGGTGCTCCTCTGTCTCTCCTTCTCGACTCCTCTCCTCCCCCACCCTGTGTCTGCTCTCGCTGGCTGTAGCTCGTTGCTAACCCCACCAGACGCGTCCATATTAAACCTACTTTACATCTTTCAGGTATCTGCGAGGCATTTGCGAGCATCTTTGAACAGTTTACAGATAGTTATCATTGCTCACGGGAGCGTGGGCTGGTTTACCTCTGAGGGCTTTTGTCGGCGATTGCCAAAAACTTTTGACAAGTGGAACATCAGGGGTGAAAGCCTGTGGAGTAAAATCTGCTTAAACCTCACCAAACACTTACCAGCAGAACAGAAATAGTTGTAACAGTGTTGGCCGGCACTGACAAACAATTGTCCTGTCATTACAGGGCTCAAAGTTCAAATTATTTGAACGTTTGCTCCTGACCTTTCAAAATGTCTGTGAAGATTCTCAATCATCCAGGTCGTGGTATTCGCTTAGAGTTATCGTAGGCAACTGGACTTCCTTAGGTCCCAGTTCCAGGTATTTAACCTCTCATCTGCAACTCCCCACTAGTAAGTTGGAACTGAAGAAGACTCTTGGAGGAGAAGCGAAACATCTTCAAGAACCTGAGAAAGTGCCTATGACCTTTCAAAGCGCAACCAGTTTGACTACATCTGTATGTGACGACGAGCCAGAAGAGACCATAGACGTATGGAAGCGACACAAACAGAGGGGAGAGACTGATGGTCAAGTCTTGAAGGGCACTCCAGACCTGCGAAAGATCTCACAAGAACGATAATCTTAACGTTTGTACAATGTCACAGTGAAGACACAGTGCGTATAAATCTCACAAGGGTTTTGCAAATCAAGGGTTCCCTTCCTGACATGACCAGAGAGTGACGGAAGAAAAGTGTTTCAGAGTTCCCCAAACTCTATAACACAACATAAAAATATCACCATCTTGCTAGTAAATGTAATGCATGGCGAAATGTCAACAGTCAGTTCGGGCTACAGATCTGTGAATCATATAGTTATAGTTAGCTAAGTCCAATACAATAGTTAGCTTAGCTGTTGGTATAACAGGCAGCATCTTATCACGTGAAGGCCCCTTAAACGACAAACTCCTGGATGCTATACTGAAATAATAACAGCAGTCTCTACTGTCATTGTACATAGCCTATAGGCTGAAAACAGCTTTACAAGTGTCCAACGAGGTCAACCATCTCAGCCTGACGGAGCTGCTGCCTGAGAGATTCAACTCAGAGCAAAATATTCCATTTATAAACTCAGCTGAGGTCACATTAATAAAATAGTATCCTGCCTACATGGATAAAGGCCAAAAAAGATAACAGTACATTTACTCACTACTAACATTTACTGTACTTAACCACACAGTGCTTCTACTTTACTCAAGTGTTTCCATTCCACTTCTACTCCACTACAATTCAGAAGGTAATATTGTATATTCTACTCCACTACTCAAGCACTTACTTGGCATATTAAGATTTTACATAAAATACAATTCATTTTTATAGATTAAACTGCTAAAGACATATACAGCTGCTAAAACAAACTGACAAAATGGACCTTTAATGCATTTCACTGTGACTGCCTGCAGCACAGTTTGTACAGTTTGTGGTGTAAACACACACACACACGAACACACAGCTAAGTCTGGTGTGACGGCCCCGACTCCCTCCTGTACATCAGCCCCACTCCTGGTTTCCATGGAGACTGGACTGATCAGGTGATTAGCCGCATCAATTAACCTCTGACCAATCACGGAGAGAGCCTGAGCAGCAGCAGCTGACTGTGATTTGCAGATAGGATCACAGCTGAATTCAGACATCTGAACACTGCATGCTAAATAACAATGAAAGCATATGGGAGTTCTGCATTTGCATAGTAAATTACATTCCTGCACTGGGTTTGTTTTCGGTCTCATCTTTCATAACCAACTCCAGAGAGTCATTTTCTGTGTTTGTAGGTTTTTAAAGCACTTTATTGTCTGTTTAATTTGGAAAAATTAATCAAGATTTTGTTTTTGTGTTTGTTTGTGGGTTTAAAAAAATGGGAAATTACTTTGTATTTTCCTGTTTTAATTTTGATGTAGGTACCCTAACTACAAAAAAAAAAAAAAAAAAAAAAAAGCTCTTCCTTCCTTTTTTTTCCTGTTATTTTTAGTCTCTTTTTGAGATTTCCAGATTTCCATTTTGGAAATATGATGGATACACGGGCCCACTCCACTCATGAACTCGCCTGATCCCCCTGCAGGGGTTTACTGGCCATAATGAACCCTGATACACTTCATGTTCACCCTCTAAACTCTGTAAACGTGGAAATCTGAAGGGGCCGCGCTGCAGATTTTCACGCCTGGACACAAACGCACCGCCGGCCTGCTCGCCCCGGCTCGATGACCAGGTCTGCGGTGTCATGTCAGCTCTTCAGAAGAGATAAAGTCCTCTTCAGCCCTCAGACTATCTTCTGTCAGAGCATATTCACCTCATAGCAGGAACTCATCTGCTGTGAGTATCTGCACACAGTCGCAGTATTAAATGTCTGCGGGCTACAGTGTCAGTTTTACTTTGAATTTTACTTTTCATGATGACCACATGCAGCTGCTTCTGTTGTCAGATGACTGCAGCGCTGCATAAAAAAAGTCAGCTGGTTGAACGGTGGGGGGTTTCTGAAAAACATGACGCTGCCTCCCATAATTAAGTACTTCTAAATAAATTATGCAATTGAAAATAATGTATATATTTACATGCACAATATGTAAATTCTTCTGCTCGGAGTCACTCACATTAAAACGGTAACAAAAGACACAGTTTGATGACATCATGAAGTGGCATGGCATCATGGGAGTTGCTGTCTTCACTTTTAAAAGAACTACCATATTATTACCAATATATTAAAGTTTTATTCATGCTACGTTTGCTGTCTTCCTTCCTCGCTCTCTGACCTAGCAACTAGCTAGCAATGGCTAGCAGGAAATGCACAGTTACTCTGAATAAATCATGGATTTCTCTAGGTTGACCATTGTTGGAAACATTGGTCAAGTGGTGGTAACACAACACATAGCATTTTTAGACATTTTAATACGGAAATGTAACATCACACATTCTTGAGAATTGGGACAAATCACTTCTTAACAAAAAACTGTTACACTGTGGGATATTTATGTCGGCGTAATGTCCAGTGCTTGCATCCTGTAACATCTCCCTGGAAACAGTACGCACCTTGCAGACTGTGATTTCATACCAATGTTTTGGACATAATAAAAAATCTAACATACTGTTTTAGGGTACAAAATATCATGTAATGCAAGTTTGGACGCAGTATTTTTTTTTTCACTCCTCTCCTGCCTACTTGCAGCGTCCAGCAATGTCCGAAAAAAAACAAACAGTTCAAAGACACTTACTGGTCATGATACCACACTTGATACCAAATATTGTAGATCACGTTGTCAAACTCAAGGCCACGGTGACCATAAACTACACGTCCCAGAACGCATCCCAATTTATCTGCGCACTGAACGCTCCTAGATGTCAATGTACACTAGCTTGTCATTATCATATAGCCATTCCCAGCAGCAGCACTCAACCCAAGTGGCTTTAGCTAGTAATGTTAATAATAGCAGCCCAGCAAAATGTCGTCAATTCATTTTTAAGCAAATTTATATTTTGGATTTGAAGCCTTTTTTGTAGGCTACACAAACTGAGTCAACCTGTCTTGCTATTTTAATTTTATTACTCATTAGTACTTTGAATATTTCTTTTTTTTAAATAAATTGTATGCCATCTATCTTTCCTATTTTCCTTTTGCTTTCAGAGTTCTTAATTATTCTTATTATAACTAGCAATAATCAAATCCAGGGGCAATTATGCTACATGAGAACAAGTATATACTGTATATTTGTATAGTATTACATTTACAAACAGCCCTCTGAGGGTAACTATAGTGCCAAAATTGAGTTTGATACCCCTGATAAATTTTTAAAGAAGAAATTGCAATTGTAACTGACAGTCAGGGTATGAAACCAATGATCTCAGATTACCTTGTTACTTTTGGGGGGTGGGGGTTATGCCTTTAATGGACAGAACAGCTGAAGACATGACAGGAAATGGGGAGACAGAGTTGGGGGAATGACACACAGCAAAGGGTCACAGGCAAGATTCAAACCCGACGACTCCGTGCATGGGGCACACGCTCTACAAACTGAGCTACCCAGGCGCCCCTCAGATTACTTTATTGTCCATTAAATTCACATAAATTGGAAATTCATCTTTGGCACTGGCATATGGGAAAAACCCAGTCTATACACAACAATACAATCAATACATAATTCCACATTAAACAAATAAAATCTTTAAAAAAAAAACTGTTTAAGAGGCTAAGTGGTGGTGATAAAAGTGCTGAGGGAATTGTTCTTCCACTGATCTTCACAAATCAAGACTCAATAGTCTAACAATGGTGTAGGCATCAGTGCCAAAAACAAAACAAAAAACTATGTTTAAACCGAAAAATCAAATCGTATTGTGACCTTAAAATCTAAAGTCAAATCAAACTGTGGATTTGGAGAGTCGTGACACCCGTATTTAAAAGAAATGATCCCACTAATTGCCGTGTTTAACCACCAGTTTACATGCCTGGTCTCAATCAAAGTGACGTGGGCCCTCCCTCCCCCATCATTCACCTCCGTCAGCGCAGAGCAGGGGGGCGGGGCCCCGTGATTGACAGGTCGAAGGGTAGATGTGGTCAGTGAGTGAAGCTTTAATGATTCGTAACAAGCAGACGAGGCAGGTTGTCAGTGGCAACAAAGATCCACAATCGTTACTCCTGCTTGAGTTAGTGTCTGTGTGTGTCTGTGTGCGAACAGAAAACAGTCAGCCGAGTCGGAGGTGATAATTTGTCCCTTTTCATGGCTGAAAAACCCGGACGAGGAGGATATTTAACTCAAGGTTTTTTTGTTTTTGTTTTTTTTTTTAACCTGACAAACTCTCAATAGAAAGTTCAGTTCAGGTGAGAGATGAGAGAAGTTACAGGTAACAGACTACGGCGAGGTCAAAGGTCACAGCTGATGGAGCAAATTAAAAACTGTTTTGCATTAATCACACGGCTTTAAATTAGATTCCACAGCTGCCGGTCTGTCTGCCATTCACATGAATGAGTATACACACACCACACACACACACACACACACACACACACACACACACACACACAGCACCATGATGAACAGAATCTACCCGCGATGAATCATTAAAAATGTGTGTGTGTGTGTGTGTGTGTGTGTCTGTGTGTGTTGTACAGAGTGTGTATGTGTGTTTTTTTACAGTATGAGTCATTCGGAGCTCAAGAATAGAAAGTGGATGATGCTTTCTGCTGTGTGTGTGTGTGTGTGTGTGGGGTGTGTGTGTGTGTGTGTGTGTGTGTGTGTGTGTGGTGTGTGGTGTGTGTTGACCTCTATTGATCACAAGGAGTTAATCAGATTGATGGGTGTCTTGGCGGCAGCTCAGATTTAATAAAGCATAGACAGACAGTGGGACAGACAATGAGACAGACTGACAGACAGTGACACAGACAGACAGACAGGTAGTTCAGATGAGGTCTCAGCGGTTTGACTTGACAGTTTCATCACAGACTCGACAGTAACCAGCTGATCCTCCATCATGGAGAAACACAGTCTGTTCCTCCCCTGTCAGACACATGTGATGTTGATTTTCTCTGTCAGTCTCATGTCTCACAAGTGCACGAGTTACTTCTCTTCCTCAGTTGGACTCAGTAACAGTTCAGTAGTCCCAGTATCCTAGAAATCGGGCCGAATTTCTGCCGGATCGGTTGTCGTTTGAGGTCACAACGCCTGATTTATTGCCTTTTCAATCAACGATCTGGATCACAGACGATCAGACAGATTTCTGAAGGGTTTGAAATTTTTGGTCTGCAGTTTGAGCAGTTCCACAGCGGGATTTCCCTCACGGCTGCTGTCAAAAGATTGGTTTATAAACTGCCATGAGCTTTTTTCAATATTACTGAAGTAATAAAACTGAATCTTGACTGAGATTGTGCTGTGATACAGGGATGTAACCACACTAAAATCACAACGTACACTAAAACCATGATACAAAGTCGATCATGATACATACGATACTTATCGTGATACTGAAAAACAACAATGTCCTTTATTAAATATATAATGATTTAAAGTCTGCATTGCAGTAAAGCGGTGAAATTTTCTGAATTTACTAGACTGTTCTAGTTGTTACATTATTTGCCTTTACCTAATTAGTCAGTATATCCACATTACTGATGTTTATTCATCCGAAAATCTCATTTTGTTAATATTTTGTGAAATCATCAATAGTCATCCCTACAATGTTGTTGCAATATCACTATTGAGGTATTTAGTCAAAAATATTGCTATAGTTTATTTTGTCTATAACATCACCCAGCGATAATACAAAATATTTCACTACCCTTTGAAGCACATAACACAACCTACAAGATCAATAATTATCAGTATCGACCAATATGAAACTTCACTATCATGATAGGTTTTTCAGCTGTATTGCTCAGGCCTACACTGACAGCTATTCCATTATTAGACTATTGAGTTCTCACTTACAAGAAGCCACCAGTCCCTCTTCAAGAGCAGGTGGCCTTGTGGGTAACCTAAATCCTAACATGTGACGTAAACTAGAGGGTCTGCAGTCGCAGAAAGGTGCTTCCTGCCATAAGCAGTTAAACGTGCAAAAGAAGTTTTTAACTGGTTATGAAACAATCTCAAATTAAAACTGATGCATCTATATAACCTATTTAAGCAAACAAGACTATTAGCGAGAAGATCGTCTGTTTCTGTGTAGTTGTGGTGAATGCCTGCCACCACGTCAGCATGCAAAAAAAACAGATCCTGCCTTTGATTTTGATTTGATTTCAATATTGAAACTTGAAAGTCATTTTGATTTTGATTTAGAATTATTATTGAGACATTTTTTATTGCAATATCGCAATATTTGATGCATTATTACATCGCTACTATGTGGAAAAATTGAATTTTGCTGCAGAGCAGAGACCATATTATCAGCCAGTTTTGCACAGGTTTACGTTCATAGTTCACAGTCCCGATAAATTAACTAGTTCACGTTCACGTAACTTTCAAAATGGCAGCGTGCAGGACACAGCAGCTCTTACAGCTCCTGGGACAGTGTCCTCGTTTTCATTTACATATGTGACTGCACATTATTAATGACAATAAAGTTAAATTAACTAACTGAATTGAACTGAGTTTAGCTGAATTCATTTCTTTCATTTCCTCCGACAGTAGTCTAGTTTAAGTCTGTCTTTTTGTTGTTGGGAAACAAGGTCAACAATCCTAAGAGCACAAGTGTAAATTTGTCATAAGTGGCTGTAATGTAGTGCCCACTTAAGTAATCATATTCCCACAGTAGACATGAGATGTGGCTTGAAAATCGCCAGTAATATGTTTGTGAATGTGTCACGAATCTTGTGACAGAGGCAGACCATGACTGCTGCTGTTTAGGTGGATACAACACCTGCACGTTTATGGGAACCAGTTTGAAAACCAGTTAACGACGTTCACGTTCATTAGATGCACACGGATACGTTCAGTTCACTCTTCACCAAAAACATGAATACGCTCTTGCACAACACTGCTGTCTGCATCTTCCAACCATCCACGGCTCAATGTTTGCTTTTTTTTCTTGCTTTACAACAATTGTAGGATTGCACAAAGTAATTTGAATCGTCACTTGACACATCCCCTGCTTATGTTCAGTGTGAGCTCCATGTAATGGCTGGTCCATTGATCTGTACAGCGTTTGCAGGTTCTGGACGTCCAGAAAGACAGATTCAGACGTGTAGTGTGAGTTAATACAACATATACGATTAATAAAAAATGTACAGTGTGTTCCAGCTTTAAATTGAATAAACTCACATTAATGTAAAGGCTGCAGGTTAAGTAAACAGAGAGAGTTTTATTGCCCAATTTGTTATAAGAGCAGTGCTATTCTTGTCGTTAGCAACAAAGGTCAAGGGAGACAACACAAACATGCAAAGGTTGTTAATTAGTTGCTAATTAGTGGCTATTTGTAAAACTAGTGGAGCTAGATATGCAGATTTGGCATTCAGATGCTGAGCCTGCTGGGCAGCTGTTGTGTACTTACCAAAATTATAAACGCAACAGTTTTCTTTTTGCTTCCTTTTTTTCATTTCTTCTGTGCACACAAAATGTTTACTTCTCCCATATTTTATTTACAAATTTGTTCAAATCTGTGAAAAAGACATTAATTAGGCACTGAACTATCACTATTTCACATAGGGCAACTGATACCGATTTTTTTTTTCCCAGGAGGACAAAGTCATGACCCACCCTCCGCTGCCTCTGATTGGCTGGAACTCATTGCTTGGTTAGTTAGGTTTCAGCATGAGCAGTGATTGGTTAGAGTCAGTGTAAGAATATCAGGATAAGCCAATAGAAATAAAGCAGAATAGGATGGGTCATGACTTGAAAAACTGGCATCTGTAGTCCTATGTGAAATAGACATATTTCAGTGCCTAATAAACGTCTTTTTCAAGATCAAGTTGTCCTTTTATTGTGACCAGTCCGAGGCAGGTCTGTGCTGTTTAATCAGCATTTCTAAACACGAATCCGGCAAAGTACTCGAAGTAAACATGCCACCATTGCTGTGTTGGCGTCTCTTCACATTAATCACGCGCTTGAATGCAAGCTGCCATAGGAAGTGCACATTTTCTACTTTTACACGTACGTTTTATGTAACATTTCTTTGACAACGATGTCTAGGAAGTCGGGAAGAACCTGTGCAGTTCTTGGCTGCTCCATCAGCAGCATCAAACTTCAACTTTGGAAAAAAAGGAAACGCAAAATATACAAATGTTTCTTGCTATTGTCACAACCAACATCTACTATGTAAAACTTGACAACCGTTGATATCGCTATCGATACAGGAACCTTCATCAGTCACTGAGGGCCACTGCCTGACATCGCCAATCCAATTATCGATGCTGTCACTGTCAGCAGGCAACAGCAGACACCGTATCTACAAGAGACCCTGAAAGATGTCGCGAGGGCGGTCATTTTAACCCAAACAGCAATCTTGGCAAAGGAGAAGAGCTCCCTGACACAAATTCTAACAAATTTGTGACCAAAATTTGAGAGAAATACGGTTTTTGTGTTCACAGAGGAGGTCGTAGGTCTTTCACTCCAACTCAACAAAAAGTTTTGTTTTTATATTATATTACATTATATTTTATATTGTTTTTATAAGTTCAGCCTGAGCAGTTACACTATAAGACAGCACAGAGATTTCACACTTGCATGTGTCGGAAATATAGGTTTTGGTTTTAAATCCCAGCTGAATATTTCAAATCTGGTGAAATGGGTCCCTGGAGTTTGGCGTGAAGCTGCATTTAGTGTTGTTGCTTTAACAACAGGTCTTTTTAAGTTGGTAAGTAAAAAGTTATCATGACAGATAGGAAAGACCACAAAGACAAAAATGAAAATACAGTTAACAGCCAGGCTGCAAAGAAACATTCACTGACATGAAATGCACCAGCTCAGTTTATCACAGGGAAATGTTCCAGGTCTGTGATGTGAGTAGACCTACAGGTGTGACCAGCAGCAGTCTGGCGTGATTGGTCAACTGTAAGCTGAGCCTGTGTTTGATATGCTCGGTCACACACAGGTGGCGTGCGCGGCTGCAGAGAGGAGGAAGCTTTATTTTGTTCTGCAGTTATGAACGATCACCAGCTCTGGTCTGTCTCTGCAGAGAGCAGACGGGAAATAAAGCAGGTTTTTTGTTTCATTAGCTTTCAGCGAGCTCACCTTCGATGTTTACGCAGCAAAACAACAACCAACTACTGGAGCCACACATCAGGTCTAACTGTACCAGGTTTTTCCCGTCTCCACCCGTCCTCCATCTCAACAGAGAAGCCGATTGTTGGCTTCAAACTAACAAAGAGCAGGTCAGAGGTCACAGGTCAATATTCCTGTTCCTGTTCATCGTGATGAACATGATGATACAATGCGGATAAAGAGAGAGATTCCACTTCCACTAAGAGGCAGACCGTTTCCTGAACGCTAACAAGCCAAATAACCAAATAACTGACAGGCTAATTATCTAACAAACTCAGCTCCCTGATAATTAGCTCACTAACTAACTAGAGAAAACAACTAAAAGGCTCACTAACACACTGGGTACCGCTGGACAAAAACAGTTTAAATTGGAAGCACAGTCATCTTTCCAGGAAGAGCAAAATTTTAGAATTTAGAAAGAAAAGGTCTCTTATTTCTGTATGGCAGCATTGTTCTGTATAAAAAAAAAACATGAAATGAAATGAAATGAAAAACAGGCCGTTGCTATGGATCGTCTGATCATAGTCTATGGATAACAATAAAAATAATTTTGAAATTAATATTTTGTGTCAAATTATTGATTTATTTTGGCAGGTAAGCGTGTGAAATAAACCCCTTCAGAATGATTCAGTATCATCCTGTCGGGTTTTGTTTCACAATAACGGCCTGTTCACTGCACATTACCTTCATTTACATGATATCTTTGGCCTCTTGGAGGCAGCAGAACAAACTTAAAAGACAACACCAACATACAGTACAGGGTTATTATGGCAAACAAGTTAGCAACAGTTACGTATTTCACATGCAGACAGACACAGAGCAACATTAACATTCATTTGGAGTTGTGTTTGTGTCCTCCTTGATTAATGTAAATCAAATATTCACTCGTCTTTTAGCTGTTTTTGGTCTCCACCATCTTCTGAGAAAAATATCTCTTTAGCTCTGCCATAGTTTACACAGTTGCTAATATTGTCTGTCTGGTGTTTTGTTGCTGGGCAGGTAGAGAACAGGGAGTTTATCAGCTGCCTACTGTGGCCCAAAAAGAGCAAAATGATGAGCTGAAAGATGCTAAAATGTGCTGTACAGCTTGTAGTCTTCACCATGTTTCCATCCAAATGTATCACAAATTGTAACTGAATTTTGAGTAAATGAGCATAAGAAAATATGAATTAATGCTTGTTTTCATCCACTAGCATCATGCAATTATTAGGAGTTGGGATTCCAAGATAAGCAGGGAGGTGGCGCCAAGTCTCCAGTCAGAAAACGAAATGCAGAAAACAGGATGGAAATATGATATTTTTGTTTCATGTATTAATGTGAGGATGGTTCCAAAAGATCTTTGTGGAGCGATCGTGGATGTATTACACAGTCCCTCCAGGATTTCACAGGCTGTTTTTCAGATTGTTGCAGCTTAAAATGCCTGATTCAACAGATTCAAAAAAAAAAAAAGCAGTACATGTTGCAACGTTTTTAGCATTTTTTTTGCAATGGAACTGCGGGAGCAAGTGAAAATCGCAAAAGAAAGTTGAGATTTTTTGGTATGATTCACTATAATCAAAGGTAATGTGTACCAGGAAGACTAAAACTGCACTCTGCTTTTGCTTTTTTTCCTCAGTAACCTCGCCAAAAAGGCTCAGAATTACAAAAATTCTAACAAAATTTGTTTGTAGATGAAGGTCACTTGGGGGGGTATTCCACAAAGAAGTAAAATCTTTTTAGAGATCAAACTCAGTCAAAACAGCACAAAACGATCAAATATAAAAGGTGCACAGAGTGTTGGTAAATGTCAACAACACTGACAAATGTTGTGTTCTTTTATAGTGAATAATAGTGAATAATTAAACAAAACATTGGGTCGGTTCACTGAAAAGTACATGAATTATGTACTTGGGGGGGACTGCTGTGACTGGTAGAACTCACGGGAAGCAATTTGCTGAAAAGTTGTGGAGTTTGAGCAAAATTGCAAGGTCATGCAGAATTCACAGGGATTGGCTGAATTTTCGTGAACTGCTGCGATCGCAACAACGCTCTGATTATAGGGCCATGAAGAGACTGTTTGAGCGGAAACAGCTGATCAGTCATGTGAGTTAATATTTTCTTCGTCAGATCTCTCAAAAAAGAGCATCAACTATTTTTTAGAAAAAGACACAAAAAACCCTCAAGCGAGTGGGAAAACTTTTGTGCAAAGATGAGGAAGTTTTTTTGTTTCCATCAATACACATAAAAATACTGATGGAAACAACTATTGTCAGTAATAATATTAATTACTGCAGCTTTAAGGGACAATTTCACCTTTTTACTTTTGTTATTTGATCAAATAATGCGCAGATATGAGTCTAAGTCACTATTATAAAATGTATACTTATTATTTTGGTGGTACTTCACTTCAAAACCTACTATGACTTTGATTGTACCTCATTTGGAGAATAGTATCTCCAGAATAAAGGACTTCAGTGTAAATGTAGTATATGTGGACTGTAGACTACGAATATGATTTTGTGCTACTAAACGATAAATCAGTCATGATGTACTTTAAGCATAATTTTAGTTTCCTGCTGAATCTATCTTTTCATCAAACTTTTCATACACAGGGTATCACTGCAAGCTCTCACCCTGCATATCCCTCTCTAGTTTTTTTTTTTCTTCATTATATTCTCTATTTACAGAAGGATCAGAAAGTTTGAAGAACCCCACAAGTTTTAATCATTCATTCAGAAACACATCAGGACTTCTAAACTTCACTCGAACACTTCTCTGACTCCAAACCCAGTTCTGCTGTTAAACTTTCCTCCAGTTAGCCGCTGATACGTTCAAACAACAACATTTAGGAGCTCCGTGCACAAACGGCGCAGAGAGAGCGCGCTACAGCAGTAAAACTTTTTAAATGAACAAAGTTAACTTTTACACTGTCCACTCTGATCCTAACATGAATAGTAAGAATATCTTACATGAATATATTAAGGTCGCTGAAGGCGAGTGTAAAGCTATCAGAATTTTAAACTTTGCTACAAAACTAGTGTAAAAAAACAATAATCAATAGCTATTTCAAGACCAAGGCAAAAGGGAAAAAAAGTCCAAGGCACATATAATAGGACTTTTTTTCTTTTTTTTATTAACATTGTGCTGGGAGAGACAAAGTCAGTGAACACTGTCTGGCTTTGCTGCAGCCAAATTTCAGGCAGGACAATAAAGACTGACCTGAATTGAGGTCTTGAATGAGCACTTAGATCTTTTTTTATAGCTTTGTTGCTTTTGATACTATAATTAAGGGACATTGTATAATTTTAAATATATGGCATCAAAAAACTATGTTTACTTAAATACTTTTGACAAGCTTAATTCACAGGACCCTGTAATGAGAGATATTTCACTCCAGCAGACATTACATTATTGTACTTCTGGTGATTGGGTTGGATGATGATGATGGCTGGATGCATTCCAGGTTTTACGTCATGCTGTCCCCTGATGGATATTGTTTGATGTAATACTGCAGGGTGAGTTTTAGCAGTGTCTCACTGTGTTTCTGTCTTACTCTCAGCTGCCACAAAATGCAAAAGTCATATTTACGCCGACTTAAGTAGAGTTAAAGGAGAAACCTCTAATATATTTAATGTAATAAATCATAAAATGGACATGATGTGTCATCAGAGATCAAGGAAACATGCTAATTTGAAATTCTTGCTTCTCTGACAGCAATGCTGCAGCTGCAGTGTCCTTTAAAATTTCTATTCTGGGCCAAAAAAGAAAAAGTTTTAATTTGACTGTTTCATGTTAATTAGAGTTCAAATGTTTGCCGAATGTGTAAGTGTCTGTTTATGAGTCGTAACAAATCATTAATAATCTTTCAGAGGGAGCAGATGTTCAGAACGGTTAAATTGAGCAAAATGTTAATGGAGTTTGGCAGGCAGTCTGCAGTCAGCTGATCAACTTACAGAGTAGGACTCATCAACGCTTGTTATTGTCACTTTACGATGTTGCGCTTGTCCTGCGCTCCTGCAGTGATCCTGCAGCCTGCAAGACAGTATATTAAATAGGATTTCAACCTATTTACTGTTCAGTCTGTGGCTCCAACTCACTGTTTGGACTGCTTTACTCATTTTTGCACATATTGCTCCTTTAACTATTAGTGTATTTCAGTTCAGTTACTTTAGTCAAATGTTACTTTAACATAAACATATGATAAACTTCTGTTAATTGACTAATAATTTACTACAGGAGTCAATGATTTGTTGCACAGAGTCAAGTAAATCAATTCAATATTTCAAGGACAGCTCAACTAAGACAACAGTAAACAGTGATGGAAAGTAACTAAGCACTTTTACTCAAGAACTGTACTAACATACTAATTTGAGGTACTTGGTCTTGAGCGTTTCCATTTTATGCAACTTTATATTTCAACCTCACGACGTCTCAGTGCCAAATATTGTACGTTTTACTCTACTACATTTATTCATCATTTGTGATAATCTTATAGACCATGATGCACTGCTGTAGATTAAACTACCTGACAGTACATAAAGTACACTGTAAAACATCATACAGGAATATATGTTTAAATACTCACAAGTTAAATCAATTTAAAATTTCTAGTATTTATTTTGAGATCAGTTCAGAACTTGAGCTGTTCTTTTGAGTCGAATTAATGTACTGCTGTGAGTTTATTAAATTAAGTTTCAAAAGAAATGTGTTCAGCGGACTTCCCAGAATGCAGTTTTTTCAGAGTTAAACTCTCTTCAGACCTCCTTATTTTAGTTTGAAGAAACCTGCTGTGTGTCTTTAATACATGTTCAGATAAATCATGGTTATTTCTTTTCATCATAATAAAAAAAAGTGATTTAGATCGGTATTAAGTTCATTCTGCACACGGTAAATCATTTTAGACATGTCCAACTTAAAAATAAGTTCCCCTGCTGCCTTAAAAATGTGAGCTGACTGAACACATTTTAAAATAATTAGTTCAAAGTTGTCTAATGTTCATGTTTCTTTTGAAATTTAATTTGATGAGTTGAGTTAACTCACAGCAGTGCATTTATTCATTTCATCCCTTCAAGTCAGAAGTTTTCAAGTTAGAATAACACATTTAAAAATTCTGAAATGGACAGAAATAAAAACTAGAAATTTTAAGTTGAATGAACTTGAGAATAATATAAAGCTACAAGTCTATGTTAAGTTAAGTTAATGATGTTTTATAGTGTACCACCATACATTTAGTTGATTCAGCTTAATTTCATGAGCTCAAGTTCACTTAACTCAATTAGTTTTACATTATCAAAAAAAAAAAAAAAAAAAAAAAGAAACTCATAAGACGACTTTGAGCTGCTTTTTAAGGCAGCAGAGGAACTTATATTTTTAAGTTGAACCATCTTAAAATGATTTACAGTGTAAAATGAGCTCAGCCTTAAACATCTACAGCAGTAAAATGCAACATTATTGGACATTAACACACTGGAAATATTAGTCCACAAACATCATATATAATAGTAAAACACTGACAAGGTCCATTTTAATGCACAATGAGTACTTTTATTTTTTGATGAAGTATCACTGAGTATCATTTGTTATTACTAGTACTGTATCGAAGTTTAAAATTCTGGTAGTTTTAGTTCAAACAGAAGGGATAAACCTAATAAAAAGGTGCTGTGAGGTCACTACAGACTCTCTAATTAGTAGCACAGCAATATAATGTGAGCACTGACACTCTGACACCCTGAAGGAATATAAAATATTACACACAATGATTCCAGCCAGGATTATTATAATATCCTATAGCCAACTCTATACATAACAATACAGCCACACAGCACCCTGTTGGAACATTACAGAAATATTACAAGGATATTATAGGGTTCTACAGAGCAGTGGGCACCTTAAAGTAATAATACTGACATTACATATGACTATGATAATGAAGCATGAGCATAAACATAATCAAAAGGTGCCATAAGGTCACTAAGGACCGAGCAGCACAGACTCTACAGGTCACTGTAGGAATATTATAGTTCACTTAACATAACTCAATTGTTTTTTACATTTTCAAAACTCATAAGATGCATTTGAACCAAATATTCAGCCCATGTTCACATTTTCCAGGTATCAGTTTTTTAAGTTGAACCAGTTTTAAATTATTTACAGTGTAAAATGAGCTCAAACTCAAACATCTACAACATACACATTAATGCAGCAGTGATATTAATCCAAAAACATCATAAATATTGATAAAACACTGACAGGGACTATTTTATTGCAGAATTTGATACTGGACCTGCAACGATTATTCATTTGATTATTAACAGACAATTAAATTAATCAGCAGCTATTGTAATAGTTGATTAATCAATTAGTATTTTTATATATATATATAAAATGTCCAAATTATCTGATTTCAGCTTCTCAAATGTTAATTTTTCTCTAACAAACATTTTTGGCTATCACCTTGAGATTTGAAAAAAGAAAAAGAACAGGTATTTTTAACCATTTTCTGACATGTAATGGACCAAACAACTAATCAATTAATCAAGAAAATGATTGACAGATTAATCGATGATGTAAATAATCGTCAGTTGCAGCCCAATTTGATTCTTAACTTTACATTTTGCTGATAATAATAATATACTTGTACTTAAGGTACAAGGTAGTTAAGGATCTGAAGGCTGTCGAAAATATCAGTGCTTCAGTACTTTTTCAAAACTACATGTTTAAAGTATCGTAACTTTCTTTCTGCCATATCAGACTGTACCAGAACTACTTTGTTTTCGACTAGAAAGAAATTAGTTCGTACACAAAACTGCTCACAACAAGGTCTGTGAATCATCTTGAGTAACGCGGTTCTGATTTTTTTTCTTTTTTGGTGCTTTGAGCGCCACATTTGAGCGCCATTAGTTCCATTACATTGGAGAGAGGGCAGATATCTCTACGATCGATATCTCCAAAACTCTGCAAACTTACACCAAGAAAATCTCGATGGATAAAAAACAGGACAGACTAGGGGAAAATGTGCATTTTTGATTTTGGGGTGCACTGACCCTTTAAAATGATTTACAGAGAAAATCAGCTCAACCTTAAACATCTACAGCAGTAAAATGCATCATAAACATAACTGCAGCAGTAAAATTAAACCTAAAATATTCATATATAATATTAAAACACTGACAGGGAGCTTTTTTTACAATCAGTACTTTTACTTTTGATTATTTAAGAAATGTTCACATGTTCAGATAACTCACATTTTTAAGGCACCAGGGGAACTTGCATATTTAGGTTGAACCACTGCACAGTAAGTACATTTTGCTGATAATATTTGCAACACTTTACTTAAGTAAGGTTTTAAATACAGGACTACAATTACAATTAGTAAAAAATCTTAATACTTCTTTCACCACTGCTGATGCAGACGCCACATGTATATAATAACTTTTTTTTTTAGTTCAAACAGAGGGGAGAAACTTAAATAAAAAGGTGCCATAAGGTCACTGCAGACTCACTAATTAGTAGCACAGACGCACTTTGGCTCAGCGTGGAGGCATTATAGCAATATTATGTGAGCCCTGAAACTCCCTGACACGCTGCAGGAATACAAAATATTACACACAACGGTTCCAGCCGGGATTATCATATCCTATAGACGCTATACATAACAATACAGGCTTCACAGCACCCTGGAGGGACATTACGGAAATATTACAAGGATATTATAGAGCGGTGGGCGCCTCAAAGTAATAATATTGGAATTATATATAGCTATGATAATGAAGCATGAGAATAAACATAATCAAAAGGTGCCATAAGGTCACTAAGGACCGAGCAGCACAACCATTACAGGTCACTGTAGGAATTTCATAAGACATGAGACTGAAAACTCGCATTAAAAGCACACTAAAGGCAAAGAGTACTGCAATATAACAGAAAATATGAGCAAATTATAGGACCAGAGGAGACCAGAACTCAGCCTTGAGACAACAGAAGCAAGACTGACACACTATAGGAGTGTTATAGGAACATAAAGCAGACAATGTCCCTGTAAAGACGCATTCAGAACAGCACAGACACACTGTCAGAGCTTAGAGGAATATCACAGAGGACTGTCAACACAAACTGAGCTGTGGAACAACACAAGCATGACTGACACACTATAGGAACATTATAGGAATATCATAGAGGTGACCGGAGCTGTTAAAGGCCAGAAAAAGGCGCATACGGAGCGTCACGAGCCTCAGAGTATTGCTATAGGATTAATATAGAAGAAAGAAAGGGAAACATACTGGAATGGCGAAGATGGAGACTCCTCTACCTCTGCCTCTTCTTCCTCCTCTCCTCTTTCTCGCTCTGCTCGGGAAGTCTGCAGCCTCCTTCACTCTCTCTCCCTCGCTCTCTCTCACACACACACACGCACGCACACACACTCTCTTTTGTCGCCGTGATATTTGGCCGTGCCTTCACTGGGATGGAGGAGGAGGAGGAGGAGAGAGGAGGGAGGAGGAGGGATGAGAGGGAGGAGGAGGAGAGAGGAGGAGGACGAGGAGGAGGAGGAGGAGGAGGAGGGAGACCCAGACACACAGACAGGAGGGAGTAGAGGAGGATGATGATGGTGGTGATGATGAAGATGGTGGAGGGAGAATCAGACACTGCAGCAGTGAGAAGAGGAAGAAGAAGAAGAAGACAGCGGGTTTACCTCTCTCTCTCCTTCCTCCTCTTCCTTTTTCCTCTTTTCTCTTTATTTCTCGGGGGCGCGCACGCAGACGCGGCGGCGGCGACGCGCCCAATGGAGAGCGAACAAGCGAGCAGGAGGAGGTGTGGGGGGGGGGCACATGCAGACTCTGTCCAAGGATGGCAACGCATTCCCTGCCTCTCTCTCTCTCTCTCTCTCTCTCTCTCTCTCTCTCTGAATTAATTCAAAGCATGTAGACTTGTGTATGTGTGTGTGTGTGTGTGTGTGTGTGTGTGTGTGTGTGTGTGTGTGTGTGTGCAGGCCCTGCAGTCAGTCTCTGGGTGTTGTTTTGATTTTCCAGCCCGCAGACCAGATCACACACACACACACACACACACACACACACACACACACACACACACACACACACACAATCCACACACACACACACAAAAGTCTCTATAGGCGTTGAAATGCATCAGTGTGTAATTTCCTTTGTTCAGCTCTGTGCAACACAGCAGTTAGGTTCCAATTTAGACTGTAACTTTATTATTATTAGTTACACTATCTGACTATTCGTGTTGCTAAATCTGAAGTTTAACAGACTATTAATAAACCATTAATTAAAGGAGAAATCTGTAATATATTTACTGTAATAAGCCATAAAACGATCATGATATGTCATCAGAGATTAGGGAAGTTGAAATACTTGCCTCTCTGACAGCAACACTACAGCCGCGGCCACCTCCTCTATTTTCCCGTTTCACGTTAATTAGAGTTAAAATTAATGCCGAATGTTGGCCGAATGAGTAAGAATCTGTTTATGAGTCGAAAGAAATCATTAACAATCTTGTAGAAGGCGTAAATGTTTAAAATGGTTCAATTGAGCAAAATGTTAATGGACTTTGGCAGGCAGTGAGACAGGCAGTCACTTTTATTTCAGAGCAGTGGGCTTTTGTTTTCAGGATAACAGGCTTAACTTCACATTGACAGACAACTGAGGTTATAAACAGCTGATCAACTTACAGTGGAGGTCTCAACATCGCTTGTTATCGTCAGTTTACGATGTTGCACTCGTCTTGGGCTCCTGCAGATCCTCTGCAGCCTGCCTGTCTCTGCCATGTCTGGGGAGGAGAAAAAACTTGTTTCAACAATAGATTCTGTATTTACTATACAGTCTATGGACATGCAGTTGTTACATGTTGTTCCTTTAAAATAACTTGTAGGTTGTCAGATTGTTAAAAATCCTTTTGGTATCCTCCCCTGGCACATTTTCTTTGTATTTTAGCTCTCTAATTCATTAGGAAAGACCCCCCGAAGGACTGTTTGACTGCAAAACATCTGGACCAAATTCAGTTTACAAAATCCAAGATTAAGGGGATAGTTTGGACTTTTTGTTGGAGGGTTGTATGAGTTAGCCATAGTCAAGTGTTTTACCTACAGTAGATGGCGATCGACACGCCCCCACTTTGGAAAAGCAGCAAGAGTACCGGTTTAAGAAGCTAAGCAATGTACTGCTGTGGACAGGGTCTGCAGAAAGATGTATATTAGCCCAAATATTAATATCACTGAAAGTGTACGCTGTATTGAGAATATTTTCACCCCTTTAACTTGCCACCAAACAGCCTTTTTCAACAGGAAACTGCTGTTATACAAGTCAAATATCTTACTCTTCAAACCAACCACACTCCATTGGCAAAAAACAGTAGTTTTACCTGCACAAACACGGAAGTTGCCGGTCTACTACTTGTTATGGTTTTGGGTTTCTGCTCAGTTATTTCCTGTTATTCTTTGGTAAGAGTCTTCCATCATGTGTCTTTGTTTGTTTACTTCCTGTCTTTGTCTTTCCCCTTGTTTTTTTTTGATTATTGCCCCTGATTAGCTCCCTATGTCTCCTGTGTTTTCTCCCTTTCGTTGGGGGTTCGTCTTCGTTTTCATGTCAAGCGTTCCAGTCCTTGTCCCAGCATTTCTCTGTTTTTGATTTCTATTTAGTTTTTGGACTTTCTGCTGATCTATTGGACTTTTGATTTCCTGTCAGCTCCTTTTTGGATTTTGATTGCTTTTAGGCTGTTTATCCTGGTTATGACTAGAGCTGCATAATTAATCAAAATATTATTGAGTGCAATATCCAAATCACAGAAGCTGCATTTTTTTTTTTTTTTTGATAAAGGTAAAATGTGTGATAGAACGGAATTATAATCAAGTGCTGTAGTGCTGCAGAAATGCCCTGGCCTGACTACCTGTAGGCCTTCTGCTGTAGTTTTGATTCCACACACTGAACCGTTTAAACTGCAGCAGCTCTGCCTGGTCTGTATTTTGAGTCCATCTACCTGTTTGACAAACTGTGACACTGCTGCCACGATCGGTTTGTTTTTGTTATAGTGTGACTTTGGTGTTTTAAAAGGGGTTAGTTCAGGTTCACAGAAGTCACACAATAACACAAACTAACCGATCGAGGCAGCAGTAGACCAGCAACTCCTCTGTTCTATGAAGTAAAATTACTGTTTTTGCAAAAGGAGTTTGGTGGTTTTGTAGAAAGCACCATGTGTCTTATATAACAGCAGTTTCCCATCCGAAAAGGCTGTTTGACAGCAGGGTAAAGCAGTGAAAATATTTCTAAATATACCATATAGTTAAAGTAACATTGATTTTTTTCAGGTGGCTAAAATATGTTTTGCTGCTGACCCTTTCCACAGCAGTACATCGCTTCGCTTCCTACTAGAACCAGATAAATATATAGCTATTGGTGCTATCAGTGTTGCAGTACATGTCATCTGCATTTTATGTATATTTTACATTTTTTCTTAATTCCGGTTGTTCTTTATGTGTTTTTTTTTATTCATGGTAGTTTATAATTATTAAAAATACCAGTGAAAGTTTACTGTTTCAGTGGCCTGATATCATTTTAGATTTTATATATATATAAATAAAAATATTGGCTGATGTATTGATATCAGGCCCTTCATCCTACACTTGTACTCCTGCTGCTGCTTCTCCAAATTGGGGGCATGCTGATATTGCCTGTCATAGCTATATCGATATCTGTATATATTAGCCAATAAATATCAGTTCTGATAATATCTGATTTAACAGATTGCCAAAGTAAAGTACAAAATGCAATTTCAATTCTTAGGGAAAACACTCTGGAAAAGACCACATGTATGTTAGTGATATTTTTTGATGAACTTTACCAGAAAAACTAACTGAAAATTTGAAGAGTCAGAACTATTTTTGTTCTAATAGTGATGTCAGTTGGATTTGGTTCAGTTAGAGCTGTGAAATATTAAATCATCTTT
Source organism: Lutjanus argentimaculatus (assembly GCA_034769285.1). Taxonomy (NCBI): domain Eukaryota; kingdom Metazoa; phylum Chordata; class Actinopteri; order Lutjaniformes; family Lutjanidae; genus Lutjanus; species Lutjanus argentimaculatus. The sequence continues at coordinate 6,533,221 of JAWZSL010000023.1, forward strand.
CATTTGTCATCACTACAGGTTAGATGAACTTCTTTTTAAAATACAAAAACATTGGTTATCTTACCAGCCATGAGAAGCAGGTAAATATTGGTTGAAAATAATCCATATTGTGCCTCCCTAGCCATAGGTAATACACTGACTATGGATAGGTACCTCACACAACCCTAAATCAAAAAATCTGTACTGCCCCTTTAAGTAAATGGCACTACTTTACTTCCCAGCATTTTTAAAATCCCTCTCTCCAGTATCTTCGCGTGCAGCAGCTATAAGGTGCTCACAGATCGAAGAACACATTCAGGCTCTGCTCTTTTAGTCTGTGTATCGGAGCAGCGTGCAGCACGGTCTGCAAACACTCACAGCGGCAGGCTGTCTCTCCAGCAGAGACCGTCCTCCCAGGAGAAACACCAGCATCAGTCCTGTCCAACAGTGTCCTGAAATGACTTCCTCTTTTTCTCTGTTCTTTTTTTTCCACGGTCAAATGACAAAGTCCGCAAACGGCCGTAGGAATATAGGCTGAATCAAACGAGGAAGTCAGGTGATGTCAAAGAGCCACAGAGACCGCAGAGGGAGGAGGTCGAGGTGGATGGACGGGTCAAAAAACTGTTGGACTGTTGGACAGCTGGTTGTTTCCCAGTCGATGCTGAGTTCTTATAAACATGACCCAAACATAATAGCCATGTTGTTATTGTTACAATCATCAGGATGACGGTCCTCAAATCTAAATGAAGCATTTTAACCCAAAACCTTCATCTTTTCCACAAAACTGACCAATTTCTGTTTGTGTCTGAACCAAACCAAACCTTAACCATGGTGCTATCAGATTAGAGCTGCAGCAATTAATCGCATAATCAGTTATTAATGGATTATTAAATTAATTGCCAACTATTTTGATAATCGATTGATGGTTTGAGTGTTTTTTTTAAGAATAAAAGTCAAAATTACAGCTCCTTAAATCTGAATATTTTTGTCTCTTTATTTCTCTAAGACAAGTAAACTGAATATCTTTGAGTTGTAAGTAAAACAAGACATTTAAGGACGTCATCTTAGGCTTTTGGAAAGACTGATTGACATTTTCACCATTTTCTGACAACAAACAACTATTAATCAAATAAACAATCGACTGATTAACCAACTATGATAATAAACATTAGTTTCATCCCTATATCAGATCATAAAACATATTTATTTTCCAACAGTAATGGTTTTGGAGGCCACAGATGAATGAATGATGTTGTTTTATCAACAGGGGACTCAACTGTTGCCCTGGTTGCTCTCTGCACTGCAACTTAAACATCCTCTTCACTGTTTTTCTTATATTTATGCCCCTTAAAATGTTTAACCTTGACTATTATTGACTTGTATCTGTGGAAAGTTTGTCAATGATGTTTGGGGAGATGTTTGTACATTTAAAGCTGTTTTTCCTGTTTTATCTGTAACAAAAGCAGTGGCGTAGGTCACAGCGCTGATGCCCTCCCTCCCCACACAAAAGGAGTCCGCTCCTCTTGTAGCCTCAGCTGGGAGATGTATACAAGCGGTCGCAAGCTCTTAGATTTTACAGTCTAAAAAAACAAACTCATAAAAATGTCAAGAAAGGAAATATTCTCACACCTGTTGCCTGTGATAAACCTACAGGGTTGCCAGCTCAAACAGCCAAAACCAGCCCAATTAAATCAGCACAAAAACCAGCCCAATACCAGAACTCAAAATATGCCCATAAAAACCATACACACTGTTTTAAAAGTCCATCAGGATTGCTATCATTGTTAACTGTATTATAATATCTACAAAACAACACAATAAATGACTAGTGTACAAGCATTAAAAGTTCTTTCACCTAGGTTATACAATGGCCTTGTGTAGTTACATACACTATATTATCATAAATAAAATGTGGCTGTGAACACAAACTAACCTGGGCTCAGTTTGATAAGATTTGGGTACAAACATATTATTTCATTCAAAATATGGAACTTTGTTCAGCAACACTTCAAAAGTAGCCCAATTCCGCCGGAAACCCGCGGACCTGGCAACCCTGCCAACACCATCTGAATTAAGTTTCTTTGTATTAGGAGCTTAAAACACACTTTAAACTCACCAGACACAAAATAAAACTCACCAAAAAAAAAGTCTCTCCACTGTTCAACAATCACCAGCTTGGTTGAAAATAAATCCTTAATCCACCGCCTTAGATGTGAAAATATTGTGGCTCCCTGCTGCCTCCATGGTGTCCCACCTCCCTCTCGCCTCACGTCTCTCCTGTCCCCTCCTGTCCCCTCCTGTCCCCGACATTGTTTGATCCCGGCTCGGGCTGGTGAGCCCGGTTAAGTTACAGAAACACTCCCCCGGTGCTCCGAGCTGCGGGTCCGGTCAGACTCCAGTCAGACTCCAGTCATATTAGAGACTTTAGCTACACAGCTAACTGAGCTAACAGCAGCTAGGAGGTTCGCTACAGCTAAACAGAGTTATAACAGAGATTACAGTGAGCAGCAGTCAGGTTACTGTGGTGATACTTCCTGTTTGTTTGGAGTGAACTTTGACAGGTGGACATATTTTACATGCTGCCTCTTCAACCTTAAGGGGTTTATATAACAACATCATCACGCAGAAACCCACGTCATGTCACGTGAGAAAATTTTTTTGGGATGTTTTGAAAAAAAAAAAAAAGTATTTTGACCCAAAAACCTACACATTTCGACCAAAGTTTTTAATGTTTAGATTTTTATACATGATGAAAACTACTGGGAACCTACAGAATTATTTTTTTTTAAAAACAAAATAAAAACAAACAAAACATGAATGCTGTCGCTCTTTAATAAAACTTAAATCTAAAATCTGTTAAGATTTAAATCTTTAAAAGATTCAGTGTACCCTGGGCAAGACAGATTTGTCATGGAACAAATATGAAAGCGAGCCACTGTATAATCTGCAAATGCAAGCAAAGAAACCTGAAACCACCAGAGGAGAGCAGACTCGTCACAGAGAGCGAGAGTTAGCATCCTGCTCCAGTCAAGGTGGCACAAGCAGAGGTCTTGGGCAGAGTTTGTTTTTTTTTTTTAATGGGGGAAACCCAAAATATTGATATATATAATATTAATATTTTTTACACACTTTAAAACGTGTTGGAAGGGAACTTAAAGGACCAATGTGTAGGATTTAGTGGCATCTAGTGTACTACTGTACTACTGTAGAAACATGGAGGACCCACTCCCTCTTTAGATATAAAAGGATCATTCAAAGTTAACGGAAATACAACATCTCTTATTTTCAGATGATTTTCACTAATGAAAACATACTTATAATTTCTTATCGCAGTGAAAAGGTTATATAGGTTATATTCCAGCAGGATGGCAGTTAACTGCGACTACCTCAATTACCCTGTAAAATTAATTACGTTCCACTGGACCTCATAAAAGGATGTTGTTATAAGAGTATTACAGTTCCTTTAAGGAATAGAGCAGTGTACAGAATGAGTTGCACTGTTGAGAAACGGGCAGTGATGGTGCTGCTCATGGTGGAAAAGAAACTTGAAGTTGTCAGCGTGGCAGTAAATATACAGTTCAGGTTATGGTGTGTCATTTAATAAAAGCTGCAGCTTCTTGACACCAAAGAAAAAGTCTCTGTTTTAAAAAATGTTTTCAAAGTGACGGGGTTAGCCCTGAAGTAAGCTGAGCAGAAAAGGCTAACGGTAAGCTAATGCTATGCTAATGCTGCGGTTTGGAAAAGATCGTGGTAACTGTATATAAACTGGTCCGTGATCGCAGGTCTGTGACAGGACAAAAACTCCTCCTAGATTAACAGCAGGTGGCACTAATTCTCCAGTCAGAAAACCATTAAACTATTGCTGAGGAAGATGCCGTAAATAAAATAGTTACAGTCACACTTCAAATGGTGAACAAAAATTAGTTAGTTTCATGTATTAATGTGAAGAAGGGTACCATATCTTCATCGCTCAACACGGATCTGATGTTTTCATCTCTTCAGTGCAGCAGAAACTTGAGTGAATGTTGAAGTCACGTGCTTCATGATTTATTTCTCAGGTCTGTTTTAAACTGCACGTTGTCACTTTTTGCTTTTATCAATAAACCAACTTTTCCCACCGTAGATAAGCAAAAAAAACATGCTATTTTCAAATTGTCTGCATTTCCTACTGTGTGTTTTCTGCATAAATTTAAGTGAGCATGAAAGCAGGTGGATTGAAATGCACCTTGTCTCTCTGGTTTGTCTTCTGCCTCTCACCTGTGCGTGCAATCTCACGATAACGGAGCTCGAAAAAACTTTTCTCCGCAGAAAACATTTGCTCGTTTATTTTTAGCCGGCGCTGTGGTATAGAAGAGGTCAACAGAGGACGGGGTCACAGAGCCAGATTGTTTCAGAGAGAGTCTGTGGATGGATTGTTTTCAGTTTTCTCACGCCTGATGGTTTGAATGAAGATTGTTTTCATTGACATTTTTCTGTCATCCTCCGCATTTATGCTTACTTTCTAAATATAATTTTCTTTCCTTCTGTACATCCATCATCATTCCCTCCATTTTCCTTAAATTTTTAATTCCATCTTTGATCATTTACCTCCCACATCCTTCCATTCATCCTCTCCGTCCTCCTTCTCCTTGATCTTTTCCTTCCATTTCTCAATTTTCACCTCTTTTCTAACCCTCCATCCTTCCTTCTTTCCCCTGCTTCCTTCCCTTTTCATTCTCCAATCCTTTACCTTACCTCACCTCACCCTTACACTGATTACTTTCTCCTCCCCTCATCCTTCTTTTATCCCTCATTTCTCCTCCCTTTTCATTCCCACATCCTTATGACTGTTTTTATCCCTCCATTCATCTTCTCCCTCTTTTTTCACATCCCTTCGCTGCACCCCTCTCTCCTCCACCTCCCCACGATCTCTTCTTCTTCTTCTCTCTGTCTCTGCGCTCTGACAGCGGAGTGAACTGAGGACACTGAGACAGAGAGAGAGGGAGAATAGAGCCAGCTTGGTTTGAACAGGCTGACCTAGATAGACTCTCCCTTCAATAAAACATTGAGACTGAGAAAAGAAACACACAGGTCTCTCTCACACACTTTTCGGTTTAAGATTTAAAGGAGCTATATGTAAGAATTTTAGTTTATAATGTTTATAATTTAACTAAATTATGAACAGAAGGTAAGGAAACAGTTTTGACATTAAGTCAAAGACGCAGCCGGAAAAATGTGCATGTTGGTCGCAATGATCAAGCAGCTTCTTCTGACCGATATGTTCTTTTATTACTGGCAGCGACACCTGGTGGTCATATTAAGTATGACAGGGGAGTAATAAGCAGCGAGAAAGTCCCCATATGGAGGAGATACGATGGATGGATAGTTCAAACAAATGTAGAAACCAAAGAAAAGTAAACATGGAGTTATTTGACGATTTAAGTTACTTAAGTTTTGTTCAATACTTGTGCTACGTGAGTTGCATCACCTCCATCTCGTGACATACACAGGAACCAATCAATGCAGTTGTTGCATTTACAGTGATTTTGATTCAGCTTATTGTTATTGTAACTCTAAGAGTGACATTTGAATGAAAAAATACACACTATCTGTCCATCACAGCGAGCTATCGCAGTACTACAACCACAGCTTGAGCCTCACAATAGCATAGCATCATGAAGTCCCTCCCCTTCCGCCGTGCCCTATAGGACCTTCATTTGGAAAAAATATGAACATAGTCAACGGTGAGCAGTAGTAGAAAGAGTACTGAAAATCTGTACTCAAGTATAAGTACTGTAATATTGTTAAAATGTTAATCAATTACAAGTAAAAGTACTGGTGTCAGAAATATACTTAAGTTAAAAGTACAAAGCATGCATCGCAAAAACTACTCAGAGTATTAGTTACTTTTGATCGTTGATGTCACAGTCATCTCTACAAACTAGGGCTGCAAATTTTGTCCGTTTTCCTTAACCAATATTTGAAAATACTAACAAGTGATTAATCATTAACAATCTATAAGATACAGAACACATGTTTATTTCCTCATTCTCAATTTTTGTTTCTCAATGTTTTCTAAGCATTGGTAACCTGGTCACTTTATAAGGTAGTTATTGTGTATTTCATATTGTATTTTGTACTGTGCAGTGTGTTCCTACAACTTTTATTATGTGAAGCACCTGGATTTACTGTAGTCTGTATTGCACTTTAAATTTTCTTTATTACATCTACTTCTTATGTGTAAGACTACAGATCGAAACTAGAACTAAAACCGGAACTAAATTAAACTAAACTAATTTTCATTGTCAACATACTTGTTTATCATTTGTTTTATTATCACTATTTATTTGGGGTTTTTTTCTGTTTTTATTTCATTTTGCTCCATCTGCCTGATTTTACTTCCCCCCTATGGAAATGTTTTAATCTTGGGTCGACCTAAAGCACTTGGTAACTTTATTTTGAAAAGTGCTGTATAAATAAAGTTTATTATTAGTATCATTATTATTAATATTTAGCTGACTAGCTACACAACCCTCACCTCCAAAATCATCGGTGACTGTTCGATCTGTTTGATTCAGCAGACAGCCTGTTCTCACATATAGTTTCTTTAATGTGTGTTTGGGTTTGAATATTTCTGACTTTGGCGACCCCTGGTGGTCAGAGCAAAAATTACACGAGCTGACTGACAACACACAACAGAAAGCTGAGCTGGAAAAAAAAACACATAAAAGAGCTTTAAACTAATTGTCTACAGTTTAAATCAGTTTGGAAAAGAACATTTAAATATTTAAATTTAAATATTTGCCCGGTACGTGAAATTTACAGCATTGTTTTCAGATTCGCTGTTTGAATACATTCCTCTGACATTCTTTCTCAGTTCAAACAGTAGGTTAGAGAACATGAATTTCTCACATACCAGTTGCCAAGACAGTATTCTGTGCGTAGGTATTTTTAGATCAGTCTTCATTTACATCCACTCATCTTTTGCAGCATTTCTAACTTGTGCATTAAAGAAACTTCTGCCAGAAAGTGAAAAAAACATCACATATTGCAGTCTGATGAAAATAGAATTTTCAGATAAACAAAAATGTTGATGCCTCTGATTCCTCTACCACTAGAAACAAAGCACTCACAGACCCCCTGCTGAGAGACCAAAAACTGAGGAGTAAAAACGTCATGTGAGGTTGTCAAGGTAACCCCGAGGTCTGTGAAGCATTACAGTGTAACCTCAAAGACCTTAGATCAAGTTTGGTCGGGAACATTTGTTTCTTTTCACCCCACAACACCACAGGATACGTGTTGTATGCAGGGCTTTAGACAGCTCCAACACACCCATCAACACTCTCTGAAAATGTTGACTAAAGAGCCAAAAATAAAGTAAAATATTCATTTTCTAATTAATTAAATTTGTCATATAAAGCTAAGCTACATAAACATCCCCTCCAATCAAAAATGTGTTTTTCAGGTTAATGTCCTCTTAAACACTGGTTTCCAACCTGGGGTCCAGACCCTCTTAGGGGGCTGCCAGAAACCACAGGGGGTCCCCAAGACTTTTTCTGCTCTGAGGTCCTCAAAATCAGATTTGCACATGTCAACTAAAATCACAATTTCAGGGTTTGTACACCTTTTCCAAAGTCAAATTCAAGCTCTTTTCAAACATTTTCAAGGTGCATTTTCAAGCCTTTCTCAGCAATTTACAGCTTTGATAAATAACATATTTACATACATACATTTTTGGGGGGCATTTTTGCCTTTATTTGACAGGACAGCCAGAGAGCAAAGGGCCGCAGGAGGGAGTTGAGCCAGCAGCCGCTGCAGAGGACTAACAGCCTCCATACATGGGTCGGACGCTCTACCAACTGAGCTAAACATCCGCCCAAAATTATGTTTTTAAAAGTTTCCTTAGCCAATGAATGGCTCCGCCAGACAAAACAATTTCAAATGAGGCGCAATAACTGCCATTTCTAGACTGTCGATTAATTATCAATCAACACATGTCTAATCAGTTAAATTCTAATTTGGCGATTAATCGATTAATGACTAGTCATTAACTTCCTTTGCATATATGTGAGCATGTCTTTGGGCTCGGGGGACTCAGCTTTCCTTAGATACAAGTAGGGAGGGGGCTCCACAGAAAAAATGCTGGGGGACCACTACCCTAAAACAGCATATCCAAACCTTTTTCCTAAAGAGACCTCTCTTCTATCAACCTATAAGTGACATGTTTTATGGATAATTCATATTATTTTCAACAACTAATAAATTGTATCCTACAATTGACCCAAATAGTTAATAAAAATGTACCGTAGGAGGTCGGTATAAAAAAAGTCACTGGGATAAATTTTGAGCAGATTATTTCCCATCAATATTGCATCATATACTTAACAAAATTCAGTGTTTTCTTCTCCCTGAGGCCTGGTCATTGTTCTATTAGGTCTTTGGTCGCTTTAAACTGTGTACTTTTTCAATGCAGTATCAGGCCATTTATATCTGAAATAATAATCTAAATATAATAATAATCAGATATAAAGAAGAACAGTGTGGCTGCACCTGCGTCTGCAGAGACCCCACCTTCCACCTTCTTATTTTCTCATTACTTTGCTGTGCTCAGGATGCTTTACCAACCCAAAACGTCAGTATTGACATGCTGGGAATGAGACAATCAACTACCTTTACTCTTCTTATTATTATTCTACCTTTAAAAACATTTCTGGAGGAGAATTTTAACTGTTTAATTATACTGTGTCAATTTGATTTCTCAAAATTAAGTTCTGACACCAGTTTTAATGAATGAAACTTAATACTTCCTGCAGAATTTCCACATTAAAAGTCTTGCAGTCTTCCCTTTAGATAGTCCAGAGGACTGCGGGCTTTTAATGTATAAAATGTGTTGAGTTTTGTTGACAGTTGTTAGCCACACTGTGTTGATGCTAACGATCTCATTTACCCGCAGACGACTGTAATCCTGCTCGGTCTGAAAAGATAACATACACATACATATTTAGGGAATGATCTGAATCTTTCTGACTTGAATTGTCTGAATCTCTCTGAATTGACTCTAAAGGGGTACCTACAGCTGTAGGTGTGACCAAGCTGCCATATTTGACAAGTTGGAAGTTGTTCAGAGAGTCTGTGGATAGATCAAGTTTTCTCACATCAGATGGTTTGAATGAATATCTGTCTATGTCCATCATTGCCTCCATTTTCCTTCTAGTTCTTTCAGTCCATCGTTCTCTGCATAGCTAGGCTGCAAGAATATAGACTTTTAATGTGAAAATAAACATAAGGAAGTGTTTACTTTTGTGGACAATGTCTTGATATTGATCTGGAGTACAAGAAGAAGAAATTACTGGAGCTTGAAAACATTATTTCTGCTAAAAAAAAAAAAAAAAGAAAAACTCAGAGCAGCAGAGCGCACATTATAACATGACAGATTTTATCCTGTGGAAATGGTTATTTATTTTACCCGGCCTCTCGTGTTGGCCGTGGCCAGATATTATTTGAATGGTGACTTTTATAGAGAGTTTATGGTATTCTGTTAGACAGTGACCTTGTCTTCTTCCTCGCTGTCGGCTGCAGGCTAGTTTCTCTTCGCATAACTCTGACAATAAACGCAGACGTGATGTTTGCTCTGATAGATAACAGAAACTTGAGCAAGTTTCAAGCCTCTGCAGGTTGGTTTTGTCTGATCACATTCACACCTTCTCACACACACACACACACACACACACACACACACACACACACACACACTGATCCGTCACCCTCACACTGATCTAAGCTGGTTAATCAGATTTCTGTCGTTCCTACCTGTTTGGATCTGAATCAACAGACTCAAGCTGTCGACTCCTCTGGATGAATTCAGAGACACGCTCTCTCCTCCATCCCCCCTCCCTCTCTATAGGTCTGCAGTGTGTAGGTGTGCAGCAGTGTGTAATAGGTTTTTCAGTGCAGCTCTGCAGCCTGAAGCCTCCACCGGGCTCAGTGGGAGAAAGTCAATTACAGCAGGGCTGAGCCTGGCCTGCGGGGGGGCGTATGGGAGGGAGATAAGAACGTAAAGATGGCTGCCGCCGAGCGCTCCCCCGGCTGCATGCATGGGCGGCGAGCGCTGCACTTTGCCCTCCTGCAGCTTTCCAGACGCAGAACCAGAGAGCTGCAGCAGGGAGGAGGACTGAAACACAGGAGAGGACATGATGTGACTGTGTTTAATATCATTTATTCTTATGTACAAGTCATTATCAATTACTTTTATCAATTTCAAGGCTCAATCAGTCATTACTGATCATCTGAATATGCAATATATTCACATAGGAGCTCAGGTTGTATCTGTCATAGTAACCACTAGCATGGGGGTCTGCAACCTGCAGCTCCAGAGCCACATGTGGCTCTTTTGCCCCTTTACAGTGACTCCCTGTGGCTTTGACAAAAAAAAAGATGGAAATGAATAACATGTTTTTTCTTTTACACTTTAGTTTTCATTCATCTTTGTTTCAGGCTTAAATTAGGGCTGAAAAAGTGATCAAAATGTCATCAAAATCACAATATGGCCTACTGCAATACTCTAATTACAGGACGCAAAACATGTGTCAAAATGCCATTTTAAATTAAATATTGTTGTTCTACAGAGATGTCCTCGTCTATACTTAATATTCTACACGACTTAAAAAAAAAAAGTCTTTGTTTGGTAGAGTTTCCACGCAAAACTTACCATAATCATTCAATGTTTTTCAGTGAAAATGAGAAAAATTATGTAAAATTTGATTATTCCCTATAATATTGCAAGGTTAAAATAATCACAATTAGCTTTTTTATTTTATTTTTTTCAAAATCGTTTAGCTCTAACTGAAATTGATTCTTACTGGTTAATTCCACCAAGCACGTCTGCGCCACAGTTCTGATCCGTCCTCCACACAGCTGCACGCCCACGCAGTGCTGCGAAGCGTTTCAGCAGCGGAGCATTTTGCCCACCTGATTATGTTTACTGGCTCAGATTTTGTTGATTAGGTCCTCTGCTCTTTGTGCTTCTACCATGGATAAGCAGGCTACGTGGTTAAATAGTTTCTTTCCTGTCTGTCTTTATGATCGTGAGTCTGCATGGGGTCTTTTATTTTGAAAATTAACCAGATTCTCCCTGCTTTTTCTGTGTCTGACTTCCTGCCCGTTTGATCTGCTCTGTGCTAATTGACGCGGCATCTGTCAAAAATAGACTTGGCGCGTATTTGAAGCGGAGTGGAGAGCCGCCTCTGGGACATGCCGAGGCGCTGCTGGTGGAATCACGGCCGGCTGCAAGGAAAACACAGCCGTGCCTGCAGGAAATTTCAGGTTACACTCTCCACTGTACTGTAAATGTGTATCCTATATTAAAGAAAATGTTGCTAAAAATACAAATAAAATGTGCATCATAGTGTACATACAGCCCAGTGCCTTTTCCTCTAAATTTTGCCGGTGGCAAAGAAAAGAAGAAGAAGAAAATTGTGGCTCCAGACAGATTTTTGTTTTATTTTCTTTTAGCCAAAAATGGCTCTTTTGATGGTAAAGGTTGCTCACACCCTGTGCTAGCATAACAGTAACTGACAGAATGTGTGTTCATCTGTCACAGAGGAGAAAAAAAGTTACCATGGTGTCTTACTACATTTTTCACAGCAGAGTTTGTCTGGACTGTGAAAGTCTAGTTAGCAGCTATGAGTCAGGCTCAAGTCAATTAAAATAGCCAAAAACTGGACGTCTCCCAAGTTCAGAGTGGCGGATCTGGAAAGGTAACAAGCAATCACGATAATCACTAACAGGCTTCATGGGTAGCGAAGGTAGTACCTTTCCCATGGACACAAATGCAATTTCAGGAAGGGAAAAACTCACAAAAGCATAATATGACCACTTTGAAGTGCTACTGACAGCTGCATTTGAACTATATATCTGTTCATTTGATTCGGTTCAATTCAATAAGTCCAGATGATTATATTTGATTGAAAAATCTCAAATACAATAAAACAAACACACATAGGAGCAAAACCTTGTCACCACAGCACAGCGTCAGCTGTTCATGTAAGAGAGGCTGTTTGAATCTGATCCCATCCTTCCTGCCACAACAAATCAATACAGACAAATAACTACAGGATACTACATAGAATATTACACCATCTGGAGTGATTAAAACAAAAGATATTGTGGGTGACAGGGAAAATGAAATAAAAATACCTCGGTGCCTCAAACACCACGCAGCTGTCTGAGGGCGACATCGATCAAGAGCGGTCAGTAAAAACTTTCCTCAGTGCTCACAATGACTTTTCATACATTAGAGTGGAGGCAGCGACTGTTCATCAGTCTAATTGTTCCTGTGTCTATTTTTTACATTTTATTTGTCATTTTCAGGCTTGTGCACAAGATTCATCAGATGTTTGTAACCTTTGATCCAACAAATTACGATATTTCAATGTGCGGTTACAGACCAGCGTCACGGTTAGATATGGTGACTAATATGCAGTTTAAACATCGGTTATATAACTTTTCACCCAAATCCAGCCTGGTTTAGTCTTGAAATCCAGGAATCTTTCCGCTTACAAATCAAATTGTGTGTTTACTGGTTTATAAACTAACAAACATTTCTACAGACACACAGATTACACAACAGCAAAGTCTCAATTTATTTGGAATCACTGCTCTTGTATCAATAACAGCGTCCAGGCAACAGCAAATGGAGGCTGTTGTTATTGTTGTTGTTGTTGTGTTCATTCCTAGACGAACAACCCCTCTGGCATTCAGGAGACGGGAGCTACACACACGCACACACACACACACACACACAGAGTTACAAACACGTGTGGATCTGGAAAGATGTGACGATGAGAAAAGACGCATAAAGATGGAAATTTACACACAGACAGACACCTGAACGCATCCCCACATACATGAGCAAACACAGAGTGTGTGTTAACCTCAGGGACCCTTCAACACAACACAACACACACTATGAAGACAATGAGACTGGCTATCAGCTGGTGTGTTTTTGTGGTCTATATATATATTTTTTTGACATATATTTTTCATCCCAGCAATGGAAGCAGAAAAAAACGACTCCAACCAGGTGTGTGTGTCCAGTACTCATATATTTATGAAATTTTTAGACCATAAACCATCAATAATTGATTTTTTGACCAATTGGGGGCAGTGAAAACAAGTTTTAAGTTGATATGTTGGACCCCATTTGCAAACAGTTGCTTATTTAAGCAATATTACATGAGAAGGTGTGTTTAATGTCATTATTGGCACAAAAGTGATGATGTCAGTGAGCATCACTGAATGATATCATCAAAATATATTCATAATGTGGAGAAATTCACTCTAAAAAAATGCTAGTGAGATCTGTTTTTTTTTCTGGAAACACACAAGGTCTGACTAGTTACTGGAAAACAATCAGCCACGTCATTAGAACTCCTATGTAATGAAACCAAGTTTACTGCTCCAGTAAGTCATCTGATCCTCAGTAACAACCAGGAACAGAGACAATTTCTAGTCTCTGTTGAGTCAGCAGCCAACTTGAGCTAACGTTAATGCTTTCTAGAGATTGTGGGATTTCCCAAACAGGATAAATCCCACAAATACAAACACAAAACTGCTTTGCTTGCTCAGTCTAATGGTAACTAAGATATCTGCTTAAAATATATGTTTTACATGGTCAGATTTAGCTGCTACATCTGCAAACTTCACATATATACAGCTGCAAGAGATCATGGTTTGTGGTTCATAATATATTTTCATGAATAAAAACTTTTTAAAATAATTTCCTCTCTGGGCGTAGTAATATTTTTAGTGCTGTCATGCTGATTTGAGCACAATTTGAATGTCTAATTGACCAATCAGATTGCCTGGTCAGAACTAACTGTTGTATAATTACACATCCAGCAGTTATGGAGCAACATGATCACTCAGTTTAATGTAAATCCAATATTCACTCTCTTTTAGCTCTGTTTTGGTTTCCACCAACCCCTGAGTAAAATATCTGTTTGTTTTTTAGCTTCTTGTTGCTCCACAGTTTTCATCAGCTGGTCTCACTGTGTCTGTCTGCTGTTCACTGTTGAGCAGGTAGTGTACCTGTCACAATAATTGCTTTTACTGGACAATAGATTGTCCCAGAAATAAGTGCAATAAATAATAATGTTGTCATTTTAAGAGCATTTAATGCCACTGATTTAATCTTAATATAGTGGCATAATAGTGTAAATACACCCTTTCAAAGAACAATGAACTTTAAATTCTTAAGAAAAAAGCTATTAAATTATCCTAAATAAATTATTCAAATAAAACCATGCAACCAAAACAAAGTTGCACATAATAAATATTACACATTTGCCACAGCTGAAGAGAGTCATGAGTTAGTTGTATAGCTACTTTTCACAGAGTGGCCAGAAACAACAGCAAAACGTAGCATAGACGCTGCACTCACTGTACAAAACCAAAGCCAAAATATCGCAGATACGAGTGCTGCCATCCTGTGCTGGTGACATCATTTGGAGCCAGAATCTGCGCAGTACAGATCAGCGTTGGAGCTGCGTTTTCAGATTTACCCCCACACAGCAGGGCGACTCGTGATGCAGATGTCAATCATGGCATCAAATCCCCTTTTTATATCATCAATTAAGTGATTAAAATAAAACTGATCCAAAAAATGAACATTTGAACAAACCTCAGCATTAAAATGAAAGAAACCATCTTTGACGTTTACTTTGATGTCTTCGTTTGGCCCATGTCCCATCTGTTAAAATGGAGGCGGCTGGGATTATGACCTGTACTGCAGCCAGCCACCAGGGGGCGATCCTGATGCTTCAGTTTTAGGGAGCTGTCATGTTGTCCATTTCTATATATATATATGACAATGGCTGCACCCAAGTCGTAGGGAAAACTCTGCTGTTTATTATGGCATCATGTTGGCTCGCTAAAACTCACTATGACGCTCTGCAACACTGAAGGGAGCTGCAGGTTCAGGTGATAATTCTCATCACTATGAGCAACCTCTTTCACATTGTTATTTGACACATTATTATAAAAACATCAGTCGTAGCCACTTTAAATTGAGGGCTGTTTGAAGGTTAGGAATAAAGTCAGAAATAGGTTTTATTTAACACTAAAATTAGAGGTGAGAAAATGTATTATGTCAGCTGAGGGTCCTCACAGAGATAGGAGTATAATGATGTGTATGTGTGTGTTTGTGTTTCTGAAAGCCCAAAAAGCTCCTGGCTGCACAGGATTAGCAGCAGTGTTGCGTTTCAAACAGAGAGCGAATGTCAGGCTGATTCTCTCTCTGTCTGCAGCACCTAATAAGCTCCACTGGTTTTCCTCCTGCAGTGAGCTGATTACTGTGTTATATCTCATATACCCCCATTCATCTCCCAATACGCCAATACACTCCTCAATGAACCACAATAAACTGTACCTCCATTTTTGAATAAACCCTAACAGCCACCCCAGTGCTCTCTTTTTACCAGTAACCATGGAGGTTATTTTTGCAAATTAAAGAATCCAATTTATTACTGCATGTCACCTCACAAACACTTCCATACTTTAGTTCCTCTCCAGAAAACAGCAATGTGATGTTCTGTCTTGTTACTTATGTTAACAAATCTATCAAAAAGACCCAACAATTAATGTATCTATAGTTCTAACAAGTATTGTCTGTGTGTGTATATCTTCTTCATCTGTTCCATAAATCTCAGTTCTTGTTGAAAAACTATTAAAAACATACTGTTGCACTTGATGACATGTTCCTTCATTACCATGAACACACACTATTTTATTTTGACTTAATCCCACACACACCATCCTGCTGCCACACATACTCACTACAGCACCAAATGTGGATTACTCCGCTGCTGAAAATAGTCCCCAACAAATGCACAGTTTCTTCCTGTTAGATAAAAACTATAGTGGGCAGCTGTTTCATGAAATAGGTAAAAAGTGAAACCATACATTTGTGAGGCATATTGAGAACTGACAGCAAGACTAATACAGGTGGTTTTCACCCTTTTTTTAAATTGTATATATATATATATATATATATATATATATATATATATACACATACACAGCGAAAACATACCAGTGGCTGGAAAAGGCGGGACTGAAAGACAGCACAGAGGCACTGATCATGGCCGCACAAGAGCAAGCATTGAACACAAGGTCAATAGAGGCCGGGGTCTACCACAGCAGACCCCAGGTGCAGGCTGTGCAAAGATGCCCCTGAGACAATCCAGCACATAACAGCGGGATGTAAGATGCTGGCAGGGAAGGCATACATGGAGCGTCGTAACCAGGTGGCCAGCATCGTACACAGGAACGTCTGTACCGAGTATGGGCTGGAGGTCCCGGGATCAAGGTGGAAGACACCCCCAAAGGTGATCCAGAACGATCGAGCCAAGATCCTGTGGGACTTCCAGTTCCAGACAGACAAACTGGTGATGGTGAACCAGCCGGACATAGTGGTGGTAGACAAAGAACAGAAGACAGTCACAGTGGTGGATGTAGCGATCCCAAGTGACAGTAACATCAGGAAGAGAGAGCACGAGAAGCTGGAGAAATACCAGGGTCTCAAAGAGGAGTTGGAGAAGATGTGGGGCGTAAAGGCAAAAGTGATCCCAGTAGTGATCGGGCGCTCAGAGCAGTCACCCCAAGCTGGGATAATGGCTCCAGCAGATACCAGGAAGAACATCTGAGATCTCTGTCCAGAAGAGCACACTCCTGGGAACAGCCAAGATCCTGCGCAGAACCCTCAAGCTCCCAGGCCTCTGGTAGAGGACCCGAGCTTGAAGGAGGCACAAGAAGGGGATTATGTACATATATATATATATATATATATATATATATATATATATGTATGTATATATATATATATATATATTTCTTTATACTCTCTTACACTGTACCCCAATATCCTCCTCACATACATCTATGACACAAAATTTGAGTTCACATAAATGTTAAGGCCTTCAAAATGACTTAAGTCTACAAGTTTTGTTTTTGTTTTTTTTTTTTTAGTTCATTTTACTAAAATAAGCCAAAATAGTCAGTCTGTCCTCACCAGAAAACCATGCATGTTGGCTGAAAGTGCAGGCACCTTATTCTGACTGATATGTCTGTTTATTGTTGGGCGACGCCCCCTAGAGGACGTAGTAAACATGACAGGAGAAGTGTAAGAAGCAAGTAAATCTTCATTTGTAGAAGGTGTGGTGGATGGACGGCTCAAACATGCACTGCACTTAGGAGACGGGAGTTTGAGGCCTGTGTCAAACAAAAAGTAAATGTAGAGTTCTGAGTAACTTCAAATGTTGTTATGGAAGTGTCATCACTCCCATCACGTGACGTATGTATTGTAGTTATTTCAACCCAAACCACAATCTTTTTCTAAACCTGACCAAGTATTTTTATTGCCTAAACCAAACTGCAACCAATTTACAACATAAACCACATGTGTAATGTCACATGAGTTATGTCACATGACTTCCATAACTTAGTTAAGGTAAGGTAAAGTTAATAAGCCTGCCACTACTGATACTTTCCACCAGTAATATACATTGTTTTGGGAGTAACTGACAATCAGCCTATTCTGGAGTTGAGGAAATTAGTTTAAGACCACAACAACACATACATTGTGTACTTATTTTGAGCTGAATGCAAAAAAAAAAAAAAAAAAAAAAAAAATTAAAAATACAGTATGTACTCAACGTTTTATGTTTATATGACATAGTACATTTGTGATAACACAACAAAAATACATCACCACACCACATTATCACAACACATTATGTTTTACTTTTTCAACAAAAAAACTGCTTCAGTTTCCTGTGTTTTTACCAACTTACTATTTTATAGTACATGCAAGTAAAAATGAGTCAAATCATAGTTTTATTTTTATGGTTCATTTGCAGCATATTAGCAGAAGGATAATGAAGGTTAGTGTTGAATTCAGTTAAATTTTATTAAACTCACTGGGAGCAGTTTCACAGTTTGTGTTGATGTTGGAACAAAGCAGCTGCAGCTTTAAGTTCTCTGAGTGAAATTAAGAACCGACGTCTCAAACTGAGAAAGTGTAAAAAGAAATTTGATTTGTTTGTAACGTTCTTTAGTGTGACTGAACAGTTGTTGCTTCAACTTAATATCCTAAATTTACTGAACATGTTTTCTCAAGTTCAGTTAACTCTACAGCTGCAGTGATTAGTCGATTAATTGATTAGTTGTCAACTACTAAATTAATCACCAACTATACTGGTAAACGATCATTTTGAGTCTTTTTTATTTATTTATTTATTTATTTATTTTCAGAAAAGTGCTCCAGGACAGTAAATTAAAAATCTTTGGGTCAGGAAACACTGATTTACCATTTTCTAACATTTTATAGATGAAACAACAAATTGATTAATTGAGAAAATAATCAGCAGATAAATTGATAATGAAAATAATCCTTAGTTCCGTTCCAACTTGACTCTATTTTGTAAAACTGAGACTTAAACTATTCAACCTAAGTTAACTTGTATTTTTATAAGTTAAACCAGCTCAGAATTATTTATGGTGCACATTAAAAGTTTTGTGTGCAAACCATTTACAACAAACTTTTAAGTTGAGTGAGCAAATTGATGTTTACAGTTTACACCTCTATGCTAATCAATGTATGTCTCCTACATACCAGATATTTCCCACATGTACCCTTAAAAAATTAATTTATTCCTATATAAAACTCGATATATCTTTCATATGGGGTTAAACAGCATCATACTGACACTTTCTGAGAACCTTTTGTTAAATCATGATCGTGATTGACTAAACTATGAGCTCAAACCAGATAATTATGGTTTAGTTTTTCATAATTTTGCAGATTTTATACCAGCAGATCTGCTGAATTCGACCGTGGCAGCTTCCTCTCTTCCGTCCTGTGTGCTGGGACAGACTGTACAGTATATCCCATGTGTCTCTGCTCCCCTGCTTGATATTCTGCTCCTGACTCTCACACACATACACACTGATGGTCTCCGGATGGACGGATAGAAGAAAGAATGAAAGAGAGGAGAAAGGTCCTTTCATCTCTCCTCGGTACCTTCCCTCCTTCCTCCGTCTCTCCATCCCTCCCTGTTCATGCTGCAACATGCTTCTACAAACACATACAGCCGTCGTTCAGAGACGTTCACTCAGCTGGTTCCTTTATATTTGAAGTGATGGTGAAATGTAACTAAATACCAGAGATAGAGGAAGTATTCAGATATTTTATTTAAGTAAAAGTACCAATACCACTCTGTAAAAATACTCTATTACAAGTTAAAGTCCTGCATTGAAAATGTGATACAAAATACAAAAAATAAAATAAGGGTAATATCAGGAAAATGTGTTTAGAGTATAAAAAGTAAAAGTACTCAATGCAGAGACCAGTCAGTGTATATAATACATCTAATGACTATATATTTACTATTATATAGTATATTATTAGATTATTATAACACCTACATTAATGTTTAAAATGCATTTTAACTATTTTATATTGGGCTGTAACTAATGATTAATTCTTATTATGGATTAAAGGTGAAGAAAGATAGTTAAGTCTTGTTTGGACAAGCGTTGTTGTTTGACAACCTAGTGGCTCCTTTTCCACACACAGAGCTGGCCTGGCTCGACTCGGTTTAACTCAGCACGTCAGCCCAGAATGGCAGCGGTTTGCATTTTCATTACAACAGGGCTGAAGACGAGCTCGTGGAGGCTCAGGTCGAGCAGCTATAAAGTGGTGGATAAACTGTTTCATACACGTCTCTGGTATAAACACACTGTTTCCTTAAATTCTTCACAATAAAAGTCCCATGCTGTGTCATTATTTAAATGCTTTTTTTTAAAGAAGCAGCACTAACAGGAAATTTTTTTCATTCGGGGGTTTCATCCCCGAATGAAACTTAACATGACTCTGTCACAGCTATAAGCCCCACGAACCACGCACAAACGACATTACCTCCCCTCGCCCTCCCTAATGGTCAGTTACAAACGTACCTTCAGCGACTCTCTCAGTCCAAATCAGCCCAGCAGTTCACTTCTGCTCACTTCAGTTCCAACAACACAACACAGAAGAAAAAACAACATCCTGTCACCGTCCTCTGGCTCAAACATGTCTGGACATGTCCAATAAAGCTGCTAGACGGAGCGTCCATGTTTCAGGTAATTTTCAGGTTGTAGTGGTGTTTGACACCAAGACAGCGGAGCGACACCCCCCAACCCCCCCCCCCCCCCCCCTTGCTAGGTACAAAGTCAGAACACACATTTATTGTTGCTTTACAGGATCTTTAAGTGCTGTTTTGTCTGGACGACCTGGATATTTTCTTCTGAAATGTAGCACATGAAAAGTAAGCCTAACTGGACTGATCTTGTAATAGATGGAGAATGGAGCTCTATGGCACAGAGGAAGGAGAGATATCAGGCTCTGATACTTTCACAACACATGCTAGTTGGTTTTTGGTCTTTTATTAGATTTGTTGTAGAATATCACCAGATCTATCCTTTAATGATCAGTTTTTAACAAATAAATGGCATGAAAATAATAATGATTATTATTATTTCACCACAAAGAGTCATACATTTGTTATTTTACAGCCATTTCTGCTGTAATGTTTGTGTATGTTGGGAGAGAAAGTCATTGTTGGGTCAGTGGTCGTCACGTGACCTGCAGTACATCGCCTCACAGCCCAGCTGTGGTTATCAGCTAAACCCTGATCACATCAGCAAACTCTGTGTGTGTGTGTGTGTGTGTGTGTGTGTGTAGGTGTGTGTGCTAGCTGAATGACCTACAGAGAGGACATCACACGCAAACATCCCAAATTTCTGCAAACACACAGTGGATGTCTCTTCTTCAGTGGTGCATTGTGGGTAAAAGAAACATCTGGATGCTATAAAAACATAAAACTGACTCCTCTCTTGTGTCCACCTCGATTTAACCTCTTTCTCCTCTTCGTCCTCTATGTCCTCCTCTTTTTTCTTTTCTCGTCCTCATACCTTCTTCTTCCATCTTTCGACATTTTTCTCTTTCCTTCGTTTCTCGTTCTTCTCTCTCCTCTTCTTCTCTCTTCTTTGATGTGTCTTCCTCTTTTCTCTCCTCTCGTTTTCGTCTCAACACATCATCATCATCATCATCTTCCCTCTTCATCTCTTCCTCCAGATAGAAAGTTTTCACCTGTGGTTTCTCAGCGTTGGCGCCTCAAGCACAAAGATCTCCTCCTAACACCTCCTCAAAGCCTCTACCACCACCTCCATAACACACACACAGAAATCCATATTTGAATTCAGTTATCTAATGTTATTGAGGCCTGTCATGTTGCGGTGGGCTGTACGTTCGATGTTCGGATGGGGAGATTTGGGAGTCGTGAGTGCGTAAATTATTCATCACCCCTTGAAATGCAAACGACAGCCGAGGCGAGGCGAGGGAGCCGCCACGCTATGTAGGTCACTTCCTATCTCGCATGGCCGCGGTGCTGGAGGAGAGGGAGGTATTGAAGTGAAGCGCCCGGCTGATGAATCGCCAATCAGAGACGCACGCAATCACCATCGACAGAAAGTGCAGGTAATGGCGAGGACAACTCTTCTTCACTGGTTTCCTCAGAGGGACGAACGTCTCTGTGAACTAGTGAAGATTTGACTCCAGCAGAGGTAACTTCTACTTTAAAATAAAATATAAAATCTCACTCGAGGTGAACTCTGTTTCTAATGTCACTAACTTTTTGTTCATGTGCAAAAGTGTTTTATATCAAATTGAATAAACTAATTAAAATGATCTGCAGAAAAAAGAGTTTCAGAGGAAGTCTTAATCAGTCTCCTTTTTGTGTTCTTGCCAAATCGTGGTGCACGCAGCCACACATGGACTGACTGCTGCATGTAATGTTAACCTGAAATTCACGAGTGCAAGTTCCACCTGGAAACCTTTAGCTATACACTGCTAGTTGTGTGCTGCGGTTAGCGCACAGCTAGCAAGCTAATTGGTGTGTGCATCACTATAGTGAGCGAAGATGAAACGCTGCTCCCTGCGTCTTTTAAATCACTTGCATTCAATCTGAAAACAGGGCCGCAGGTTGAACAACATGTTTCCTCAAAACAGTGTGAAATGGTGCAACAGGCTTTGAAGTGTATTTTCTCTTGTTTGATGGGTGTTTCAGAGGTGTTACCCAATCAACAGCAGTGTAACCCTGTCTTATTAAAAAGGGGGGAAAATTTGGGCTCCTGGTCGGCTACAACACCAACAGAATAAGAGTTGTGGTGAAGACATCATTGACATTGCATCACTGCAGTGTGGTATGTAAATGGAAATACATTAAACATATAGTTTAACTGCGTAATACAGTGCAATACCAAACTGGAGGGTTAGAGCCACCGCAGGGGTGTGTGGATGACCGGGGTAGAAATATAGAGTGAAACAAAGTTAAATAAATATGATTTATGTAGAAGAAATAAACAAGCAAAAGTTTGCTGATGCTGTCATGCTAAGTTTTATTTGACTAAGATTCATCTGGAATCCTTTTGAGCAATTGTTTCCCCAAGTATTGTTAATGATTGATAAAAAAAAAAAAGAAAGAAAAAAATTATTTGCATTTTCAGTTTAAAAGCATAAGAGATGCTTCTCAGTTTACCTTTTGGGAAAGTGTTTGTTCAGTGTCCATACCAGCTTGTTCTGACTCCTAACACGTCAAACATGGCAGCTTGGTCAGTCCCCTTTCACTTCAAACTATGACACTGTAGGTACCCCTCTTGCATTTTGCTTTGATGTGCTGTCAGCATCAGGTGATGTAGTATAAAGAGTGAGGAAATTCACATCAAGGAGGTGGAGTGGATGGACGGGTCAAACAAACCCAGGACTTTCACTCAGGAGACTGGGGGTTTGTGTCCTGTGTGAAACTGAAAGTCACCATTGACTTCTTGTTAACTTATGTAACTAACTTATTTTAACTCAAATCATGATCTTTTCCCAAACACAACCAAGTAGTTTGTGTGCCTTTATTTTAAAAGTCTATCTGGACGTTACATATTTATTATTGTTGCACATGTGAAACTGACGTCAGAGGGATACATACAGCTTTGAAGTGAAGCACCACTGACCAAGCTGCCGTATTTGAAGAGTTGGGAATAAGAGCACGTTGGTTCATACAGTGCAGAAATGTTTGAAAAGTTCCTTATTTTCACCTACCTCGGTCCCCAGAAGGGACTTGGTCTGTCTTTGATACTTCTGTCTCTTCAAAATAAATAAAAAGGAAAGTATCATGCATTTGGCTTTTTTTCCCCGTTGTATTGAACCTGCACCGAACGGTGTCTTCTGTGTACCGTTACACCACTAGTCTCTTCAGGACCCTGCGATCTTTTAGTTGCAAATTAAGTGAAATTAATCCAACTTCTGATTGCAGAAGTTTTCCACATAACGATGATCCAGCTCAAGCCAAATTTCCAGAATCAAGCCTCAATCTAAAGAAACAAACTTCTGCGTAACTGTGAGTTCAGACAGAAAATTGAATATTTTTGAACTGTTCAAAGTCAGATATTGGATTCTACCAGATTCCACATCATCACTCGTACTTTGAAGCTGAATCATTTGGATGAACTGGACCGTCCAGCTGCTGATGGAGCAGGCAGCCACCAGGGGGAGCTACTTTAAACTCACCTCTAACAGGAATGAATGGGGCTTCCTCCTTTTACCATAAAATTTAACTTAAAAAAAAAAAAAAAAAAAAAATCTGTGACCTCCCTTTTTCTCTCCATCTCTCATGGAAAAAGGAGAATTTTCATTCATCTCCTTGGCGGGGGGGACGTCTGTTGTCTCCGTGGAAACAGGCAGCCATTTTAGATTCTCACAGGGAAGCTGATGGTGTAAATGCGGCTGCCATCAATCAAACTGTGGTTCCCCGTGGTGACAGGGCTTCTGATCCGAGCTGCAGGGAGAAACTCTGCTCTCTCTCTCTCTCTCTCACACACACACACACACACACACACACATATATATATATAATACAGTGGATTTAAAGGTGGTGCATCCTGATAATAACTTGAATATTTTATAATGTTTGAAAATACTGTATATTCATATAAATAAATAAATTCCATGTAAAAAGTAGTTACATCCCACATTCACCATATATACATTTTTTAGTTTATGTGTGTTTTTGACACGTTGACACATAAAAACATGCTTTCCAAATTATATTCTAGCTAAAATGAACTCATGGTGCAGACTTGACGGTAAAGTGACAAAGGAAATGGTGATGCGATGATGAAGTTGCTGGTTGTCTTGAAATGAAATTAAAACTTATTAACTCTCCACTGATTAATAGTTTTATATTGGTGCTAAATCAGAGGACTAATATAAAATGCATTTAAACTTTGGTTACTTTAGGTTCTGATTTTATTTCCCCATGTTTTTATGGCTTGTTTTTGCCACTGACAGGCCCAGATTGTTATATTCTAAATGTTTGACAGCAGAGTTTAGAAGAAAGTATCACTACAGAGATGAATCTTATTTTAAAAAGAGACACAGCTGTTATATCGCTCTGTCCAAAGCAACCAGACTCCACTAACAAAAACAATAACTTTACCTTTTTAGTGTGCCGCTCCCTCGATCGGTTAGTTTGCTTGTGTTATAGTGAGACTTTTGGTGTTTTAAAGGGTTAAAAATCAATTGAAGCAGTGGTAGAACTGAGAGGTAAAATTACTGTTTTTGCTTACTGAGTATGGTCCCTTTTGACAAATCCATATACCAGATCTAAAAGAAATCTTACTCTTTAACATAAAGGTCTTATTCTGCAGGGATCTTTTCTATAATGTCATGAGACACGTAGAATAACAGTCTGAGCGTGTCAGTGGTGTACTTTGATGGTGTACAGTTACCTGGAGGGTTTACATTACAGCCCATTTTGTTGTTGCCGGCTGCTGCTGCTGTCTTGCTCGATTCTTGATCAATTTAAAAAACTATTGTCCCCATTATTCATTTGGACACAAAAAGTGTCATGGTTTTGAGTGTCATTTCTTCCCTTGTGTGTATTTACTTCTCGTCGTTGTCTGTTTTCCGGCCTTTTTTGTCCCTAATCACCTCCCTAGTGGATTTAGTCTTGTGTCATTTCTCTTCAGTTGCTAGTTCATCTTAATTTTTGCGGTCAAGACTCACACTGTTTTATTTGTGTCTCCTTGTGTTTTTTTGGACTTCACACACTTGGTTTACCTTGCCTGCCTGTTTGCTGGTTTTGTACGTTTTTCTGTGTTTTTGTATTTAACTCTGGATCTCACATCAGCTCGTTGCATGTCTGCATTTGGGTCCATTCTGTTGTTACCCTGCTTGACAACATGACAAAACCATGGGTAAGTAGGGTCCAGATTGAAAAACACACAAACCAGTCAAATGTTTTGACACGCTTCTCATTCAAATATTTAATTTTTTTTTTTTAGGAGAAATGGTTCAGATTATACCAGCAGTGTGCATCAAAGCAAAACCAATACCTCTGATAGAAATATCATTATCGTGAATTCTTTTGGCCGCAATAATCGTGTAGTTAAGATCAGTCCTATTTTCAGGATAACGGACTGTCGGACAAACGGACTTTTGGTCCAATGGGTCATTTCTCAGACTGTTGGGTTTTCAGAATAATTGGCCACCAGATCAATGGGAAGTCCCCAAACATTTAGCAGATAAAGAGCCAGATATTTCCCTCAGGAGTTGGTGGAGACCAAAAACAGAGATAAAAGAGAGTGAATGTTTGCATTGCATTCATCAGGTTGATACTCAGCTGAGATGCTATTGCAGCTCTGTGTCTGCTGAATGTTTCAGTAGGCAGCTATTTGCTAACAAGTGTGTGATGGGATTCCTCTGCCCCCAAGTTGCTGAAAGAATCCATAAAGAGAGTCCAAATATTTTTTTTCGGATTGCAACAACGACTAACCAAGCTGGCTTGAAATGTGCTCTGGATATTTATGGTCCCCAAAGGATGAATCAACGTGATTTGACCTTTCTGCTAACGCTGAGATCAGGGCAAAGTTCCCATCTGCACACAAGAAATATCAGAAACTACAGTAATAGTGGTCAAATAGTCATAAAATTTACTGACTGCATTTAAGCTCCCCAGAGGATGATCCCATGACCTTTCCTCAGGTGTCTAAAAATAGCTCTCCATCTGTCTGTCTTCCTACCTTGTATTTAAGGAGCATAGCGTGTCTCTCTGCAGGGTTTTGGCTTTGAAAAGGTTTTTTTTTAGGGGGGCTGATTTCTTGCATAAAGAATGAGGAGAAGATTTGGAGCTGAATTAAGAAACACGAAGCCGGAGAGAGCAGCTGAGTCTGCAGGAGGCTGATTAACATTTAATACAACTGAGAGACAGATAGACAGGCAGAGACTGAGCTGTCTGTGTTACTGAAGGAATTCATATGAGCTGATATAAATGAAGAGAAACAACATCACAACAGTCAAAACATTTGGTTTCCTGTCTTGTCAAATACATTAAATTAAAAAATCCTGGAAGTATTTCTCCGTAACATAAATGGTCATTCCACTGATTTTATACATGAAGTTTGCTGTTTTTGTCACAAGGAGTAAATGGTGAAGACAGTTGTGCAGCTGATTGTTGTCTCTGGTTCTGGGGGAGCTTTATAAAGTTTGAAAAAATAACTCTTGTGATATCAGCAGGGGTCTGATGAAAGATGCTGTTGAGTTGCATTATAGAAATTTAAGTTTTTAAGTAATTTTGAGGCTTGAACTATTTTAGGGATAAAGGTCAGGACATCTCAATCTCTGCTGCTTCAGTTTCACCTTTTTTTAATGAATGAATGAATAAATTAGTTAATTTTGGTCCTTATATATGAAAAAATAAGCAATTTTCCAAAATTACATAAAGAATAAGGCTTTAAAGTTGGAGGAAAATTAAAATATTAAGTGAAAAGGAGGAGGCTGAAGCTATTGTTTATTGCACCTACCCTTTTTACATAACCATTTCTGTTAGGCAACCATTTAGCGCTATTTTTGCTTCAACTTTATTGAAGTGCAACACAAAAACTTTGGACTTTTACTTTAAATATTCAAGATTACTAAGCAACGATCATTTGCATTACCGCCTGCTTCAGACTACACTACATTTGTGTCTGTTAAGATGGTCTTTTGTCGTGTTTCAATCCAAATATTTCACAAATTTTGACCGAATTTTAAGTAAAGGTCAGAAAAAGAAAATTTGACTGAAAGCTCGCTTCCATCCACTGTCGTTATATGATTAGTAGGAGTTGGTTCATCA
Source organism: Lutjanus argentimaculatus (assembly GCA_034769285.1). Lineage (NCBI taxonomy): Eukaryota > Metazoa > Chordata > Actinopteri > Lutjaniformes > Lutjanidae > Lutjanus > Lutjanus argentimaculatus. Next base: position 6,560,439 of record JAWZSL010000023.1, read on the forward strand.
GCAGGTGGTGCAAATTCTTCACTCAGAAAATCATTAGAAGAAAAGGACTCACTTAAATTAAAAGAGTGCCAAGTGAGCCTCAAACAGTCCAAAAAAATAAATAAATAAATTTTAAAAAAAAAAGTGGAAAGCAGGATGGAAATATGACGTTTCTGTGTGGATGTGTTATAGAGCCATGGGAGCGATGAGGTGACTGTTGGAGCAGAAACACCTGATCAGACATGTGAGTCATATGTTCATTACATCAAGAACTTAGTCAGAAAAGGTGTTTCCATCAACCATTAAGAGCATTAAAGTTTTCATGAAACGGAAACCAATCAGATTGTCATTTATTAGAGTCTGGAAGAAGGACTCATCTTTCTAATGACTGTTTTTGAGTTGATATCAATGCTACATGAGGGCCGCCCCCTAAATGATGGGAGTCATCAGTCAAGAAGACAGCAGGTTGACTCACATTTTGTCAGTTGAATTGACTTACTTTTGTTTTTAAGCTGCGTCCTTGTTCACAGAGCAATGTGGCAGCAGCATCGCAAGCTGTGAACGTTACAAAACCCGGCAGGAGAGACGCTCAGTGGTGTGCTGGAATTTTATAACAGAACTATGAGCAGAACATTCGTTTTTACTTTCTCTGAATGTGTGGAAATCTGATGTGAACAATCATTAAAGCACTATAGAGGTGATCAAAAAGAGTGCAAGGCAGCTACAGCTATATATAGGATTCTTCAGCTTGTCCCCATAGATGAACCTTTTTGGACCACGTGGAACCCTTTCAGAGAGTTCCACCTAGAACCCAACATAAATGGTTATAACTAGAGCCATCTGTGACAGGTTTCACCCAGAATCCCCCGTGAAAGGTTTTGTCCTCCGAATCCTTCCACCTTCTAAGGGTGTTAACTCAGTTGGTTCTACCAAGAAGCCTTTTATATTCTAAGGGTTTCATCTAGAACCCACCCGAGATGTTCTACAGAGAACCCTTTTCCTCAGGTTTCATGTACCCCTTTTTGACTGACGTGGTTCTAGGGTTGGTTTGGAGCCAGAGCCTAATTTTGAACCAGTTCTTTGTGTTTCGACAGCCAATGAACCGTCTCTCGGACCTGAAAACCAGAGCCAGAGTGGCTCCCAAGGTGGTCTATTGAGAACCCTTTTATATTCCAAGGGTTCCATGTGGAACTCACTCAGGTGGCACTACAAAGAACACTTTTATATTCCAAGGTTTTCATGTAGCACCCACCCCAGGGGATCTAAAAATATATCTGACAAGGATTTCTTCTATAACCCTTGTCTTTAGAGGGTTCTACATAGAACCATATTGTGTTCTACAGATGAGGCAAAAATTATTGAATCCCATAGATTGTATATTGTGGTCATCCATCATTTTAACAATTTTATCTTTTTTACAGTCACAGTTGTTTGAATTGAGGAAACATCTGTTAACACCCAACAATCCTTGAAGAACTCTTTCTTCCAGAAAGGGTTCTTAATGGAACCCCTAATCTTACAAAGAACACTTGCAAAACCCTTCCTTCAAAAAAGAAAAAAAGGGCTCTTCAGAAACAAATGCAGAACCTCAGCCCTTCAGTCAGAACCCCGTTGGAACCCTTATTTCTACGAGTGTTGGGATCTAACAGTTGAAAGGAGCTTTTAGTAAGAAGCTGAATAAAAAGATGTATTTTCAAGGCCTTTAAAGAAAAGTGTTTTTTGGGGGGAGAGCACAAAGACTGAGAGACAAATGGACATAACAGGCAAAGACAGAAAGAGAGAATACAAGATTACTGAAAATGATAATTGTCGACATTATTGAAGATGAGGAGGACGCTCATTTTCAATAATGATGCTGCGCTCTGATTGTCCAGCTGCCAAAATCTAGACGAGAGAGGGGAGGAGGTGTTGGAAAAAGTTTCAAAATGTTGATTCACTCATCTGAGTCGCCCTCAGTTGTTACCATGCTCTCACAGCAATAAGCCTCTGAGTAGTTATGAGTCATTTGCTAAAATCCTTTCTTGCCCTGAGTTTTGCCTCTCAGGCAACATACAGGCTGCCCTACTTTATTTACGGATGCTTACAGCCACACAACCCTGAGCAAGCCTGATCTCGTATGATAATCAGATTCATTTTAAGTTTTTAATCGTAGAGCATCTGACTTCTGAAACCAAACCTACACCCACTTGTTGATTTACATTTTTTTCCCATACAGATATTTTCAACAAAGCTGCAGCAAAACAGCAGAAAAAATCAAAATAAAAACAATTATGGAGCCACAGGCCGAGGAGAATCTATAAAAATATGTTTTCTACTCATCAATACAGTACAGTCTGCGGATCATTTCTATTTAATCTTTTCTCAAGGGTGAAGTTTTCATACCACGGTTGGTGGGGACAAAAACATGGGGGTGTTCATGAGTCAGTTCATTGGTGGCAAGAGAATGAAATGAGCAGGGTGACTTTTCTCATCTCTACAAAGTCTGTTGGAACTGTGTTCTCTACCGCCCTTCCTTTTTCTCCTTCTGTGTTGTCTGTCTGTTCTTCTGTCGCCTGGTAAAAGCTGTCAGTCTGCTGCCTCTGGTATTTGGTATGTGAGGGGACGGAGAGACGCTGGGTGCTGCTGCCAGAGGAGTGCTGACTAAGATTACAACGTGCATGGGAATAAATTACAGAATCAGAGTTTGGCATACATTTCTCAGTTTCCCCTTTATGGTCTGAATAATTACTAGTCATTTACTTTATATATTAAATATTTTGGCAGTAAAATGAGGCTCATTGTTATAGGTAGATAGTGGACCAAACCACTGCAAGGCATTTGTGGGGGGATCATGCAATCTTTCAAAACCTGAAAACATATTGTTTTGCGTCTATAATTAGCACATGTCACAATAGTGAATCTCACTAATTAAGACACTGACAGTCAACAATAGTTATATTTTAAAAGTTTTCATCAAAAATTATTGCTAGGAACAATTAAGTAGACTCTGGATATTGGTAAGGCAAGGCAAATGTATTTAGCATATTCCAGCAACAAGACAATTCAAAGTGCTCTACATAAAATATAAAAAGCATAAGACAAAGTGTAAAACGAACATAAAAACAATATAAAAAGACATTTCAACCCAATCAAAAGAGTTGAATAGAAAATAAAAATACATAAAAGCAAAATAAATAAAAAGTAAAGTATAAATAACAGGGTCACGTCCCAACCATCCCTGTACCAGTTCTACACGTTTGGATATTTTGCACATGTTGTTCGATCCTGGCAACGTGTTACCGTGAGATCTGGATTACAGAGAAACGTAACTGCCAAAATCAAAAATAAATTTTAAAAATGACAAATGACAAATTATAAATTAATTAACATTCTATTACATCCACCAAAACCACCATCAAAAATCATTGTAGGCATTAATTAATTTAGCCAACAAAAAATGTGACTAAAATTGATATTTGTTTTTATTTGCATTGGCATTGATTATCTTTGTATTAATTCCCCTATTTATTTACTTACAAATTGAATTTTAAACTTTATTTATAAATGTATTCATTTTAGGGCTGGGAATCATGTAAAAAAAAAAAAAAGACCAGTTATTGGTACCAGTACCAGTATTTCTTTTTTCAGAAGTTCTTCTTTACGAAGAACACTTACAGTGATTGGCTGTAGCCAAAACCATGTAAATACTCATTTTTTTCTAGATCTGGGAACCAAAATGACTGAATGCAGGTATCGTTTGAAAGCCCAAAGCCCCTGATGACTAATAAACAAACGAGGAAGCTTACGTCGCCCGGATTGGCGTCACCGGGGCCCCACCCTGGAGCCAGGCCTGGGGTTGGGGCTCGCAGGCGAGCGCCTGGTGGCCGGGTCTGTGCCCACGGGACCCGGCTGGGCACAGCCCGAAGGAGTGACGTGGGCCTGCCTTCTCGTAGGCCCATCACCCGCAGGAGGGTTCAGAAGGGGCCGATGCATTGTGGTTTGGGTGGCAGTCATGGGCGGGGGCCCCGACGGCCCAATCCCTGGACACAGAATCTGGCTATGGGGACATGGAATGTCACCTCGCTGGGGGGGAAGGAGCCTGAGCTAGTGCGGGAGGTTGAGCGGTACCGGCTAGAGATAGTCGGGCTCGCCTCCACGCACAGTCTGGGCTCTGGAACCCAACTCCTTGAGAGAGGTTGGACTCTCTTCTACTCTGGAGTTGCCGTGGTGAGAGGCGGCGGGCTGGTGTGGGCTTGCTTATAGCTCCCCACCTTAGCCACCATGTGTTGGAGTTTTCCCCGGTGAACGAGAGGGTCGCCGCCCTGCGCCTTGGGTTGGGGGTCAGGTGCCTCACTGTCGTTTCGGCTTATGGGCCGAATGGCAGTGTAGAGTACCCGGCCTTCTTGGAGTCCTTGGGAGGGCTGCTGGAAAGCGCCCCGACTGGGGATTTCATCGTTCTACTGGGGGACTTCAATGCTCACGTGGGCAATGACAGTGTTACCTGGAGGGACGTGATTGGGAGGAACGGCCTCCCCGATCTGAACCTGAGTGGTGTTCTGTTATTGGACTTCTGTGCTAGTCACGGTTTGTCCATAACGAACACCATGTTCAAGCACAAGGGTGTCCATCAGTGCACGTGGCACGAGGACACCCAAGGCCGGAGGTCAATGATCGACTTTGTAGTTGTGTCATCTGATCTTCGGCCGTATGTCTTGGACACTCGGGTGAAAAGAGGGGCTGAGCTGTCAACTGATCACCACCTGGTGGTGAGTTGGATCCGCTGGCGGAGGAGGAAGCTGGACAGACTTGGCAGGCCCAAACGTGTTGTGAGGGTCTGCTGGGAACGTCTGGCGGAACCCTCTGTCAGAGGGGTTTTCAACTCTCACCTCCAGGAGAGCTTTGACCAGATCTCGAGGGAGGCTGGAGACATTGAGTCCGAATGGACCATGTTCTCCGCCTCCATTGTTGACGCAGCCGTTCGGAGCTGTGGCCGTAAGGTCTCCGGTGCCTGCCGCGGCGGCAATCCCCGAACCCGGTGGTGGACACCGGAAGTAAGGGATGCTGTCAAGCTGAAGAAGGAGTCCTATCGAGCTTGGTTGGCTCGTGGGACCCCTGAGGCAGCTGACGGGTACCGGCAGGCCAAGCGTGCTGCGGCCCGGGCGGTTGCGGAAGCAAAAACTCGGGTATGGGAAAAGTTCGAGGAGGCCATGGAGGAGGATTACCGGTCGGCCTCGAAGAGATTCTGGCAAACCGTCCGGCGCCTCAGGAGGGGGAAACAGTTCCCTGCCAACACTGTTTACAGTGAAGGTGGGGAGCTGTTGACTTCAACTGGGGATATTGTTGGGCGGTGGAAGGAATACTTCGAGGATCTCCTCAATCCCACTGACACGCCTTCCGTAGAGGAGGCAGGGGCTGGGGACCCAGAGGTTGATTCATCCATCACTCAGGCTGAAGTCACCGAGGTAGTTCGGAAGCTCCTCGGTGGCAAGGCACCGGGGGTGGATGAGATCCGCCCTGAGTACTTCAAGTCTCTGGATGTTGTAGGGCTGTCTTGGTTGACACGCCTCTGCAACATCGCGTGGCAGTTGGGGACAGTGCCCCTGGACTGGCAGACTGGGGTGGTGGTCCCTCTATTTAAGAAGGGGGACCGGAGGGTGTGCTCCAACTATAGGGGGATCACACTCCTCAGCCTCCCTGACAAAGTCTATTCCAGGGTACTGGAGAGGAGAATTCGGCCGATAGTCGAACCTCGGATTCAGGAGGAACAATGCGGTTTTTGTCCTGGTCGTGGAACACTCTATACCCTCTGCAGGGTGCTTGAGGGTTCATGGGAGTTTGCCCAACCAGTTCACATGTGTTTTGTGGACTTGGAGAAGGCATTCGACCGTGTCCCTCGTGGCATTCTGTGGGAGGTGCTTCGGGAGTACGGAGTCCGGGGCCCTCTGCTAAGGGCTGTACGGTCTCTGTATGACCGGAGCAGGAGCTTGGTTCGCATTGCCGGCAGTAAGTCAGACCTGTTCCCAGTGCATGTTGGACTCCAGCAGGGCTGCCCTTTGTCACCGGTTCTGTTCATTATTTTTATGGACAGAATTTCTAGGTGCAGCCAGGGGCCGGAGGGATCTCATTCCACGGGATCTCATCTCTGCTTTTTGCGGATGATGTTGTCCTGTTGGCTCCTTCAAGCCAGGACCTTCAGCATGTGCTAGGGCAGTTTGCAGCCGAGTGCGAAGCGGCTGGGATGAGAATTAGCACCTCCAAGTCCGAGGCCATGGTTCTCGACTGGAAAAAGGTGGCTTGCTCCCTCCGGGTTGGAGGAGAGCTCCTGCCTCAAGTGGAGGAGTTCAAGTATCTTGGGGTCTTGTTCAAGAGTGAGGGAAGGATGGAGCGAGAGATTGACAGGCGGATCGGCGCAGCGGCAGCAGTAATGCAGTCGTTGTACCGGTCTGTCGTGGTGAAGAAGGAGCTGAGCCGAAAGGCGAAGCTCTCGATTTACCGGTCAATCTACGTTCCTACCCTCACCTATGGTCATGAACTCTGGGTCATGACCGAAAGAACGAGATCTCAGATACAAGCGGGCGAAATGAGTTTCCTCCGCAGGGTGGCGGGGCGCTCCCTTAGAGATAGGGTGAGGAGCTCTGTCACCCGGGAGGAGCTCAGAGTAGAGCCGCTGCTCCTCCACATCAAGAGGAGCCAGCTGAGGTGGCTTGGGCATCTATATCGGATGCCTCCTGGACGCCTTCCTGGGAGGGTGTTCCAGGCATGTCCCACCGGGAGGAGGCCCCGGGGAAGACCCAGGACACGCTGGAGGGACTCTGTCTCCCGGCTGGCCTGGGAACGCTTCGGGATTCCCCGGAAGAGCTGGAGGAAGTGTCTGGGGAGAGGGGAGTCTGGGCGTCCCTGCTTAGACTGCTGCCCCCGCGACCCGGTCCTGGATAAAGAGAAGAAGATGGATGGATGGATGGATGGAGGTATCATTTGACTGGAGAAGTTTCGATACAACTTGGCACTGGTTATTTTAGCAGATACCCATTAATTGATTTTTTTTTTAATTATTTATATTAATTTCTGTATTATTCCCCTATGCATTCTCCCCTTACTTTCATCTTGAAAGTTATTTATTTCTGTTTGTTGTTGTTATTTTACCTTTATTCATGCATTTCTGCTTTATCATGTAAATGAGGGGGCTGTCATGTCACAAGGTCAAATTTTGCCTTTTGGTTGATCAACATCATTAACACTTGGATCTGGATGAGTGGATGTTTCTGAAAAAAAGAAAGAAGAAGAAAGTAAAGAAGAATAAAAAACAGTCCTGTAAAAGTCGCCCATGGGATGGACTGATCTAAACAAACAGCTCTGACTCACTGAGGGAGATGAAGCCTTTTATTTGTGTGACTGAAATCTCCTGGCACCACTGAGAGATCACTAAGCTGAAAACCAAACAGTACCGGAGATATTTTTATTTATTTTTTTTTTTGTTTCTTAGTCAATTACGACACACCCACGTAATAATTATTCCTCCTGTAGCTGAATCACAGACGAAGCTCTGGTTCCCCCCCAAAGCAAACGATGTGAAACACTTGATACTGAGCGAAGAAATGAGCCAAACACTAAAAGATAATTTATGTAGAAATATGCAGACGCTCATTGGCCTGTGGCAGACCTCAGAGGGCTTCACTTTGGCTCCCTGTAATCAAATGATACAGCAGGAGCGGACGACTGGCTGCTTGTCATTGTTTGTGGTGGTGTTTTGTCAGAATTAAGACCACATTTCCCATCAGCCCCGCATTTCCCTCAAAAAACATTCCAGCAAATCTTCTCTCCAAATCTGATCCAGTCTCTTTGCATTTTAATTTTGTGTCCACTTCACGTGTTTGTGGTGATTTATCAGCGCTGAAACACAACCTGGAACAGCTCGAACAGTGTAAACGTGTGGATGAAGACGTATTCTGTGGAGGCAGGATGTGTTTTTTGGGATTCAGACAGTCAGCCTCTGCTGCAGGCTGCCTCACTGGATCTCAGCCTGCTGCAGACCTGAACAGCATTTTAAAAGCCAGCAGGCTGCTCACAGCACCACAGCGTCCCATTTCTACCACAGACAGTACTGACAGCAGAGCTGGAGAGTAATGAAGTACACTTACTCAGGTACTCTACTCAAATACAGTGTTGAAGCACCTCCATCCTACATTTTCCTCCCCAGGTTTCATTTCAAGGTAAATATTGTATTTAATACTGTAAATTTATCTGACAGGTATATTTTATTTCTTTGCAGATCAAGATTATGAATATAAAGCATTACTTTACATGTTATGGTGCCTTTTTAGCAATGCAGCAGCAATTCTCCAGGGGTGTCAGTGCTGTTCTGTTCACCAGCACCATGCCATTAATCTGATGGACCCAGTAAAAACCAATAGTCCAAAAAAATGTCCCATTGGACACTGGATTTGTCCGGGAAGCCTGTTATCCTGAAAACAAACGCTCATTCCTCCAAAAATACATACTACTAAACCTAACAACTGATGACATGACTTTAGACTTTGAAACTGTGTGCAGTGCATATATCAAAGTCCAATTTTGCATGCAGGTGTACACATATAGCCCCCGCATTTAAAAAAAAAAAGGTCAAGTGACATTTTATAAAGAGTGAGAAAGTCTGCGTTTGGAGGAGGTGAGATGGTGGGTTTGTGTCCCACGTGAGAGTGTTGTGGAAGTGGTTTGGTTACAAAACATCAGATGAACAATAAACCACAGAAATATGTAAGAAGTGCAAGAAGAAGGCAGCAAAAAGAGCAATAGCACAAACTAATTTCACCACCTCCAGCAGAGACATCTGGTTGAGTACAAGCAGAGACAATAATCCAGCAAGAAGAGACTCTACAGCTATTATTATTATCATTATTATTATTATATTATTATTGTTATTATTATCATTATTATCATTATTATTATTATTATACCACACCAGGATCATGCAATCGCTTCCATGTGTGCATGAGTGAGTGAGTGTGTGCGTGATCAACACTATGGGACCAATCAGCTTAATTTTGTTTTTCTGCAAATTCATGACTGTAGGCTGAAGGACTGCAGCGATTCCCAAAAAAAAAAAAAAACTTGTCTTGAAAACCCCTTTTTTATGCCTCCATGCTGCTGCTGGTCGTGGCCACGGGAAACTTGGATTTAAAGATGAACTGATTAAATTTTGGTGGTCAAAGGTCAAAGGTCATGGTGACCTCACTAAACATACTTCAGTCAGACAACTCACGTTTATTGCAGCAGCAGAACATGGTTAGAGTTTGGCGTCCGGGCTCTGACCTCGTCACTCCTCACAGATTGTGTTTACATAGAGCTGTAGAGGAGTGATGAGCAAATTCTTGAATCCCCCGTCGGAGCCTGCAGGTGGATGCTCGGGTGGTGGTGGGGCTGAACGAGCAGGCAGTGACGCTGTTGCAGGGCAGCAATGGCGCTGACAGGCAGAGGGAGAGATGGGAGGTTTAAATCGACAGCCAGATTGGGAGGGTGCGTTTGGTATGATTGCGGTGCAGCTCGAGTTTCCTGCCTGAACTAACTCGCAGGCGTCATTACATTTTTCATAACTCAAGAATTCATACGCTAATTATGACCAAATTATATACAAATGTCTACTCGGATAAAATGATGAGGTATTGACATTTTATATCTAAAAGCTCAAAGGTCAGCTTCATCATCATAATGTTCAGCTCTCTATCAGTCCTCTGTACTTCTCTGTAAAAACAGACAGCATGTTTCTCACTGGAATCACACACACGTACAGTCAGAACTTCCATTTTGCCACAAAAAATACACATAAGAACATTTATTGAATTCCTTTAAAGTTACATAGTGGCAAATTCCATATTAAATTCCTTCAGAGTCTTCACTAAATACTTTATATGAGACCGGACAGACATGGATGTAAACTCTATTTCCATTTTAAAGGTTGAGTCAGTAGGATTTGTCCGAGTGGTTCCTAAACGCATCAGGAAGTCAAATACAAACGTTCCGGGTTGGTGAAATGTCCCGCGCACAACAAAACAGTGAAGACAAAAATAAGGAAATACAGGCAGACAGCAAGGAAAATGTTGCAGATTGTACCTTTAATTCTATTTTTTGACCGCTCTGTTTTATACAACTGTTGACAGCTGATTTTGTCTCTCTTCTTAACCGACCACTAGAGGCCACAAGTGATCAACAGCTGCTTCAGTTCGAAATCTTGTTTCAGCTCAGGACAACATTTGTGGGGGTCGTCTTAATGTTGGTGTAACGTTACAAGTTGCAGTTGCAGTGGCATTGCAGTAGGTGCTTCACCAGCTGTTGCCTGGTGGGGATCTGCGCTCTACTGAGTGACCTCCTCTAGTAGCATTTTATTTATTCATTTATTTTTTATCATGTAATGACTTAGGTTTCCTCTGAAAATTAAATGTCTAACTCAACTTTACCCAGTTTAATAGTTAAAAAAGTTGATTTTTAAAATAGACACATTGCACAAGTAAAGCTTAAATAAGCAGTGTTAATACAGATGTTCCTCGTTCCAAATGTCACTTTCTCCTGGTTCTACTTTTGCTTTTCTTCTCCACCCGCCTCCATCAATCATTTTGCTTCCATTCCCTCGACCACCGTACTTTCCCTCCTGTTCGTCTCCTCACTTTTGTCTCATTCCCCTCTCTTCCTGAGTCACTCTTTCTTCCCCAACTTCCCCCCTCGCCTCCCTCTGTTTCTGTCTATCTTTGTCTTTTGTTTCCTCAAATGTCCTCCGATTCCCTCACCGGCGTCACCGTTGTCTCCTCTTTTTTTTTTTCCGCCTCCTTTTCTTCTCGCTCCTCTCCCTCGCCAACTCTTTCTCCCGTTCCCATCTCTTTTTTTCCCCCCCTCCCCTTCCATCACGTTCGTCCTCTCGTTCATCTCATTCCTCCTGTTTCCTGCCTTCTGAAACATCAGCGCTCACAGCGGGCCGTCGAACCACCCGCCGACTCTACCCACAATTCACCTCTCCTCATAATGAGGACGGCGGGCGCTCGCAGTGTAGAGTTCAAACACTGAAAGCAGCAATTAAAACAAGTTTATGAGTCAGTTTTGGTGAAGGGGTGAAAGCGGGACTGTGGCGTTTGATGCTGCAGTCAGCTGTCAGTGTTTTCCTCTGATGTGAAGCTTTTAATGTCTTTCTTATGATAATTCTGACACAAAGACTTTTATTCTGCATCTGCTGCAGCGACTGATCAGATTTCCGTCTGTTGAACAACACAAAATGTGATCAACATAAAATCAAAACAGACTCATCAGCACTTATTTGATGTACAGAAAACTGTAGTATAATGTAGTTTTTCACTTTTTCCACACAAGAAGATCCACCAAACCATTTATAGCTCATATTTTATTTCACTGAAATTTGAAAATTTGGCCGTTTCCAGCCCTTCAAAATCCTGTGTTACGTGCTGTTAGTCAGTCATTATAGCATTATCTTTCAAAATAATGACTAAATACAGTATGAACACACGCTGTGGAAAAGCTGTGACTGTGCTGAGTTTACCTGACAATGATGGCTAGACAATCCACACCAGCAGTTTGGCACTTAACCATCGTTTAGCTGGTGGAGTTCAGGAGTTTCAAGCATCTTTGTTGATTATTGAATTTAAGGTAGAGAACTGGAAACTGAGCTGCAACAAACTGCCAACTGTATTAATAATCGATTAATCAATTTGAGTCCTTTCTTAAGAAAAAAAAAAGTTAAAATTCTCTGATTCAGTCTTCTTAAAGAGACAGTTCACTCCCCAAAAATCAAAATACATGTTTTTCCTCTGGCTTGTAGTGCCATTTATCCATCGAGATTATTTTGGTGTGAGTTGCAGAGTTTCGGAGACATCATCAGTCTTCTCTCCAAAGTAATGGGACTAAAAGGCACTCGCCTTGTTATGCTCAAAGCACCAAAAAAAATAAATAAAATAAATAAAAATAAAAAAATTTGAAAAACACAGACCGTGTTGTGAACAATTTACTACTTTCTTTCTGAGGTAAAATCTACTGGATCACTACTTTTTTCCTACTAGAAAGAAAATAGTTCCTTCATGAAACTGTGAATCATCTTGGCTCATGAAAATAAACACTGGTTTTGAATTTTTCAGGTGCATTTTTTTGGCACCACAAACTGAGTTTTTATTTATTTAGTCCCATTATATTGGAGAAAGGGCAGATGGGCATTATCTCCAAAATTCTGCAACTCACACCGCAAAATCTACGTGGATAGATAGCACTACTGGCCGGGGTAAATATGCATTTTTGTTTTTGGGGTGATCCGTCCCTTTAAATGTGAATATTTTCTGGTGTCTTTAATTAATCCTCTGTGACAGAAAACTGAATCTTTTGGTTGTGGTCAAAACAAGACATCTGAGGATGGCACTGGTTTTCTGACATTTTATCAACAAAACAACTAATCAATCAATTCAGAAAATAATCCGTAGACTACTTGCCAATTAAAATAATAATTGGTTGCAGCCCTAAATGGGAATATGTCTGCTTTGGAGGGTGAAATAATGGAACAAAATGTATTTTCATAATGTGCACCCCTCTTTTACCAAATTTACAACTGGGGTTTTCTTTGCTATAGTTCAACACGACATGATTGGTTCAGCTCATCCTAATCATAAAAACGAACCTACAAGTACAGGTATACGACTGATATTTACATATTTAAAGAGCGAGAAAGTATATATGGAGAAGGTGAGGTTGATGGATGGCTCAAACAAAGAAAAGACTTTCACCCAGGAGACCAGGGTTCATGTCACATGTGAAAACAAAGGTAAAAGTCGATTTATTTCAAGTTTACATTATGTTACACACATGACTTGTGTAACATACTCACATAAACCAAACCATGATCTTTTCCTAAATCTGTCGGGTCATTTTTGTGTCTAACCAAACCGTGACTGTTTCACAACTTTAACCACATTTTTAACATAAAAAACTTGCATCACAAGACTTAAGTACTGTACTTGAAGTCTGGTGAGCCTGTCACTGGTGCTCTACACCAATCATATTGTTTTAGGAGTCATTGGCAATTGACCTGTTCTGTTGTTTAGGTATGAGAATGGTTTCAAGGCAACATTTCCCAACCTTTTGGCTGGTGAACCTTTGAAAAGAAGAAGCTTCTACTTTTGATTCTTCGTCCAACTTGTGAACAGGAGTTGTGAGCATTTGAGGATTTTTTTCAGAGAGCTGAAAGGGTGAAACTGTCCAGTATTCAAAAGAAAAAATGCCCCAAATTAGAGAAAAATTAAGATAAATTAACATAATTTTGGTGGTGTTTTCTTTTTTTTTTTTAAATCTCTTTAATCATCTTCAGATCCAACATATTCATCTTGGGACCCCCTGGCTGAGGACTGTTGTGCTACAGGCTGTGTCTTAACTTGGTGACAGGGTTTGATGTTCACCCAGTATGTAGATTAATCCTCTGTAGCTTCAAAACTCTTTCCCTGAAGTGATCTAAATGATTAGTGCTGTGCAGTCATGAATTTAAAAAACTTTAAGAAATATGTAGAATCCTAATTTTAAGTGGAAAATGGAAGATTGGCTGCAACAAATACGAGAAATAACAGATTACTCTGCTGATTCATGCCTTTTTTTGCTCAGTTCAGTTTCACAGTCACTGAGCAGTTACGAGCAGGACGGTACAAAACTGTTCGGGTCAGTCAGAAGTCAACTTTCAAACTTTAAACAAGGAACTAAGATACTGTTTGTCACGGCTGAACTGACAACAGCGCCCTCTGCCACCTGTGAGAGAATGTGAGACAAAAAGTGCTCAACCCCAGCACTCGAGTCAAAGTATAGGTACTCCTGATCTTAAAAATACTCAAGTATTCAAAAGAACAAGTACATTTTCTAATATCATAACATTGCTGTATTGTTTTCACAATGCATTTACAGAACCTTGTAACTCTGAAACCACCTGATGATGCATTGACTTGTTCATAGAACCACTATGCTACACAAAGCCCATAGAAAGACCTGTAAAAACTTCAGCATAGAAATGCAATCACAAACAAAAAGGACATTGTCATTTTCTGATGTAACATTATTAAAATCACAGCATAAAATTAGCAGAGATTTGAGATTGAGATTTAATTTTGTCTTTCTCCTGCTGTCACTATCAGGCTACTGAGTTTTATTTGAATGAAAGAGGGAGAGCTTGCTTGTTCTTGTTACAGACGCGCTTTTACATCAGTCCCAGTTGAGAGCGGGTAATGCAGGTGATTGGTTTCCTTCTGTGAGGAACACAGCGTGCGGCCAATCACATTTTAGAAAAGAACAAAAAAAGCAACAGCTGACTTCAAAGCTCTGCTTAGTTTAAAAGTAACGAGTAACAACAACCTTCCTAGAAATGTAGTGGAGTCAAAAGTAGAATATTTGTCTTTGAAGTGTAGTGGAGTGAAAGTCATAAGTTTATTCAAATAAAGTACAGATACTAAAAAAAATTTACTTAGGTACAGTACTCAAGTAAATGTACTTTGATACTGTTCACCACTGCACTTCATACTGTACAATATTTCATGCAGGTGAATTTATAATTTTTAATTATTAATTTCAATGTGCAATATTCAACACTTCAATTAGATGTATTAATATTCAGTGTGCAATAATATTCCCTATTCCCTCTGTGCAATGGTGTAAATTCAACTGTTGAGTCTCCTGTTCCTCTTTTTATATTCATCTAATTATAGTGTATTTTTATTTCTATATTTCCTCTGTTTAAATTGTTCAGATTTTTTATATTTCCACTTGCTTATATTTTTTATATTTATTTATTTATTTTTTATTGATTCTTCTTTATATTTTGCTATCCACTTTGCAACACTGTAAATTTCCCTGTTGTGGGACTAATAAATGAATATCTTATCTTATGTCAACTGTTTCATTAGGACCTAATCGCTAGTGTTGATTTAACTGACGTAAAAAACACCTATTACGTTTAGAATGTGTAAATTTAATTTTAATCATAAACTCTTTTTATTTTATGCATGTAATCTTTGTGAAACTTTAGGTTTGTCTCTGCAGTAGCTTCTTGTTTTAAATATATCCTAAATACACACATGTAAATGACAGCAGTGAGCCTGCGCACTGTGAACACACCAAGGGCGTAAATTCATCCATCAGCGTGTTGAATTTTCAGGTGATATTAGAAACACAGCAGAGGAGGAAATCAAACATCATCTCATGGCTGGAAGCATCTGTGTTTATGTTCATATATGGAGAATATGAGGAGCCTGACTTCAATCTATACAGCCTCAGATAATGAACACACACACACACACACACACAGACAAACAGATGCACACTCTCTCTCCTCTGGAGCTCCATCTGTGTAATGACATCTCACGCTTGGTTAGGACTCTGCTGCATAATTAGAGCTCTGGCAGCTGATGGATGGCACTGCAGCACCTCCACCCTGCCGACCTTGGCCTCACCTCGGCCGGGTCTGAACAGGTCTGCACAGGTCTGAAACTCTACCTGAACCAGGAGAGGAGCTGCAGCGTGGACCAAAAAACGAGGTTTTAAACCTCACTGTTCAGCCTTCAGAGGGCCTTTTTATTACAGACAGTTTGACCTGTCGCAGCAAGAAGAAAAGATTCAATCACACTCTTAGTGCTAACTAGAACCATAAAGGGTTCTTTTTGGTTCCTGGTAGAAAGCTTAATAAAGATTCAACTTGGAACCCTTTAAGAGAGTTCTACCTAGAACCAAAAGGGTTATACTTAAAATTATCTGTGAAAGGTTTATCCCAGAACCCCCTATGGGAAGTTCTACAGAGAACCCTTCCATGGTGTAATGGGTCCACCCAGAACCTCTCTTGGGGTTCTATCCAGAACCTTTCCACCTTTTATGGGTGCTAACAAGAATTCATCCAGGTGGTTCTACTGAAAACCTTTTTTTTATTCTAAGGGTTTTATCTAGAACCCACACAGGGGGTTCTATTTAGAACCTTTTCGTATTCCAAGGGTTTTATCTAGAACCCACCAGGAGTGTTCTACTGAGAACCTTTTTTATATTCCAAGGGTTTTATCTAGGACATATCCAGGGGTTCTACTGAGAACATTTCTATATTATGCTTCAAAAGAACCCTTGTCGAAAGAGTTCTTCAAAGATTTCAATAATCATTCTTTCAAACCTTGCTTGCAAAAAGGGTTCTTTGGATGAAAAGGGTTCTTAATGGAACCCTTGACAAACCCTTTCTTCTAAAAAGGGTTCTTCAGAAGCAAATGGTTCTGGTAGACCCTCAGCCCATCAGGAAGAACCCTTTTGGAACCCTTATTTCTAAGACTGTACAATAATGATTGCTTTATTCTGTTTAGATGTGTCATGGAACCATTTAGTCAACACCGGGCCCCCACACACCTGAATGGAATGCAGCCTTTTTATTTATGTTATTACAAAAGCTGTTAGTTTGAATCTTCCCTGGAGAAACCTCATACTCTTCAGACTCCTGTTATGTTGACATTTTCGTGTATTCGTTTTTTTATATGTTCCTTTCCTTGTGCTTTTACTCCTTCTTGTCTTTCCCCTTGTGATACTGATTGGTCCGTGTTGTCCCACCTGTGTTATTACTCCCTGTCTATTTTCCGTGTTTCTGTTGTCATGTCGCGTTGATTGGTGTTTATCTCGTGTGTCCAGTGTGTCTCGGTTTTGGTTCTCTTCTGATTTTCACCAGCTGTTGTTGAATTTCCCTGACCCTCGCAGAAACACCAATGACTTGTACGGCATTTCTGTCACTGTTACTGCAACACACCTGGAATATAAAAATAACAGACACAACCTCTGACAAGATGACACCATGATGATCTGATAAACAGACTGTTCTGTGATCTTACTGACACATAAAAAAAAAAACGCCTGTGTTACATCTGTAATAACAGCTTCCTACTTTAGCGAGACGTTTTGTCCTGTCATAGTAGAAAAAGCTCAGGTGTTACTGATAACATTATTGATGACTCTGGTTTAGTGTCCCAGCATGCAACAGAACCAGGACCCTGAAACTGAAGCAGCTAAATACAACTCAGACATCATTCATTTTATTATTTACACCTGTGCTCTTACTATTACATATTTGTTCATATGAAAATTCTGCTAAACCTTTTTTTTCTTCAGTAATTTAAATCTTTTAAGATTTCATCAGGGATTTTTTTAGAGTGTTTCTTTCTCTTAGTCTTTTTCACTTCTCTCTCTATCACATCGCTGAGGAGGACGAGGCGTGACTCTACCGTAGTTGTGGGACTGGGACAGGACAGCAGTACGTGTGTGAGATTGGGATAGGACAGAAGTAAATTTGTGGGACTGGGACCATACAGGAGTTGTGGGATTGTGACGAGACAGGAGTTTTGTGGGATTGGGACAGGGCAGGAGTTCTGGGACAGGACAGGACAGGACAGGGCAGTACTTTTGCAGGATTTGGGATTGAACAAGAGTACTTTTGTGGGATTGGGACCATACAGGGATTTTGGGATTGGGACAGGACACTATTTTTGTGCGATTTGGACGGGACCAGAGTACTTTTTTGGAGTGGGATGGGACGGGGGTATTTTTGTGGGGAATGAAATTCCACCTCCTCGTCACCTTCTAATGTCATTGGCCCAGAGGCAGAAGATATATCATCAAAACAACACACCATTGTTGCTTTCGGTCTTTTCATGGAATTTGTTGACAATAATAAAATATAGACCATCACCAGACTTATCTTTTAATGAGGACTCACACGTTTCACACGATGGGAAACTCGCACCTCAACTGAACTCGTCCAAAACAAATAATTTACTGAATGAAACTCATCAAACTCATTAAGAGTGTAAAAAAAAAAACTTCACCTTCCTGAAAACTCCTCGTTTGCAGCCAAATCCTATGAATAGTCAATAAGTTCAATGTATTTCCATAATGAGTTTTACTCTCATGCCAGTATTTGATTTTTTTTTTTTTTTCTTAATCAGAGTAGGCGTCATAATTTCCAAATGCTGGAAATCTCATTTTGAAGTGAAACTTTAGAAACGCAGAGATGGCTGCAGGGGTGCAGAGCGCGGCGCCAAAACTTTCGACGAGGGCACAGATTGATTCATACTTTTCTGTCCACGATGCAAATCAGCAGGGAGACGAGATAATGAAGCCCCAGATGACAGGAACCTGCCAAGCTGCTAATAGCTGCTGATACGCCGATCGGTTAGTATAAAGAACAAATTGATCAGGCTCCATCACAGAGACGGACTGAGGCCTGTGGTGTGTTCACTGACCTCACTGACCAACAGCTTCATCCATCCACAAACGAGATTTAGGCTTTGTATATATATTGTGTTGGCAGGCAGCAGCAGTCCATCGGGAACACATGGATGATTTTATTGTCCATATGCTCAATACTTATAGTTTAAAGGGTCATTTCACCAAATTTTAAAAAATGGTTTTCAGTTTTATCTTCTAAGATTTTGATAAAGTCTGATCTCAGTGTAATTGATTAAAGAAAGAAAGTAGAAATAAGAGACTGAGCTTTTTTTGTCAGATGAATCTAGAGGTCTCTTAATGAGCACAGTTTTTTCATTCTCTCTGACCTCTCATGATCTGTTATTTCACTGATTAATACATCCTCAGCTGGAGAGGGAAAACTGTGGCGTTTGGTTTTGTGAAAACAAATTGGAGTGAAAAATCACATCCTAATGAGAATGACAGTCCTTATGTAATAAATCAGAGGGTTCTTTGAGTCAGTTCCCTCCTTTGGAACCCACACATAAATCTGATATATGAACTAGGATCAACAAAAATATAAACACTTAGCTCTGTTTTCATGAGTTGTAGTAAAAGAGCTAAGACTTCTTCTGTGCACACAAATTTTGTTAACATTTGTTAAAATCTGTGTTAGTGAGCACTTCACCTTTGCCAAGATAATCCACTCACCCGGCAGGTGTGTCATATACAGATGCTGATAGAACAGCAGCATTATTGGACAGGTTGTGCTCAAAATTAAGGATGTCCCATTGTCCCAAGGACAATAAAAATAGCACCTGGGACATACTGTGTCTGAGACAATAGAGAAACTTGTTGTTAGATGGCACCAGCTCTATACATCATACAAGTGCTTACACACTTTTATGGTGTTTATAAAATAAAATTAAGTGTTTACTATGAGATATGTTCAAATTATTATCTATTCATTGGCGTATACCAACAGAAACAGGTTGGCATTTGCTCTTTAGTTTCCAGTGATGCATTTATTGACCAAAATGTTAGAAATAAACTTGAAACAGGAACTCAACCAATGACTAAAAGAATTATTGCTGCACAATTAATCACATTTGCAATATGGCCAAGTGCAATATCCAAATAGCAAAACCAACACCAATTTGCAATTTTTTTTGAAAAAGGCAAAAATGTGTGAGAAAACAGCATTTTAATGAGGTACTGTAGTGCTGCAGAGACGACCTGACCTAAAATTCTTGTTCTCCAAATGAAAGAAAACATCAATAAATATCACATCATCAGGATTTAAATAGTCTTTTTCTGTGAACATGAAAATTGTGATGCAAAACTGATTATTTCCACTAATCGTATCACATATTGCAGTTGCAATTTCAGTCGAAATAATCACAATATGACTTTTTTTTTTTAACCAAATCGTGCAGCCCTAAAAAGAATCATGAAAACATTTAAGGTAATTTAAATTTGTTTTATTCAGAAATAATTGCAGGGAACAACCAGCAGAACTTCCATGGTGGACCAGAGTGACTAATGAAGTGATGAGAGTTACTGAAACAAAGTTATTTTAGGGCTGCAGATATTGTGATACGTGTAGTGAGAACGATCATTTTTGCATCACAACTTTCATTTTCACTGAAAAAATGATAATATGATGTGACATGTGTTGGCGTCTGTACCAAGCAAACATGTTCTCTTACACCTGGAGAACAAGATCACATAAAAAGGCCACACTATGTGCAAAGTCATGACCCTTCTACTCTGCCTCTGATTGGCTTACCCTGATAATCTTACCCTAACCAGAACCAGTCACTCATCATCCTTAAACCTAACCAGCCCAACCAAGACCCCACGGTGGAAAACTGTGTAATGACGTCACAGGAAGCACAACAGCCCAAAAAGACTTTTTCCCCATAAACTTACATCATTCTCAAGGGAATGAATCCTGTGAATGTATCCAGTTTATACATCTATGAAACCAACCAACAGACCAACCAATCATATTCCTAGAAGATGTACATTTTGAGTTATAACTTCTGAATTTTGTTTTTATTTATTTAAGTTGACTTTAAATTTAACATGTTATCGTATCATGATAATAATATATGTATACGGACAAAATAATCAGAATAATCAGTATTGTCAGTTTGTTTTTTTTAAAAACGTGCTGAAAAGTTTAATTGAGAAACTTCTCCATGATTTGAAATGGCATGATGTCATCTGCGATGTCAGTGTTTTTACTGATGCAGAACAAACCCACATCGTTGCTGCTGCGCCTTCATCTGGGAGACTGTTTCTAACTTTGGTTGATGCTGGACAGTATTCATCTTGTGTTTTTCAAAGTAATTTTTACGATGGGAAAACCAGGAACCATCCCCCAAAACACGAAACCCTCCTTTTTCATCATATCAGACTTCATGTTGGTAGCGGAGGAGGTGGAGGAGCTGGTTTCTGAGCCAGATGCAGACAGCTGTCATGGAAACAGACACCACTTTGTTCATCTCGCCATCTTTGACTCCTCCTGTGCTCGCCTCCATCGGCTCGGTGCCGAGCCACGCTTCTCCTTGATGCCGGATCAGAAGGGGAAGTGCCGGTGTAAACACCGTCACCGGATTGGATGAGGAAATGATTCGATTGGTAAATGCTGCTGGAGAGGAGAGCAGGAGCCACGTTGTCACTGCCAGATGTGCTGTGATAATTTAAAAAAACACAACAAACAACCAACTCAGGGGTTCAGTCTCCGGTAATCAGCTTAAGTTCTCATCCAATGACTGTGAGAACCTCCTGCCCACAGGAACATTTGTTGAGGGTTTTTTACCTCAGTGATTTGAAACTCGACCCCACCTGAGCGGCACAGATGTGACCTCAGAGACTAAAATTATGTCAGCAGCTCTGGACATGATGTCAGAGACTCAGACGTTAAATCAGACACTTTTGGACGTGGCCTCGGTGACTCGGACATGAGCTCAGTAAATTAGACATGTTCTCATCAATTCCAGATGTGACCTCAGAGATTTGAAAATGACCTCTGAACCACAGATATTCACTCAGACTCAGAGGCTCGGCCGTGGAGACTGAAACATGGCCCCTGCGAATTAGCAAATTAGACATCAAAGGGTAACTTCAGTATTTTCTAACTAGGACCCTACAAAATGTAGTTTCACCCAGGGCAGATTGTTTTTGTTCAACGAGAAACTGTTGTAATAATTCTATCATCAAACTCATCACACTTTATTTACAGAAGCAATAATTTTGTCATCATAAAAAACATTCAAAATCAATAGAAACAGAACAAAAATCACCAAAAGGTCTTGGTTCATCTTTCCACTGTTCCAAAAATCACCAACTCTTAATTCAAAGCGTTAGGTGAGAAAATATTGGGAGAAGAGCATTGGGGGGGGGGGGGGGGGGGGGGGTCGCATCAGAGAAGCCGCATGGAGAAACGGCACCTAGAACCAGAACATTTTCACATATAACAGGGCGAATTATAAATTTTATGTCAACCAAATCAGAGTTGGTGATTGTTGGAGCTGTGGAAAGACTAGCCAAGACTATTTTAACCATATTTTAAGCATAAGCCATGATCTTTTCCTAAACCTACCAAGGTTGTTTTTGTGCCTAAACTGCAACTTAAGATGAACATAATACAACCCTAATTCCAAAAAAGTTGTGACTTTGTGTAAAACGGAAATCAGAACAGAATGCAATGATAAGCAAATCCTTTTCAACCAGTCCAAAGATCCTATATTTAATATTTAAATTGATTAACTTAATGTTTTTAAAAAGTTGGGACAGGAGCATGTTTATCACTGTGAGACATCACCTTTTCTTTTACCGACACTCAGTAATCGTTTGTGAACTGAGGACACTTATTGTTGAAGTTTTGAAAGTGAAATTCTTTCTCATTCTTGTTTGATATACGACTTCAGCTGCTCAACAGTCCTGTTTGGTCTCTGTTGTTGTATTTTGTGCTTCATAAAGCACCACACATTTTCAATGGGAGGCAGGTCTGGACTGCAGGCAGGTCAGTTTAGTACCTGAACTCTTTTACTACGAAGCCACACTGCTGGAACACGTGCACAATGTGTCTTGACATTGTCTTGCTGAGAATAAGGGACATTACCCATGATGCAATGGACACTAACACACCTCCACACCATCACAGCTGCTGTCATTTGAAGTCAGCGCTGGTAGCAATCTGGATGGTCTTTTTCCTCTTTAGCCTGGAGGACACGACGTCCATGATTTGTGAAAACAATCTGAAACGTGGACTCGTCAGACCACAGCACACTTTTCCACTTTCAGTCCATCTCAGATGAGCTCGGGCCTCAGAGAAGTCTGCAGTGTTTCTGGATGTTGTTGATATTTGTCTTTCTCTTTGCACGGTCGAGTCTTAACTTGTATTTGTAGATGCAGCGACAAACTGTGTTTACTGATGACAGTTTTCCAAAGTGTTCCTGAGCCCATGTAGTATCCTTTATACAATGATGTGGGTTTTTAATGCAGTTTTTAATGCAGAGCTGCCTGAGGGGTCAAAGGTCACAGACATTTAATGTTGGTTTTCAGCCTTGACCCTCACGTGCAGAGATTTCTCTGGATTCTCAAAATCTTAATGATATTATGGATTGTAGATGTTAAATTCATAAATTCCTGCAGTTTTATGTTGAGAAATGTCCCAACTTTTTTAGAGTTGGTGTTGTGAGTCAACTAAGTCTAAAAAAAAAGTTGACAGTAATATTTAGCTTCACATGGGACACGAAGCTCAGTCTCCTGGGGTCTGTGTTTAATCTATTCAACAACCACAACCTCCTTATATATTACACTTGCACTCACAGCCAATGAAACCACAGTAGTTGTAGCCAATCACAGCACAGTTGGGCAGGACTAGGTGGGACAGTGTTGGGGTAAAAAATAACGCTTATAGGACATGCTAAGTTAATTCAGTGGCAACTGACATAGACATTTCGGACTCAAGCTTGGCTAGTTGGACGTGACCTCGAATACTCAGTCGTGGTCCTCAGCGACTTGGACGTGACTTCAGCAATTCAGACATGACCTCAGTAACTCGGACATGACCTTAGTAACTTGGACATGAGCTTGATGACTTAGCTGTGACCTCAGGAACTATAAGATATAAGCTCATCAGCTTGGACTCGACCTCAGAAAGACCAGAGCGGCTAAGATGTGACCTCAGGGACCAAACATGACCAAGACTCTGATGTAATCTCTAACTTCGTGGGACTCAACTTGGACTTTAAGCGACTTGGCTACAACAGCGGCGCAGTCTGGGTTTGTTTTCTGTCAAGCAGCTGAATGTCTGCATGAAGTTTTCTTTCTTCCCCATCAGAACTGCGAGCACTTTAGCGAACATCCCCCGCTTGGTGTCAGACTTTTTTTTTTTTGGTGTCAGAGAGTTCTTCAACCCCGGCAGAACATTCCGGTTTATTTTAGACACTGCTGGTCTAAAAATTGACAAAGCCTCTTAGTGAAGTGTGAGCAGGATGTTTCTAATGTCTGGTTTGTTAAGTTTCTTTACAGTTTGCTCGGTCTTCTTCCCCTCCAGCAGGGCAGCGGTGGACCAATGCCAGAGCTCCGTCTGCTGAGGAGAAATGTGTGTGTTGAGGAGGAGTGCTAACGAGGCTCAGCCAGCTAGGAGGTGAAGCTGCTGCGAGGTGACCTTTGACCTCCGAGAGGCGCTCTCTCTCAGACTGGGTTGCCTCCGGCGGGGTCGTGGCGCCCCACGCTCGCCGGAAGGCAGCAGTCGGGGTCAGAGCGAGGAACTCCGAGCCTCCGTCCTGCTGTTTCCAACATCGACACCGACCAATCGACCGGCCGCAGGAGGACGGAGGAGGAGGAAGAAGAAGAAGGGAGCAGGGGAGGAGGGGTGAGGCGCTAATTTCTTTTTCTCTATGTTTCCATCAGCAGATACAAATAATTTTTTATGAACATATATAGAAGGTCTGCTGGAGGGAAGGAGACAAGAAGCAGTGGTGGAAGAAATACTCAGATACTTTACTGAGTACTACACCAGGGTTAAAATACTCCATTACAAGTTTAAGTCCAGCACTCAAAAGTTTGATGTTGCTGTTATGTAGTATATATATGTACTTTCAACAAAATATAAACACAACAATTTTGTTTTTTCTCCCTTTTTTCATGAATTGAAGTAAAAGATCTTCCCCAGTGCACACTAAAGGTTTATTCCCCTCAAAATTTGTCTCAAATTTATTAAAATCTGTGTCAGTGAATACTTCTCCTTTGCCTCTAGGGGGTGGGGGGGTGGGGTGGGGGGTGGGAGACGGTATCTGTAGCCCAGTGTGAAGTAGTCATAGTTCAGTGTCTAAAAATATCAAACAGCACATTTTAGAGTGGCCTTTTATTGTGAACACCTCTGCATTAATTGTGCTGTTTACTCAGCATGTTTATATGTCACACCTGTCAGGTGTACTTAGTTACTTTCTCTCCTGGACTAGAGGTAGACAAGAAGTGAGGGAGGAAGGAAAGAGGAGAAACTGATGAGAGAGCTGATGACAAAAAGTAGTGACAAAGAAGTGACGAAGAAGAAGACGTGATGAGGGACTGACAACGAAGAAGTGATGATGAAGAAGAAGTGACATAGAAGACGGATGCTGAAGAACTGACAAAGACGAAGTGATGGAAATGAAAAAGTGACAACGAAGAAGAAGTGACAAAGAGGTGACAACGAATATGTAACAATGAAGAAGGGACGGAGAAGAAAAGTGATGAAGAAGTCACGATGAAGAAGAAGTGACAAGGAAAAAGTCGTAACAAAGGAGAAGTGGCAATGCAGCAGTTTCAAACAAGAAGTGACGAAAAAGAGACGAGGAAGAAGTGACAATGAAGAAGGGACGAAGAAGAAGTGATGATGAAGAAGTCGTGACAAAGAAGTCACAACAAAGTGGTGATGAAGAAAAGGTGACAACAAAGAAGAAGTGACGAAGAAGAAGAAATGAAGTGACAATGAAGAAGTAGGGTCAAGGAAGAAGAAGTGACAGAAAGTGACAAAAATGAAGAAGAAGAAATGATGAAGAAATGATGAAGAAAAGGAAATGACCAAGAAGAAGAAGTCACGACAAAGAAGAGATGATAAAGAAGTGACAAAGAACGAGAGGTCATGATGAAGACGAAGAGTTGAACAAGAAGTGATGAAAAAAGACGAGGAAGAAGTGATGAGGAAGAAGTGACAAAAATGAACAAGTGACAACGAAGACGTAGTGACGAAGTGACAAGGAAAAAGTCGTACCAAAGAAAAAGTGATGATGAAGAGGAAGGGACGAAGAAGTGATGACAAAGAAGTGACAAAAATGAAGAAGTGATGAAGAAGAAGTGTCTAAGAAGAAGTCGTGACAAAGAAGTCACGTTGAAGAGATGATGATGAAGTGACAACAAAGAAGTAAGGTCATGGAAGAAGAAGTGATGAAGAAAAGGAAGTGACAAGAAGAAGAGGTCAAAAAAGACAAGGAAGAAGTGACAGAAAAGAAGTGACGACAAAAAAGTGACACAAATGAAGTGATGAAGAGGAACTGACAAAGAAGAAATGACAAAGACGAAAAAGTGATGACAAAGAGTGAGTTGGCGAAGACGAGGTGATGAAGGAGAAGTGACAACAAAGAAGTAATGAAGTGATCAAGAAGTGACAACAAAGAAAAAGAAAATGAAGAAGATGAAGAAGAAGAGGAGGTGGTGAGGAAGAGGAGGAAAGAGAAAAAGAAAAGGCAGGAAGTGATCCACACTTCACCTGCATGTTCTGTAGTATCTTTTGAAACTCCATCAGATCGTGAAATAAAGTTCTGTCGGGTCGAAAAAGGCAGAACAACATGAATTTGTAAAGACGGAGCCGCTGGTGGATCAATTATTGTTTAAGCTCGGAGGGGGAAAAAAAAGGCGATCAATCCAGAACTAAAAGAAGAATGAACGTTTGTCTGCTGGACGTATTGACGGACAACTGTTGCTAACAAGTTTACACAACTGTATAAGGCGATGTCAGCGTTAAAAATAGATTTATGTGAATACAAATTGATTTTTTTAGCAACTTTAACATACTGCAGCTGTTCTCCGGGTATCTTGGCCTCTTTGTCCTCAGCCTCAGAGAACTTCTCTTCAACTTCTCCAGGCTCAGTTGTTACAGTTTGAAGGATCCTTTGGCACTCATCTCTCCATCTATAGTTCCTGGGCCAGGACTTAATCTATTTTATTGTTTTTTTTTTGTTTTTTAGCCTATATAGTCCTTGTAAAAAGTTTGAAAGATATAAGCCTGTGTGCAGATACAGATGGATTTTTCCTCTACAGAATCGACTATCCTCCACTTGACCTAAATATTGGAATAGATGCGCACACAACTAGTTTTCTGTGCCATAAATTCATCTACTTCCATCCCTCGATATCCACTGTATCCGTCACCATTATGTTCATACTGTACGTAACACAATAAACAACTGTATTCTTTCTTGGCTTCAGAACAACTTACTTTTATTTCAGGTGTACATGATTACTGTATTAGGCAAAGTAAAAGGAAACATTTATTTTGCCAGAACTGTGAGCAAGTGTACTGAAAATGCTGTAATGTACAGAGCAATGTATGGAAGAATCCTGACAAAGTGATTCAGGAAACAAAGAAAGATATTTTTCAGCTGCCACATCATAATATACAGTCTGGTATTATATCACATCCTATAATATGCTGAAACATCTGTAATAAATGGCGTTAATGTTCTTAATGCAGTGATTCTCAAAGTGAAGTTAGCGGCAGGCTGCCAGGGCGTTCGTGAAAAGTTTTCAGATTCGATCATTTAAACTATTAGAGTTTCAGGAGCAGGACCACACCTCAACCGCGCCTCCTCCGTCATAAATACCCACCTAACCCTCTCCTCCTGTTTCGCTCTCGGTGCGTCGTGCCCGTTGGTCGAATCCGTCGCGCCCAGGTGCTACAGCGGATTCCCCTCTGAAGTTTCCCCAAAACGCGCCATCGTGCGAAGAAGAGCAAGATTCAGTTCTATTTACAATGTTTTCACTTTTCATTTGTTCCACCTTGTAACTAAATCACTTAAACACATATTGTTGATGGTGTGGTCCTTGCTAGTAAAACATGATATAAAATAATTTAATCTGACAGTCTGTAACTCTAAATAATAATAATTCTGCGCTAGTTAAGCGCACATCACCTACATGTCACTCAGCAGAACTAAAACAGTGGAAACTGTCTCTTTACACTCAGATATTCTGTGTTGACATCGTATAAATATTTTTAAAACATATCTAATATGTTTCTAAGACATTTCTCTTGTGTTGTTTGTTCACTTAACTGAGTAGAAGAGTAAAAAAAATAGGCTAAATCAAATGACATGAGGGCGTCCACAGTATATTTAGGCGTATTTTCCATCCATATGGACAAATGTATGTCCGTTTAACTCTTGTAAATGCAAAATCTCAACCCTTTGACAGAATTATCTCTTTCTTTCTTGGTACAAATGTTCACTTTGACTCAAAGATGAACTGATTTGATTTTGGTGGTCAAAGGTCAAAGGTCACTGTGGCCTCATGTCCATCCTGTTCTTATGAACGCTGTCTCAAGAACGCTCTTGAACAGAATTTCTTTACATTCGGCACAAACATCCACTTGGACTCAAAAAGTGATCTAATCAGAATTTTGAGGTTAAAGGTCAAAAGTCACTGCGACCTCATGCACAGTCTCATTCTAGTACATGCGATATCTCAAGAACACAACGCACACACACTAATTGTGACAACATTTCAAACAAATGTCAGGGATAAAATGATCAAGTGATGACATTTTATATCCAAAAAGTCAAAGGTCAACTTTACTGTGACGTCATAATGTTCAGCTCTCTATTTCTCCCAAAATACATTTAATATATTGTATAAAAATTCCTTCAAAGTCTTCACTACATACAGTCTGGACAGACACGGATGTAAGGCGATAATTCTAGTTTCCATCTTGTGAGGGGGTTCTCGCCTGAGAGAAAACATTAGAACCTCTGCTTTAGTGACATATGAGGTACTTAGAAATGTCATGTTCTTGTAATGTGGAGCTTTTTGCTGCGTATTTCTTTGTTTATTCAGGTGGTATTATTTCTTCAGTGTGTCCTGTCTTGTGTGTCGTCAGCTGCTGTTGAATGAATATAAACATTATTTTATCTGTTAATGTGGTGTGAGATTGGATCCCAGAGAGAAAAGCCTCTGTTTGATGATGCTAAAGGGGATCTTAATAAATAAAATAAAATGTTTGCTCTGCCTCCACATAGAGGAACTACCCAGTATGAGACAATAGGAGGCCAGTCTGTCAAATTAAACTGTATTATCCACAATAAATTGTTATTTATAATGAGAATGTTTTGAGCTTAAATGTGACCATCTTCAGTCTTATTCCCATCATGGAAATAAGAATAAATTAACCGACTACCTGCATAAGTATTCCATATAGACAGCTCCAGCAGAACACTGAAAGTCAATATTGTTTAATATAAAAATGTTGACTGGTTTACAGTTTCTTTGTCAAACTGGGAGCAGACATCTCCCAGTTTAATTATGTTACAGAAAATCTGGATCCGGATTTGATCCACCCTCACTCTCAATTATTTCCCTGAAATAAACTTTATTTCCAAACAATATTCCCAAAGCAATGATGTGTGAAACAATATGCATCAAATGTGTCAATCAGTATTCACACAGATCCTTAAATAAACCCTCCCTCGCAGGGCGTCTTTCATCTTTGTTTGAGCTCCAACAATAACCTGGAGCTCCTCCTGCTGGTCGACTGACTGTATTACAACTAAACTGAATCAGTTCAATCAATCAAACTTAAAATCAGCAGATATTTTCTGACTGCTCCTGTTGTTCTTCTTGGAGATTTCTAGTCTCCTCATCCTTCCATCTCTCTTTGAATTTCATCTCCCTCATTCACCCTCCCTACTCTTCCTCATCTGTCAATGCTGCTGTCATCCTCGCTCCTTTAGTCGCCTTCTGTCTCTCATCCCTTCTCTCCTCCGCATTAAATCACAAAATACAAAAACAGGCAGTCAAAGCAAAAACTCAGTTTTATTCAGAGCAGAAACACAAATTAAAATAAACATTTAACAGAAAACTGACACACAGCCTCCCTCCTGGCATTTTTGTGTCGTCACAAGCTGCTGAGAGAAAAAAAATAAAACCCTGTATAAAAACAGAGTACACATGAACAGTCCTGCAGCAGATCTTTTAATCAGCATTTGTCTTCTTCATTCTGTTGCTGCCAACAGCGGCTTCGCTGCTCCTTCTCTTGACAGTCTGTCAGCCTCCTCGTTGCCTCTGTAACCGGCGTGACCTGGAATATGCAGCTGGAGGAAGATGAAGAGCAAGAGAGACAAAAGAAAACATTTTTTAACTTAAAAATTTATCTCAAGACAAAGCATTTGTTGTTAGTTTTATCTTTTTATTTGTCATCTCCTCTGTCTCTTCATGGACGCTGTTCTGATCACAGATCCTGGAGGACGTAGCAGAAGCAATAAAATCATTTTTAAATCAATATTTTGTGTCAAATGAAAACAGGCGAGATAATGTACAGTGAGCAGGTCATTATTGCAAACTAAACTAGGGTGATGTCAAACTTTGTGTGGTGATGTTAACGCTTGCAAGTAAAGAAACACAGCAATCTGACTTATATTTACATCCCAAATAGTTTGAGTGGACTTGGCCCATTTTCCTTGGAGGGAACATAACTCTCCCTCTTATTCACTGTCTCGTCATTTATGAGGAAGGTCCACCATCATGAGGTGTGAAGTCTGTCACATAAAGAACATGAGCAACACTACAAAGGCAAACAAAGGACCAGTCTATAATTAAATTCCACAAACAAATTAAATCACTAAAACAAAGACAACCTGTTTGTTAGTGGTTTATGCTATAAATAAATCGGTTTGGAACTTGAAAAGTTGGTTCCCAACTTTTGACCTGAAGTGCGAGCCGAAGTGTCATATTCTACAGGTTGTTGTAAATTCTGCAACATCCTCCAGAGATGATGCATCTTTGATAACAATGGTTCCACACAAAATTGGTGTAATGTAGGCTGGTTCACCAAATAGCACCAAGGTTCTTAACCGGTCACCAGAGCTATGACTGACACTCCCTGGCCTGAATAATCTGAATGTCCAGTGCCTCTAGCACCCCTTGTGGCCATTTTTTGTGTGAGATTGATGTTTCTTTCCAAAGAGAAACTACACAAAGTCACCGCCTCACAGCAGAGGGCGCTATACTGCAAGAACAAAACAGACCTGGATGACAATTGGCAAAAAAAATCACCTAACAATAGGTCTAAAAACATTACTTTTTCTTGTAAATTAATAAAATGACTCATTATTCTTACAGTGTCCATGTTCACATCATAGGTGCTGATAAAACAGATGTATTTGTCTTTGGCTATTAAATTTCTTTATTAGTGTAATGACTGATTTTTAAAATCCATGTTTCGCTCTTCAGGTTTTGCTGAAACTGTAAGAAACAGGAGCAGGATACACAAGAAGAGAAAAACAATATGATACAAGTTGGACAGTAAGAATTTAAGGCTGCAGGTTGTTAAAAGTTTTTTTTTTTTTTTGTCCACCAGTATAAAGAAATCTGTAACATTATGAACTTTATATACGTTTTTGTAATGGAAAAGTTACAAAGCTTCTTTTCTTGAGAAGCAATTAATTGTCTAAATCATTAAAAGTAATTAATGTGGAATTATCTACAGTAATATTTTGACTCTTCAGCGGGTCTGGAATGAATTAATTGTCTACGAGGAAGCAAAGAACTGAGTTCAGGATGAAGTGACTGATGATGCAGGCTGATATTTACCCAGACTACCTCCAGCTCTGCGTTCAGTTTGTCCAGCTTCACAAAATCTTCTTTGTTGGTGACCGGACCTCCAGATTTCAGCCTCCAGTTATTCAGCTTCCAGTTCTTCACCCAGCTGGTCACACCTGCAGCAAACACACCACAGACCTCAAAACCAACTCTTCATTTCAAATTCAAAACCCTGCTTTGATCAGAGTTACACTTAACAGGATTCATGTTCAGAAAGCCCGACTTGTTTTTAACAAATGTTGATCTGTTCTTGTGACTCACCGTTGATCGTAAATTTGCTGTCTGTGTAGAGAACCAGCTTCTTTATGTTCTTCTCTTTGGCTTGTTCCAGTGCTTTGCAGGCTGCCTGGTTCATATAGAAAAACACAAACACAGGTATTAACACACTGTTGTATCTGTACTGAATAAAGTTTCCACAAGTTCTGTACTTTCTAAAACAAAATATGAAAGGAGTCTGTATGTTTTTAACACCTTACTGACAACAACTTTTGCACATTACAGAGTGACTATAATACATAAAGAAGAACCAATTTAAAAGCTGCAACACATACACATACAGTTACATACTGTTGTGAACATTCAACTTTAAATGTAAATGTTTCATTTGTGACACTAATTTCCTTCAGGATGAACAACTAGGTTAAGTTTTTAAGTAATGTAATACATCAAAACTTTTTCCTTGTTCAGATCTTCATAAATACAGTTAAGGTCATGGTATCTCTCTCTTCAGGTCAGTATGACAGCTCAGTGTACAGTGAGTTTGGTTTATCTAGAACAGGACCTCTCCGAAACAGAGCAGTGCAGCAGCTCAGGATAAAGGTCACTTTCTTAAAGTTTAGAATGAATGGAATCAGGCTGGCTTTGTGCTCTGTTGGCAACCAAAATGTCTAAATTTAATTTATTAATAATAATTAATATTAAGCTTTACTTGTATAGCAACTTTCATACAAGAAATTCAGCTCAAAGTGCTTAACAACAAAGAAATTACATGCATAAGGTCTAATTTTTGCAAAAAGTAAGTTCTGAAGGAAACGCAGACAGGCTGGTTTGAAATGTTTAGAATAAGACCATGACTTCATGCCTATCATTTAATACGTCTTAATTTTAGAAATATTATAAATGTTATACCAAACACTTAAAGTTTTATAGTATGAATGAACATTATATCTTTCAGAACAGTTCTTAAAGGTCAACTCCATCTGCGTTCTTTTCCAGGTTTTTCAAACGGAAACTCTCACTCAACTGTCAGGTCACATGAGAAAATGGTTTTAGAAAGGGTTGGGGAAAAAGCATTTCGATGCCAAAACATTTTTACTTCTACCGAAATTTTATTGGCTGGATTTGAATACATAATACAAAAAAAAAAAGTTCTACTGTTTAAGTCATGGATGTGATTAAAAGTTCTGTTTGAATGAGAATGAAGATTGTTATTTGCCATGTAAAGTAATTCCTGCTCACTGCAGAAAAAAACTGAAGCACTTGAGATGAGAGGTACCTGCAGTTCTGCACGCTGATTGGTTTGTCTTCCCTCCAGTCGCTCTGCAACATTTCTGCAAAAAAAACAAAAAAAACAGCGATAAATGTGATCAATAAATTAATAAAAAGAAATAATAACACTTTAAATTAAGCTAAAACTCAGTCACAGTTTAAAGTGATATTCCACCCCAGAATGATAATCCACTCAATATCTACTCACCTCTGTGCTGATGTGATGATGGGTGAAGATCTTCAGTTCACAAAACAATCCTGGAGTTTCAGCAGAAAACAGGGTTGCAGCCAAATCCAGTACAATGGCAGTGAATGGAGACCACGGATAAAATGTTAAAAAAAAGAACACAAAACAAACACAAAATGTCTCCATCCTGCTCGTGCGGTGTAATCCAAGTGTCCGCGAGCCGCAGCATTAAAATTTAACCACAAAAAGACGCCATTTAGCCAAAATGTCAACTGTAGGCTCCCAGGTAGCATGTAAACATGGCGTCGATGTATCGCGAGACTTCGTATATCTCTTAATGGATGCACGCGTGAAAATATCGTGAGATTGACACCATGTTTACATGCTACCTGGGAGGCTACAGTTGACATTTCGGCTAAAAACATGGCGTAAATGGCGTCTTTTGTGGTTAAATTTTAATGTCGCAGCTCGCGGACACTTGGATTACACCACACAAGCAGGATGGAGACATTTTGTGTTTGTTTTGTGTTCTTTTTTTTACATTTTATCTGTGGTCTCCATTCACTGCCATTGTACTGGATTTGGCTGCAACCCTGTTTTCTGCTGAAACTCCAGGATTGTTTTGTGAACTGAAGATCTTCACCATCATCAAATCAGCATAGGGGTGAGTACATATTGAGTGGATTATCATGTTAGGGTGGAATATCCTTTTAAGGTGCCTCTCTGCAATGTGTGTGTGTTTTCTCACAGTGGGTGGTTATGGCCCCAGTATACTCCGATGCCGGCTCGGGCGCCTTTCTTTCCATTGGCTGAGCAGCAACCGTCAGTGTAAACAACCACAGCATCACCTGGAAAGAGCGATAACAGACCTGAGTGATGCTGAACTGACACTCAAAAGCCTGCTGGACTTAAAGTCTATTCAATGTCCCAATTTTCTCCACTGAAACTACAGAGCACTGTATGTGTTAGCTAGCAGCTTAAAAAACTTAACAAATCATCTACTAACATTTTTCAATCAAGAATGCCAACATTTCCACTCATGCTGGACAAATAACTGAGTAAAAGCTCCATATCACATTAATCTTATTACCACAGAAATCTTACCCATGTATGTGAATCCGTCTGCGCTTTCTGAAGACGAACTTTCTGACTGTTTGACTCGTTTGGGAGGCAACTTCTCTTCCTGTTCTGAGTGACATCTCTTCTTACCAAGAGGGATGTACTCCAGAGGCTCCGGGCCTCTTTTGGGAAGCAGATTGACGTCTGACTCCACAATCTTAGACACTGAAAATCAAGAACATAGACTGTTATGTTTTTAATCTTAAAGAAATGTCTTGCAAAATGCCATTTTAGAGTTTTTACCCATCTCATTTTAGTGATTTTATAGAGGTATTTAGCCCTGATTCAAAACCATATACTACATATCAATGTACTTCATGGCTATCATCACAGAACTTGGATATTCCAGTCACAGATCGGAACAGAAAATGAATGTCAATGCAGGGTCATGATGCGCAGTACACAGTCCTGGATCAGGAGAAATTCAGTCAAGTGTTTCCCATACTGACAAGAAAGCTGAATAGATGACTGAAACTTTCCACGTTTCATGTTGCTCTGAACCAGTGTACCTTTCTTCACCTCCGGAAGTGCAGAAAGTTCAACTCCTCTGACAAACGCCCAGGCGTCTCTCTCTGATGCAAACTTCTTGTAAGAAGCAGATGGAAATTTGTCCACCTGGCTCTTACATTCATCCCTAAATCACAAGGAAAAACAGATGATCAATGATTTGCTCAAGAAATCTTAACAGGAAACTTTTCCAGACCTCAGAAATACATTCCACACACGTATACTGAGCTGAACGTTATTCTTGATTGGTGCAGATGTTGTGGTGTGATCACTGTGTTGTCTTAACCACAGAAAATACACAATTTCACACCTTTAAAATTCTAAATTCTGCACATCTTTTTTTTTTTTTTTAATGATTAGATCTTCCAATGAAAAAACAACATACTCTAAGGAGTCTGGTGCACCATATCTCTAATAAGAATCTGACAATTTTACTTGCTTTTTAACTTTTTTTTTTAGCATTGCAGAGCACGTCAACACTTTTAGAAATCATAATGGTCTTTTGATAAATTTGGTTTAGCATCGGATGTGCTGCACCACTATACTGCCCACCACTGGATGTGCATTTCGATAGAGAAAATGAAATATCTTTTAAAAAACATCGGTTGATCATGTATTGATTCTAAAACAACTTGAAGAGTGAGTTGTTGCTAGGACAATATACTTGAAAGTTATCTTTTTTCAGATGTGTTATTTTGCAAAAGGTCAGTGAGACGTTAAATCAGCAGATATCTGGAAGGAATTTGCCATGTAGCTCCGAGCATTAAAGGAAATTAAGCACAGTGATGTGGTGCAGGGCCCAGTTATTCTTCAGCCACCATTGCATACCCACTTCTAAATCTGCTCTGATGCACATCAATCAGTTTTTTTTCTTTAAATAGAATGATTTCAAAACGATTAATTAATGATCTAAATATCTGGCGATCAGCTTTACACAAAATATGTAGCTGTCTCAGCACTGATTGCAAAAGCTGTACCTCTTCTGTGGCCATTAAAATCATAATGACCCTTACTCACTGAAACAAAAAGAGCAGAAGTTAAGTGACAATGTGCAAATTATACTACTGATCATTTTTTTTGATTAGCTATAAACGCAAGAGTAGATGGCACTTTTTATAACACAGGGCGTTCATCCTTAAGGGGTATAATAACCCTCCTCTCCAGGCACCATGACACCAGTGGAAACACACTTAGAGGAATCAAAGACTTTGACTTTCATACAAACACAAGATGTGAACAGTCTCACCATGACGTGTACACTCCCGGTTTGAATCCTTTCTTCACTGCGTAGAAGAACCTGCCCTTCGCCATGTCGTCTGCGGCGCTGCACACAGTCCTGCGTACTGCTCTGAAAACACCAGCCAGTCTAAACATCACCGTGTGTTAGCCTGCCGTGACACTGAGGGCGACATCCTGACGTTACCTCAAACACAGCGAAATATCATTAAAACTGACTGACCCAAGAGTGAAAATCAAAAACTGTGGTGGACATTCAGCAGCACGACACACGTACACAGAGTAAAGGATGTTAAAACCAGCTATCAGCTAGCCAGTTTCCTTTCTATGAAGAACAAAAGAAACATAAACGCCAAAAAAAAAGTCTTCAGAATAAATATGGCAACAGTCGAGTCTTAAATGTTCGAAATTAAACGTTTGTTTAAACGCTGTAAAGTGCTCCAAACAGAGAAATCACACAGGAATCCAAAAGTAATGTTGACAAGCGCACAAGTTCACTTCCTGTCCGTGATCTCACAAATTCTCGCGATGTTTTTATCACCCAGCGTGGACTCCCACAACTCTCGCGATAGCAACATGCCTCCCTCGGATTGGATTAATAGAATTCTCGCGATGATCCGGCCTCTTCCTTGGCCGTCGTTGACAGAGGTTAGTCGTGCCATTTTTCACTGGAGCGGGTTTTCTGCTCCAAAATGTGCCTTAATGTCGTTTTATTTTTGTTTTCACCCATCGTAAAGCACCTTAAGTCTCTGATACCTTAGATTATGTGGTTTGCGGCGGTGGATGGCTGTTTTATACCTTAAAATTAAGCGTAGTAGAGGAGCTCCGGTGAATGGGTACTTGTAACAGGGAGTAGTTAGCAGGCCGTGCATGTGTTCAGATAGCGGCAACAGGAGCAACCTGAGAAGATGGTAGACTCCATACTCAAAGCTCTGTGTATGAGTCGTTTCACGTGAATAAAACCAGTCGCTGGAGTTAACCAGAAAACAGTGAAACTGTAGTAGAAATAAATGACAGCCGGCTAAGTTACGTTAGCATATAGCGTCTTTTAACTTAGCTCCTACTTATTCTAGCTAACCTGCAGTTTGTTTATGGGCTGAGATTAAAGTTTTCTTTGTATCGCGGCTGTAGTTTTGTGTTAGTTTGTCCCAAACTGCTTTCCACACTGTCTCTCGTTGTGAAATAGGCGATGCTCCGGGTTAGCATTGAGCTGGCTAGCCTCAAGCCCAGGGCAGTAACGTTACATGCTGGCTTTTAGGAGCTGATCCAGGATCCGTGTCCAGTGTGTTCAGACCTGTATATGTAACCCACATGTTTTGTTTGTCTGTTTTGCAGAGACAAAGGCCATGTTCAGTACCAGCGCCAAAATAGTGAAGCCCAATGGCGAAAAGCCAGACGAGTTTGAGTCTGGGATCTCCCAGGTAAGACAATAATTCAGATCGTATTATTTTACTTGTAGGTAGTTTTTGTCAAACAGCATGTTGTGTGCAGAATGACTTCTCATGTTTAAATAACTGCTGTTAACAGTACATCAGTAATCCAGAGATCTGAAGATAAATTGCTGTTAAAGTCACATTGAGTTGTGTTATAGACATGAAACATGAAATTCTAATGTTTAAACATTATTCAGAAACACTTGACACCACATAACTAATATTCTTGCCTTACGGATGTCATTTTGTCTAAACCAGTGTGTAATTCAAAATGTTTGCAAAGGGTCAGCTGATGTAGTTTGAGGTTGGATACCGGAGAGAAACTGAAATTTCTGAACATGAATTTGTCTTCTGGGTTGTACTTTTTACACCAAGAAAAAACAAAAGTCACTGAACTTGGTGACTGACCTCGTCACTGTCTAAGTAGGAATCAGGTTTTGCTTGGTTACATGTAAACAGACATATGAATGGATTTAAACTGCTTTAGACACTGTCCAACCAAACAATATAGATAATAGCAAAGGTATTGCAGTGGATGTAAATGTTAAGGAGTTTTGTAAAAAATAAAATAAAATACTGCTTTTACCAGGGTTTGTACAGACGATGGAAATTCTTAAACACTTGAATTTTAATGTGTTTTGAAGGCTTGTAAAGTACTTAGATTTCAGATAGTACTTGAAATTGTAGTTGTATTACTTTGTTAAACTGCAACCAGACTGATGCTTTTTAGATAAAGAAATAGATATTAAAATATCTATTAAAAATACAGATATTAGCTCAGCCAGGTTATATAGGATGCCAAGTCTACTTGGGTAGGTGATATATTTTGAAATATGAAACTTAGTTCTGTTTGTCTGTAACTTGCCACCCTTCAGTACAATGCTATGACTAAACACAATTTTAGTTGTTCATAGCACAATATCTGATTTTATGTGAAGTGAAATAATTGTTTTGAGTATATATGTGCAATGTCCCACATCTGTAAAGTGCTAGAAAATCTTGAAAATCCACATTGAATATTTCTGTTAGTGCTTGATTTTACTTGGGAAAAGTTGTAGGAATCCTGTGTTGTCTCCCTGCAGGCTCTGCTTGAGCTGGAGATGAACTCCGACCTGAAGGCTCAGCTGAGAGAGCTGAACATCACTGCAGCAAAGGTAGATGTACAGGAGTCTTATTCCTGAAGCAATTCTTCTCATGTCTTTGTTCTGCTTTTCATTAATTTCATCAAGAGCTAATTATCTTAATAGGCTGTTTTTCGCTGCTAGCCCTTTTCATTTTGAGACCTGATTTTTAGAAGCTGTCTCTGAAATGAAAATGTTGAAATGGAAATCTGGTCCGACGTGGACATCCAGCGAGTTGCTCTCCTGGCTCTGTCCTCGTGGCGTATGGGAGCGTAGCTTTTCAGCTGAGACGTACAGTCCCGTTCCACATCGTCGGAGACAAAGCTTGTCCCCGGCCGCTTGGCTGGTGAGGACGGGCGTCCTGCATATTCCTACATCTTCCCGAGTCCTTATGGGGCCGTTACTGGGGAGCTAAACCATGCAGTGCACATTATTTGATATCAGGTCTTGACTGAAATAGCAGTATTTGTTTTAACATTTTAATGCAGTAATTGAAGCATAATTGTCAACAATAAAATTAACTTATTGTAACTTTAACAGTAGCTGGTAAATCCTGAAATCATTTCTGACTTCCTTCACAGGTTTGCATTCAGATTTTGTGCAGTGTTTCTTTCATCTGATTATAAATCTGCTTTTGTTTTGTTTGTAGGAAATCGAGGTTGGTGGCAGCAGGAAAGCCATCATCATCTTCGTTCCCGTTCCTCAGCTTAAGTCCTTCCAGAAGATTCAGGTGCGTCTGGTGAGGGAGCTGGAGAAGAAGTTCAGCGGAAAACACGTGGTCTTCATTGCACAGGTGAGGAGGGTTTTAGATACTGTAGGGTTACAGGGGGTTCTTGCGCCAGTCCACATGTGATTTATGCACTACTTGAAGGCTGGTCACCTTCCTGATGTTTGTTAGGGATTGCAAGGGGTAAATGTGGACATTTTGGGATGCAGTTTCATTTCTTATTCGTGTTCCGGTGTGAGGACCATGTCTGTAGTGGAGCTTTTTCTCCATCGTTTACTACAAGTTTACAACTTATTAGAATAGTTCAAATGTCTGTTTATCTAGTTAGTTACACCATCTTCATTTAAAATATCAGGATTGTGATCAATCCAATGAGGGTATTTTCTAATTTTGTGATGTTTAGTTTGAACGTTCTGAGAAATTGATTAGTTGGTGCTCAAAAATACATTGAATTCTCTGGAATGATCTAAAATGCATTGTCACAAACTCAAGTCAATATTTTTAGACATTTAATGTTTTTTTTTTCACCACACACAGCATTCAGATTTGATGTTATATCAGTAACTTGCAAGTTGGTTATCTGATGCAAATACAAACAGGCCTCCACCTCAGTCTGCTACCAGAAGGATTAAGGGAGAAATCAATGTCTATTGTGTCTTTTGTTTTTGTCCGACAGTGGACATCCAGCGAGTTGCTCTCCTGGCTCTGTCCTCGTGGCGTATGGGAGCGTAGCTCTTGAGCTGAGACGTACAGTCCCGTTCCACAATGTCGGAGAACAAGCTGTGTCCCCGGCCGCTTGGCTGGTGAGGACGGGCGTCCTGCATATTCCTACATCTTCCCAGAGTCCTTCCCGGGACCGTTACTGGGGAGCTAAACCATGCAGTGCACATACTCTGATATCAGGGTTTGACTGATATTGGTGTTTCGAGTCAGATTTGATTGTCTGTTGTTCATAAATAGTTTGAAATTTGACTATTTTTATGATAGGAAATTGACTAAAAAAAGTTATATCTATCTGTATATGATTGTCTGATATGAGTATTTAAACATTTTGTTTTGTTTGAATAAGATGAATATCTGCAGGTTATTTCTTGTATTGGCCCTGAATATCAGTCTGGCCCTGATTCATTTGGTTTCTGCTTTATTTTCTTGAATTATTTGCATTAACATTTTTAAATGTTTTCAAATCCTGATTGGAAATTAATTAGACAACGTTGATTTTCAGAGGAGAATTCTGCCCAAGCCCACCAGGAAAAGCCGTGCAAAGAATAAGCAGAAGCGTCCCAGGAGGTGAGTTGGAATTCTCAGATTAATGCCACATAGGCTGAGATTTATATCTTGTTGATGGAGCCTGAAAATAACCTTGTTTGTTTGGAATGATGGTCAGGATGATGTTAATATAGACTTGGTTCTTATTTCTTTCTTGCTGCTATAGAATAATTTAGTGATTCAAATTGTAGAACCCCTATTGAGTGAAAAGAACAGTGTTTATGGGATAAATCCTTGGTTATATCATGAGGCAGTTGAAGCAAAACGCAGGGTTGATAAATGAGAAAATGTTTGCAGTCATTATGCCAGAAAATTGCTGCTTCCATCTTGAGTGAATATTTGCTGTTATTGTCTGATGGTCACCTGATCACCTTCTGAGTTTTGGACTGCTGTGCAGCTAAAACAAGTGATTTAAATAAAGCGATTACAGTGATTTGTGAGTTTTTTTTCAGCATGA
Organism: Lutjanus argentimaculatus; assembly: GCA_034769285.1. Taxonomy (NCBI): domain Eukaryota; kingdom Metazoa; phylum Chordata; class Actinopteri; order Lutjaniformes; family Lutjanidae; genus Lutjanus; species Lutjanus argentimaculatus. The sequence goes on from JAWZSL010000023.1 coordinate 6,601,030, forward strand.
AGTGCCTTGATTTGTCAAACAAATTAGACTTTTCAGTATAATTTTGTTGCAGCATATTGCTGTCAGCTTAATCAGATGTCATGTGGTCATCTTCATCTATGAAAAGAGACTAAATCTAAACTTGTTGCACGAAACAGTTTGAGATATAACCAGTGTTTAATTTTATAGATTGAACTGCAGCTTATGTCAATTGTTTGGTCTATAAAACATCAGAAAAGTGTAAAATGCTATTTAATGTTCAAACCCCCAAGGGTTGTGGTGATGATTATATAAAGTATAAATTCAGTTTTTATCCGACGTGGACATCCAGCGAGTTGCTCTCCTGGCTCTGTCCTCGTGGCGTATGGGAGCGTAGCTTTTCAGCTGAGACGTACAGTCCCGTTCCACATCGTCGGAGACAAAGCTGTGTCCCCGGCCGCTTGGCTGGTGAGGACGGGCGTCCTGCATATTCCTACATCTTCCCAGAGTCCCTATGGGGCCGTTACTGGGGAGCTAAACCATGCAGTGCACATTATTTAATATCAGGTCTTGACTGAAATAGCATTTGTTTTAACATTTTAATGCAGTAATCTAAGCTTAATTGTCAACAGTAAAATTAATTTATTGTAACTTTAACAGTAGCTGGTAAATCCTGAAATCACTCTGACTTCCTTCACTGGTTTGCATTCAGATTTTGTGCAGTGTTTCTTTCATCTGATTATAAATCTGCTTTTGTTTTGTTTGTAGGAAATCTTTTTATACAACATTTATCAGGCCGTTGAAACCCCAAAACAAACAAAGTGAAATTTGTTTTTATATTTATAATTATTATACAAGTATAATGAAATGGAAAACATGCAAATATTTATACAACTTCTGCAGGTTTGACTTATTTTGCCATGATCATTCTATCAATTAAATACTTTTTCCAACTTATTCATGGGTCTATAAAATGTCTAAGAAATTTGTGCATCATAATTTCCAAGTCCCAGGTGATGTCTTCAGGTGTCAGGCTTTTAGACTGCTGGTTGTACAGAACAGAAGTTATTTAATTTACAATGATTTAAAGGAGTAGTAGCAAATTGTCAAACTTTAGAGGATGTAGCTGGGAAATATTTGGTGGTTTTGCTAGATGAATGGCTCAGTGAATAATCAGAATGTTTTCAGATTCATTTCATGTTTATCAGATTATCAATTAATTGTCAAATTGTTTCACTCCTAGTTATTTAAGCGTAGACCCATGAGCTTTGTGTTACCGCTGCCTGAATGTTGTGTATTAATGGTGATTTCTGTGATTCCTCCCTCAGCCGTACTCTGACTGCGGTCCACGACGCTATCTTGGAGGACCTGGTGTTCCCCAGCGAGATCGTGGGTAAGAGGATCAGAATCAAAATGGACAGCAGCAAGCTCATCAAGGTCCATCTGGACAAGGCTCAGCAGAACAACGTGGAACACAAAGTAAGTTGATTTAAGAAAATAGGGATATGTGTCATGTTTAGGCCTGTTGATAAGTTTAAAAATTATTTTAGACCAATCATTTGGTCTATAAAACGTCAGTAAATTGTGAACAGTACTCAGTCACACTGTTCTCTCTGCAGTCATTGGTTGATTAAGTTTTTATCCGACGTGGACATCCAGCGAGTTGCTCTCCTGGCTCTGTCCTCGTGGCGTATGGGAGCGTAGCTTTTCAGCTGAGACGTACAGTCCCGTTCCACATCGTCGGAGACAAAGCTCTGTCCCCGGCCGCTTGGCTGGTGAGGACGGGCGTCCTGCATATTCCTACATCTTCCCAGAGTCCCTTTCGGGCCGTTACTGGGGAGCTAAACCATGCAGTGCACAAACTGTGTTCACCTCAGTGATGCTCTGTCTCACTGAGGGTGAATTCAAAACAATGTTCAGGTGTAACTGGGGTTCAACTGATTTCTGTACCGATATTAGTTTCACTTAACTGATGCACTCAGGTGTCTTTTTTTAAGGCGCACCTGCTGTTTTTCCTGAAGGTTCAGTTTTTATTGACACTATCAGAGGTTTTGAATTGTTATAGCATTTAGGTCAGAGTTGATGATGTGTTGGGCTGAATTATATTCAGACATGTTTCTAAGTTTTTGTCCAGCCTATTTATATACTTGTGGGAGGCAAAGTTTTAGAAACATCTCAATAAAATGTAGTTCAGTACGACACACCACATCTAAAGGCTCTGACTGCCCACAAAGTGTTTAATTATTCCAGCTGATCAGACCTCTGCTCAGGTTGGAGCTTCACAAACCTCACCAATCAATAAGAGCAATAAAGGTGTAAATTGTCCTGCCCTAACAGGAAACTCGGGAAGATGTCTGTCAGTTAGTCTACTCATCCTCACAGTCCTGAGAACAGATCTAATAAACCAGATTAACTGAAAACACCTGTGTGGGTGTTCACAGGCTTTAACCACGACCTCAGTAACACACGTGAAATTGAATTTGCACATTTCTGATCACGTCAAGGACTGAACATCAGTTTTTTTTTAATGATAGATGACATGCTGTATTTTACAACATTAGATTATAGATTAGAGCCTTAGTAACTACACCTCTTAACCAAATCGGCTACTAAGATTGGTTGCATCACAGTTACTTGGGCCTTAATCCAACTAGTTTGATTATTGATTGGCCAGTTGCCTTATTTATGACTTTAAGTCCAGAGTTCCATTGTCATGGTTGGTGTGCATTAACTTTCTAGCTCAGGTGGAATGGTAAAGTAGATAAATACAAATATTGAGATATATCAGAAATAAATTAGGTCTCTACTGGGTTACTGTGATATAAAATGACCATTTAAATAACTGGTGCTGTGTGGCAGAATAACTGCTGTTTTACCATTAGAGATTTAATTCTGTTTTTATGATTTACACCTGTCCCAGGCATGTGGCATGTTTAGTTGTGACTTATCTTAGTGGTGCAGTCACTTGTTGTAGTAATGCATTAATCACAGGTTATCCTACTTAAAACATAAATTAAGACTATGATTGAATTTAGACACAGTTGGTGCAACAGGCTTCAGGACAATATCTGCTTTTAGCTTCACAAATTTGAATGTTCCTGCTTTTTTTTTTTGTCCCAACATTAAAAATTGACTTTGTCTTGTTCAAAATTCTGGCAACTTATTGTGTATTTATCTTTATAGTAGAATAATCTGTAGTCTTAAAGGTATCAGCTGCAACATTTTCTAAAAAAAAACCACACAATTAAAGGATGCATATTACAGAATCCCTTTAAATCAGTTATGACCCACTAAAAGTGTGTGATGATGGCTGTATCTTGTTGTGTTGGTGTTTGACGTCCTGATGTGGTTACAAACGGCTCAGGCAAATCCTGTTGACTCTGCCTTTAACCTTGAACCCTGTGTCAATTATGAAAAGTCGTTTGAGGTCCATCAAATCAGTTGAACCCTTGTTACTGCTGGTAGATAATGTGAATAAAACTGCTGTGATATTGTGGTTAACGTGTTTTCTGTTGTCTTTCAGGTGGAGACCTTCTCTGGTGTCTACAAGAAGCTCACAGGCAAAGACGTCGTGTTTGAATTCCCAGAATTCCAGCTGTAAATGCAGATAACAAAATAAATTTGTTTACTGTCAACATCGTTGGTGGCGGTCTCTTTACTTTCCTGTAAAGAAAATCTCCTGAATGAACAGCTGGTGAAGTCACAGACAATAAGGTTCTTTTTTAGGGGTGTTTCTCCTTTTTTATTGAACACTTTCAATCCAGTCCTACAATCTTGTACTTGATCTCGTCTCAGTAGTGTGGATTCAGCTGCAGGACCAGCCTCAGCCTGTCTTCATGCCTCAGACTTGATTTTGTTTTAGTATTTCATCTGGTGCCCCCTTCAGGTGAAATTTGTTCAGTTAATTTCTTGTGTGCAATCACAATTGCTCTCACTCAGTTTATGTTTGTATTTAAACCAAATCTGTTAAAACCTAAAATGAGCTCTATACATGATAGTCAATTAAAACCAATGTTTATAAGATTGAGGTATGACAGGAAGTGACAAAGAAGCATACAAGTAGAAGTGCTGAAACATTTTTAATACAGAAAACCTTAATAAACTAATAACATTAACCTGACAAAATGGAAATTGCACTGGTTTTTGTTTCAGAAACTAAATCAACGCTGCCAGTGCGAATTGGATCATGAACCCTGCAAGTGTTGGTGCCTTGCATTCATCACTCCAGTCCAGTCATCACAACCTGTGGTGGTTTATGGTTTAATCCCTGAACAGTCCAGCAGGGGTCAAATAAGTACTTGGATCTTTTACTTAAAAGCTTAAGGAACAGCAATGTTACAACATAAAAATAAATACAAGTGAAAGTCCTGCATTCATACTTAAGTACAAAAGTATCAGCTTAAAAAAACAAAATGAAAGTACTCACTGTAGAAAGGCCCCTTTCAGAATCACACATTTTACAGGATTATAATTAGTGATTCATTAATGTGTTCATCACTTTAATGTTACAGCAGGTGGAGCTGGTCTCACACAGCCTCTGACCTCTCACCACATGCTTAACCTTTAATACATCATACACTAGCTGGCCAAAGAAAATAAAGTCACCACCTGGATTTAACAAACGGAATAATTACAGCAGTAATAAACATGTTTCAGCTGGCAACAAGTTATTCAACCCAATCTGATGCAGTGAGAAGCTTGTCATTTCTTAAAGCGATATTCCAGCCCAGAACGATAATTCACTCAATATGTACTCACCCTATGCCGATGTGATGATGGGTGAAGATCTTCAGTTCACAAAACAATCCTGGAGTTTCAGCAGAAAACAGGGTTGCAGCCAAATCCAGTACAATGGCAGTGAATGGAGACCACAGATAAAATGTAAAAAAAAGAACACAAAACAAACACAAAATGTCTCCATCCTGCTCGTGTGGTGTAATCCAAGTGTCCGTGAGCTGCGACATTAAAATTTAACCACAAAAGACGCCATTTACACCATGTTTTTAGCCAAAATGTCAACTGTAGCCTCCCAGGTAGCATGTAAACATGGCGTTGATGTATCGCGAGACTTCGTATATCTCTTAATGGATGCACGGTGAAAATATGAGATTGACACCATGTTTACATGCTACCTGGGAGGCTACAGTTGACATTTTGGCTAAAAACATGGTGTAAATGGCGTCTTTTGTGGTTAAATTTTAATGTCGCAGCTCACGGACACTTGGATTACACCACACGAGCAGGATGGAGACATTTTGTGTTTGTTTTGTGTTCTTTTTTTAACATTTTATCCGTGGTCTCCATTCACTGCCATTATACTGGATTTAGCTGCAACCCTGTTTTCTGCTGAAACTCCAGGATTGTTTTGTGAACTGAAGATCTTCAACCATCATCACATCAGCATAGAGGTGAGTACATATTGAGTGGGTTATGATTCTGGGGTGGAATATTGCTTTAAACAACCATGTCAGAAGACAAATCCTGTGGTCATGGAAAAGATGTGACTCTGTTTCAGAAGAGTCAAATTATTGTCCTGCATCAAGCAAAGAAAACAACTCAGGAGACTGATGAAACTACTAAAACTGGGTTAAGAACTGTCCAACACATTATTAAAACCTGGAAGGATAGTGGTGAACCATCATCTTCCAGGAAGAAATGTGATAGGAAAAAAATCTTCACTTAAACGTTAAATTGTAAAAAATCAACAGTAGAACTCACGGCTATGTTTAACAGTGAAAGTAAGAACATTTCCACACACAGAACTCAAGTGATTGGGACTGAACAGCTGTGCAGCCTTAAGAAAACCACTAATCAGTGAGAATAATCAGAAAAAAAGGCTTCAATTTGCTAGGGAGCATAAAGATTGGACTCTGGAGCGATGGAAAAAGGTCTGATGAGTCCAGATTTACCCTGTTCAAGGGTGATGGGGGCATCAGGGTAAGAAGAGAGGCAGATGAAGTGATGCTCCCAACATGCCTAGTGCCTTAACCCCACTGAGAATCTTTGGGACGTGCTGGAGAAGACTTGACGCAGCGGCCCGACTCTCCCATCGTCAATACAAGATCTTGGTGAAAAATTCATGCAACTCTGGACAGAAATAAATGTTGTGACACTGCATAAGCTTATCGAAACGACGCCATGGCGAATGCGTGCCATCATCAAAGATAAAGGCGGTCCAACGAAATATTAGAGTGTGTAGTAACTAAAGCTGTCAAATAAATGTAGTGGCGTAAAAAGTAGAATATTTGCCTCCAAATTGTAGTGGAGCACAAGTAAAAAGTAGCAGAAAATTAAAATTCAAAATTGTACTGCAGCTCTTGAGTACACGTTCTTAATTACTTTCCACCACTGAAGGGAACGTCGAACATTAAAGCACTTAAACAGTCATATAAGTTAATGTACATTCATCTTGAAGATGTTTAGCACCTTTACTTGGTCCCAGTTCACCCAGTGAGATCCAGCGCGGTAACCTGCTCTCTGTCCTACCTGTTGACACTTAACGGTGGAAGAATTTGGTGTTTCGGTGCAGAAGGAAGATGAGGTCACACGGCTGAGGCGTCAGGAGGTATCAGCTCTTTGGCGCCCCCTGTTGCCTGGTTGCACTGACTGATCTCCTGCAGCAGTATCGAGTTGGAGAGCCTCCACTTCCTGTATGTGGGCGGTGTGAGAGTCGGGAGGTTCAGGATCTCCTCCATGGCCTGCAGCTCCAACTCTTTGGCCTGATGGACAGACAGGACAGAGCAGCAGCAGTTTGTTCAGACATAAAAACTTAAGCACCACCATGAGGTTCACATTCATGCAAACTCAGAACCCATCGACTATTTATTTATTTTCCTCTTTATTTGTTTCTTGCCTTCAACTCCAGTCTCGTGTCTCAAGTTGCTAATCGGACTATAAACAATGACGGGTGCACGGAGGGACAGTCGTGGCCTGGATGTGGCTGCACCAGAAGCCCCAAATCAAGCCCAGTACCATGAGTTCACATCTCCTCTTTTATCTGGCATTTTCCAGGCACATTACTTTCAGACAGCGATTTTCATTTCTAGGAATCAACTTGTCTCTACAGTTTCCCAATTTCTTCTCTGTTTTCTTTTACAGCTTTTGTGTTGTTTTCTATGCAGAGTTAAAACCTCCTGAGACGTTTGTCTTGTTTATCAAATCTCTTGAGTCTACTTAACGCTCGTAGTGCTTTTGTTGCTAATTTTGCCTCCTTGGCCTCTCAGGTCCTCTTTATTCTCTCGAGGTTGGGGCTGAACAGCGGTGTGTGTGCTCGACGGGAAAAGTCTTGTACTTTTCATATCACATCATCCTCGTTACCTGCCTCCTGAAGGGCTGTTATAAACATGATCAAGGTTGTTAGCAGATAACGCTAGTTTACATTTAATATCATGTTTTATTTTTAGTTTTCAATGTAATTGTCAATACTACTTTTTCTATTTTAGTGTACTTTTGTACTTACCTTACTTCTATTAGGCACCGTTTCTTTTCATTTACCCCTTATACACTTTATATTTCATATTTCACTTTGTATTTGATGCTCTTTTGTTGTTTTTCTTATGTTACTGTAATTTTTGAAGCAATCTGGCACAAGAATTTCCTTCAAGATTAACAAAGTTCTGTCTTAATTTATCTTAGTTTAGCTTTAGCCATGTTGTTGGTATGAATAAACTTTGTCATCTCTCCTCTGAAATGAATATTTGGGACAAGAAAAAAGTTGCTTTCTTCAGACCCTGCTAAAAGTGCAACCACTCGCTCGGATTCCCCGGGAAGCCTCAAATCATTGGCTGTTGCCCCAGATGCTAAATCATCATCAGACGTTAGCCGGTGGTACAGAGATTGGGTAAATATTACCTGCTAAAACATCAGCATGTTAGCTAATTGACTCTGAGAATGTTAGCATGTTGATGTTAGCATTTAACTCAAAGCAACACGATGCTTAAAACAACCAGATTTCACATTTTGATGATTTTGGAGGCCCTGTGGACAAAAGACGTTGTGTTTCCACACTAATAACCACAAAATAGATTGTCAAAAATAAAACTGTCTAAGTAAAAATCTTCTCCTGCTTCTTTTTAACTGGCTAATGTATCAATCACTAACTGGAAAAAATACAAACACAGGCTCAGCAGATATTAAGAACAGTTACATAGAAACAGCTGATCTTCTCACTGAGGCCTTCAACTAACGATTATTCTCATTATCGATCAGTCGATTATTTTCTCGGTTAACTGACTAGTTATTTGGTGCATAAAATGTTAGGACAAAGGTGAAAAATGTTAATCAAGCTGTCCAAGAGGCCAAGATGATGTCCTCAAATGTCTTGTTTTGTCCACAACCCAAAGATATTCAGTCACAGAGTCGAGTCACTGTCACAAAGGACTAAAGAAACCAGAAGATTTTCAGATTTGAGATGCTGAAAGCAGAGAATTTGGACATTTTTTCCTTAAAGAATGACTCAAAGCGATTGAGCGATTATCAAAATAGCTGGCGATTAATTTAATAGTCGATTAATAATCAATTAATTAATCATCAGTATTAAATTGAGACTGTTTCATAACCAGTTAGTTTTTGGCATCAGTGTGATTTCTCTCACCTTTAATGTGCTTTTCAGGATCCTGAGCAGGTGAAGCTTCTCGTTGATTCTGTCGTTCTCACATCGTCTGATAAACGACGCTCTGAAGTCCTTCCGACTGGACTGTCCAATCGGAGACAGGCTGGCTGCCTTCAGGTGGTTGTAGAGACACTCCATCTCTCAGGCGGCTTCTCTGGAAAGAGGAAAAGGTCGTAATTTAAGAGTATTAAAATTGATGCAGCATAACCAGAGACATCTTTTTTTTTGTTCCTCCTTGTCAAAACCTGGTGCGCCTACATTACCCACAATGCAACTGTCTATTGACAGTTCAGTCAGTGATACAGGTGAGTTATCAGACTTCACACAGCTTCCTCTGGAGAAACTAAAATTTTACTATTAAATGCTGTAGCGCTCCTAAACACTTGGAAACAGACTTTAAAGTGTAAAATCAGTTATGTTGCCCTTTAAAGCAGCCGTTGTTATGGTAACCACGTGTTTACCGTACCCCCTCTTTCTTCTCCGACATGGACCAGAGGGAGGGACACTTCTCTATCAGCTCCATCTGGCCCGGGGAGGTCAACCCAGGACCGGCGTTCACCTCCGTCCGAGGCTGCTCTTCTTCTTCTTCTGTTCCTAGTTAGAGTCGGTCCGTCTGAGGTACTTCTGTTTCTCTTTTCACTGGTCGGTGTCGTGGACGGGGTGGAGGCGCCGGACGGAGACCCGCAGAGAGGCTGAAGAACGTCCCCCTGTGAGGAGGACAGCAGGTTTTTGTTGTTTTTTTTTTTACAGACTGTGTGGAGGACTGAATTAGTTACCCATCAGACTTTGTTACCGACGTTTTCAGATTCTGTTGTTTCCTGTTCGTGCTCCAGAGAACATGAGGATCACACTCATCACCATCCTGATCGCTGCCTTCACTGTAGCACTCTGCACACAGGAAGGAACAAACAGGTGAGGAAGGACAAGGACAGGACAACAGATGATACTGGATGCCGATACTAATATATGCATATATTTTTTCCACCTAATTGCAGAAATCATCAGTCAAGACAGTTTTTTTCGCTGGTGCTTATTTCTTTTTTCTTGACAAATTCATCATATTGATCATTTTTGGGATGGCAGCTCTTAAATGGACACTCACATGACTGATGCTGAGCAATCTTTGCAAATAGATTTTTTTTTTTTTTTAATTTGTTTTTTTCTTGAGAGAATTTCATAAATCATTCAACATTCTGACTTACAACAACACTTTCACAGCAGACGCTCAAATTTTGAGAAACTGGGAAATTATTTTGTCTAATGTTTACACCCAAGACATAAATTACAAAGTGAAATAACCAGGTTCTATGGTATTATAGAACTATACCCATTTGGTCCAGTATGACTGAGCTCTACTTACTCGGAGCTTTAAAAAATGTCAGCTTTTCCACAATATAAATATCCTTAATACTTTCAATAAATTCTTGTAACATAGGTGGTTCTGGCTGTAACTATTTTCTAGTCAGGGCTTTCTTGCTTGCAACCAAAATTATTTAAAATAAATACTTGTGTCTTCTTAAAATCATGTTTTTAGGTAACAGGCCTAAGTATAACACATCAAAACTACCAGCCAAAAGGAATGAATTTCACTGCAGTCGCAAAAAATATGATAATGATGAGCGTTCACACGGCCACATTGTGTCCAGCACTTTGAATCAATTTGCAATCGATTAATTTGAATTGCAAATAACTTTGTTACCCATTTCAGACTCTTCAAAAAAACCTCCAAACTGCAGACATACTCATGTCACTTGTGCATAATTAACAGCTCATCTTATCGGCTCGTCATATCAGCAGAAATGTTCTTTTTAAAGCCTTTATCGCCTGATACAGATGATGTGCTGATATTACTGTGCGTCCCTAGAAAGAAGGAAGTGAGAATGAGAAAAAAAAAGACCACAGGAAGAAAGGACAGAGAGACTGGAAGAAGTAACGAAAGATAAGGGAAAGGGAGCGAGGTGGGAAGAAGACATGGAAGATAAGAACAGTGGAAAACAAAAATAAAGATGAAAACAAGGAAGCACAGGATTTAAAAATAAAACAGTGGTGAGAAGAAAGGCAGAGAAACACTGCAAGAAAATGAAAGGGTCTACAGTAAAGAGTTTCAGTTCTGGTTTTAAGGTTGAGCACCAAAAAGGTTTTTCTTCTTTGTAGAACACCCCCCAAATGAACTTCTTCATTTACATTTAAAGCATATATTTTTAGAAATGTTTGTAATCTTCAGCCTTTTTGTTCAGGTTAGATAAAACACTCAGAACAAGTGTGTGGTTTCACTCTCCCTGGAACAAGCTGCCTTTGATTTTTAATGAATTATACAAAAAAATTAACTATCAACTTTTTTTTTTTTTTTTTGGCAATTTTCACTTGTTCCCGCAGTTTCTTTACAAAAGAATACCTACAAAAATTCACAACGTGCATCGCAATTTTTTAGAAAAGCTACCGTGAAATGGAAATTCACCATGATAAACTTAGAGTGTTTTTAATCACGATGCAGGATGAAATCTCATATAATCACATCCACAGACAGGACCACTAGGAGAGAATATAATTTAAATTCTTTCCATTTCAACACGTTTTTACATATTTTTGGTTTTACAGATGTGTATTTGAATTCATTCCTGTGTACAGCATGTGTAATGATTCTTATGTCCGTCTGTGTGTAGTACTGAAGCTACGTCTTCGTGCTGAGTGTTGACTGTCTGACCTTCAGTGTTGATCACTCCACACGGCTCGGCTGCCTCTGACAGTTTAGTGATCCACCTGCAAACAAGACACGCTGCTGCAACATTCAACTTGACTCATGTCAGTGAGTCATCACTTTCACTTTACAGCACGAAACAAGAAGTGGACCAAAAACTGAGAAATGGTAATAAAAAGAGGAAGAACTGAATCTGTTTTCAGTGTGTGGGTACAGAGAACAGTGATGCTGACAGTAAGTCTGCTGTGGATGTTCACGGCCCACCCAGACCTCAGGTTTTGTTCAAATTTCCTGATAAATTTCTGTTCACCAGAGAATGAATTCTTTCTAAATTTAATGCATTCAAGACAAGTAAACATGCTCACTGTGCAGAAAAATCCTCCCTCTTACTATTATACAGTGGCTTGCAAAAGTACTCATACCCCTTGAACTTTTCCACATTTTGTCACGTTACGCCACAAACATAAATATATTTTTTGGGAATTTTATGTGAAAGACCAACACAAAGTGGCACACAATTGTGAAGTACAAAGAAAATTATACATGATTTTAATTTTTTTTACAAATAAAAAACTGAAAAGTGGGTGTGCAAAAGTATTCAGCCCCCTTTTCTCTGAGTGCAACCAATTGCCTTCAGAAGTTGCCTGATGATTGCTGAATGATCGAATGTTGACCTAATGACTAAATAGAGCCCACCTGTGTGTAATCTAATCTCAGTACAAATACAGCTGCTCTGTGACGGCCTCAGAGGTTTGTTAAGAGAATATTGGGGAGCAAACAGCATCATGAAGTCCAAGGAACACACCAGAGAGGTCAGGGGTAAAGTTGTGGAGAAGTTTAAAACAGGGTTAGGCTATAAAAAGATTTCCCAAGCTTTGAACATCTCACGGAGCACTGTTCAATCCATCATCCGGAAATGGAAAGAGTATGGCACAACTGCAAATGTACCAAGACACGGCCGTCCACCTAAACTTACAGGCCGAACAAGGAGAGCACTGATCAGAGATGCAGCCAAGAGGCCCATGGTGACTCTGGACAAACTGCAGAGATCCACAGCTCAGGTGGGGGAATCTGTCCACAGGACAACTATTGGGCGTGCACTCCACAAATCTGGCCTTTATGGAAGAGTGGCAAGAAGAAGCCATTGTTAAAAGAAAACCATAAGAAGTCCCGTTTGCAGTTTGCCAGAAGCCATGTGGGGGACACAGCAAACATGTGGAAGAAGGTGCTCTGATCAGAGAGACCAAAACTGAACTTTTTGGCCTAAATGCAAAACGCTATGTGTGGTGGAAAACTAACACTGCACATCACTCTGAACACACCATCCCCACTGTCAAACATGGTGGTGGCAGCATCATGCTCTGGGGGTGCTTCTCTTCAGCAGGGAACAGGGAAGATGGATGGAGCCAAATACAGGGCAATCTTGGAAGAAAACCTGTTGGAGTCTGCAAAAGACTTGAGACTGGGGCGGAGGTTCACCTTCCAGCAGGACAACAACCCTAAACATAAAGCCAGGGCTACAATTGAATGGTTTAAAACAAAACATATTCATGTGTTAGAATGGCCCAGTCAAAGTCCAGACCTAAATCCAATCGAGAATCTGTGGCAAGATCTGAAAACTGCCGTTCACAAACGCTTTCCATCTAATCTGACTGAGCTTGAGCTGTTTTGCAAAGAAGAATGGGCAAAAATTTCAGTCTGTAGATGTGCAAAGCTGGTAGAGACATAACCCAAAAGACCTGCAGCTGTAATTGCAGTGAAAGGCGGATCCACAAAGTATTGACTCAGGGGGGCTGAATACTTTTGCACACCGCACTTTTCAGTTTTTTATTTGTAAAAAAAAATTAAAATCATGTATAATTTTCTTTGTACTTCACAATTGTGTGCCACTTTGTGTTGGTCTTTCACATAAAATTCCAATAAAATATATTTATGTTTGTGGTCGTAACGTGACAAAATGTGGAAAAGTTCAAGGGGTATGAGTACTTTTGCAAGCCACTGTATCTGATGTTTTTGGACGAATAGAACTGCTGCATTAATTTGCATGTTGCGTTTGATGTTTACTGCTGTAGATGTTAAAGATTGAGTTAATTTTAACCACTTTATATCCTGTTGGGTAGTTTAATCTACATCATGGTCTATAAGATCTTCATGTGTTTGCAGCGTCACTGTCCTGTGAGAAGCACATTTCTCTAAAAACGTCAACTTTTCATGGTAACAGAAACAATGACGGGGAGGGGAGACCCGGGACAGTTCTAACACTTTGATTTCCTCCAATCAGAAACAAGCTGTGATGACGCTCTCTCTGCACATGCCCAGTTAGATCGTGTTCCTGCTGACAAAAAAGGAACCACATTCAAAACTCACAGAGAAAGTTACCAGCAAAGGTGTTTGTTTTGTTTTAGGTAAAAATGTAACTATCAGATGTATTTTTTTGGATCCTGAGATTAAATTTCTGGGAATCTAAACAAGCATTATTAGAATTTTGTAAACTTAAGAGAGAAATGACTAACACGTGTCAAACTAGAAGTCAGGTTAGTTCACTTGAGGTTAAAGTGGAGTAAGAGTGTAATCAATTTTGCAACCTGCACATATTTCATAAAACCACTTAAATATTTCAGTTTCCGTTTTGGTTGTTGACACACTGAAGTTTATAATATAGCAACTTGCTTGCACAAAGTGCTGCAACTGTCCCTGGTCTCCCCTGTACATAACAGGATGTACAAAAGTAGATGCAAAGACAATCATGATAAAATACAGAGACAAATACTCACAGAATTACTAAGAATTAAATCAAGTACTCACTTATTCATGTCTGTGACGCTCTCTGCAGCGATGAAAATGGTCACAACCAGTGGATGACTGGCCGTGATTGCACTGAAAATAATATAGAGTAAAGTAATTATTAATAATTAAAATAATTACCACTCTATGAATTGAAAAGCTGAGGGTAAGAGAAGACATCAGAGGGAAAAAATTTATTTCCAGCACGTTTCTCACCACCTACATTTAACTTAAAGGTACAATGTGAAATTTTCAGAAAATCCTTGTTTTTAATTACATTAGTGGCCATTTAGTGAACTGTGGTCAGCATCGCGTTCACTTGTGCCACCTGGACATCAGTCAAAACAGTGAACACAGCTGAAAACAGGCCCAGTTCAGGAAAGAAGCGCTCGGCTGAATCAAATTATTCTTATTTTTACTGAGAAACATGTTAAAACACTATGTTGTGATGTTTTTGTTTGCAGGAATCTGGACCAAATAAAGATCTTTTTTTAAGTCTGTAGAATCTGATTTGTAGGACTGGACGCCTCTGCCTCATGACTTCATTAATTTAAAGGTTTTTGACACATTTTGCCTTTAACAAATATTGCACCTCCTGCGATTTAAAAACTGCAGATTAATTGTGCAGCCCTAATCGGCTTTTACTGTTTTTTCCAACCTTATTCTTGTCTCATTTGTGGTGTGATAAACAGTAAATTCAGCTAGTTCAGTGCCCCTTATTGCTGTTTTCCAACCTACTTTAGCTGCCACGTGCTTAAAAGGCTTTCGTCAGACTGAAGCGGGTGTGAAAAATGACAGAGATGCAGACAGGCTTCACTTCACGGGGTTGTTTGTGCTTTTTGTAGATTTTGTGGTGGTTCCAGTCATTCGTTGACATTAATGGACTTCATTTCTAAGCTTACGTTAGCTGGTGTTGCACACTGTTGGTGCTGAAGGGGAGCTGAAGAGTGGCAAGACACTCAAGTCAACAGTCCGTTCACATGTTGGCAATGCAAAGTGATAAATACATGATGAGACATTATACCTGTTGATTTAAGACAGCTGTATATGTGCAACATGTTGCTGCAGCGTTAAACTGACAGTGTGAAGCAGCAGACTGACCACAGACAGCTGACTAAGACAGTTGGTGGTTTTTGTTTACTTCTCTTCTCCACACTCACTCAGGCCAGCCTTCGCTTCATGTCACACAGAGCGAACGAGACAGACAAAAGCAAACATGTCGTACTGTTTCCTCCTGCACTGCTTGGCCTGTTCGATGGTGAAGCCGGACAGGTTGATGAATCCTTCTGCTTTCTCCGCCTGCACGGGAGAGAAATAAATAACACCTCAGAGACCCTGTCAGCAAACAGTTTAATGCCCTGAAACCTGCCCACAGTCACGCATTTGTGACTGTTTATTAGCTAAACACCGGTCTGAAGTTCCTGTGTGGTCTCTATAGACTCTCGGTGGTCGTAGTCGCAGGATGTATTTGCCTGCATGTTCCTCGCATAATTAGAGTACAGAACAGAGATTTGCTTATACTTGGTTGTTTGGCCTGTGTGACCAGTTTCTTACTATTATTTAACTTTTATTTAGTATAATGTATATCAGAGATCAGGAGTGCCATGCAAGCATGCACAGATGGCGAGCGGTGTGTGCATGTCACTGTCCACTCTTACTCTTTTGTTTTGTCAAGATAACAAAGAAAACTAGAGAGTGAGAAAGCACAACTGTTCTCGGCTTCCTAATGTTTAGAATAAAAAGTATTTACCGTCAAATCCAACATAAAGCTACACAGCACGGTTACAACAAACCATAACCACAGTTAAACAAATAAAAGACCAGACAACAACAACAAGGACACTAAATAATTAATTATAACTATTATGAAAGTCATAAAAACAGATGGTAAAGCTTTAAAATCTGTAAAGTTGTCTTTAACACCTGAATTGTAAAAAGTATGTGGACACCTGAACATTACATAATTGTTGAACATGTGATTACAAAACCATTAAAATTAATCTGCAGCTCTTCTGGTTTCAGACTTTCCACCAGATGTTGAACCTGCTGCAGGCAGAACATCAGTGAGGTCCAGTTCATCCTACACATGTTGGATGAGGTTGAGTTGTGCATGCGGGTATTCACGGGTCATGTTGCAGGAGGAAAGGGCCAAACACTTCTTACACAAAGTTGTGAGAGAACACAATTACTTGGGGTCAAACCCTGAAGGGGTAGAACACTATTGTTTTTCTTCAGATTTATTAGGCCTCTAATTTTTTATAATGTAACGACTCAAATTGCTCTGAGTTTAATTAGCTAGAAACATGAAACTTGTTCCAATAACTAGAAATGATGGTCAAGCGCTTCACAAGAAATATGAGCCCAATGATGGTGACACTGTTATAAAGTCTGGTTGACTTTAAATTGGACACACAAGTCAACCTCAATGTTCTCAACAAAGAAAGCCTCTTGGACCATAAAAGTCCCCTGAATTTGTTAAAAGGCACATTTTTGACATCCCCTCCTAAAATGTACATGTGGTTGTTGCCAGACTTTCCATGAATCATTATTGGACCAAGCTTGTCAAAAGACACATAAAACTTGTTGGTGTCTTTTTAGTTTTTAAAATATTGACCACTAAACTTCAAAAGGGGCGGCTGAACTGAGCACACAAATAGACCAAAGTCAACAACCACCGGGCCAGTATCACCAAACTTGCAGTCCAGATAAGTTTTAATCTACAAATGCAAAAACAGTAGGGTGGCGTAACACAAACCAGACTATAAATCATAAATTGTTTGATCAATACCAAATTTGCAGGATGTGTGTGGTTCATATCAGTGTTGAACCACGTGTGTAAAAGTATTTTGACATGCTGGGTATCAAATACCACAAAAAGGTTTGACCCTGAGCTCACCTGCTTTCGAAATCTCATACTTTTTTCTTTTTACTTTCAGTCCGTACTGCGGGTGCCCACACAAACTACGTACTTTTACATGCAGTATACATACAGTTTGGACACACTACTTCCTCATAACATTGAACTTTTAGCCTCTTGGTCGAACAATCAATCACAATGCATCGTGGGTCAGAATAACCAGAAAAGCATGGTGGGTGTGCGCTGTAAAACGCTGTATTTTTGGCACACTGCTGTGACCTGAGACGTACTACATCTTTTTCTGGCATACTAAATAGCGTGGTAGTATAGGTACTGGAACATCCTATGAAAAAACACCAAATTATCAACAAATAAATGTGGATGTTATTTGCAGGTGCAGATGTTACTAAGTGCTGTTGAAGCATGAATCAGGTAACTTTGGTCTCAGATACTCGTCACTATTCATCAAGTTTTTAATGTGATAAAATTCGGTTATTAAAACAAGCCAATCAGAGCTGCTGCTTTGCTTTGCTCTTACTACTGTTTGTGGTGGGTTGAAAGTTGAACTCAGGTCGTTGGAGCCGAATGTAAATATGTTACGAACACTTTAAAGGGACAGTTCAGCCCAAAAATCAAAAATACATATTTTTCCTCCAACCTATAGTGCTGTTCATCCATCTAGATTTTTTTGTGGTTGCAGAGTTTTGGAGATAATCAGCTGTAGACATGTCTGACCTCTCTCCAGTATAAAGGACCAAATGACACTTGGTTTGTGGTAAACCAAAAAATACATCTGAAAAATTCAAAACCAATGTGTCTTTGCAGAAACGATGACCTGCTCACTCAAGATAATCCACAGGCCTTGTTGTGAGCGTTAATGTGAACTACTTTCTGTCTGTAGTGGAATCTACCAGAACTACTTTCTTTTGACCAGAAAGAAAATAGTTCCTACATGAACTGGAAAGAGACATTGCTGTTGAATTTTTTAAACTACTTTTTTGGTACTTTGAGCCCCACAAGCTGAGTGCATTTTAGTCCCATTTTATTGGGGAGAAGGCAGACGTTTGTACGACTGAAATCTCCAAAACTCTGCAACTCACACCAAAACTATCTAGATGGATTATT
Organism: Lutjanus argentimaculatus; assembly: GCA_034769285.1. Lineage (NCBI taxonomy): Eukaryota > Metazoa > Chordata > Actinopteri > Lutjaniformes > Lutjanidae > Lutjanus > Lutjanus argentimaculatus. The sequence continues at coordinate 6,619,063 of JAWZSL010000023.1, forward strand.
ATTATTTAAATATTAAATATTAATATTTTTGATTTTGGGGTAAACTGTTCCATCCAGCTCCATTGACCTGGGTTCAACTTCCAACCCACTACAAACAGGTTTTCTCCAACTTTCTGTCTGATTTAAAAGTAAGAAAAATCAAGCGTTCATCAAATATTGTCTGGTTTCATGCAAAAAATCAAAAACTACTTTTCTTTTTCGACTAGAAAGAAAATAGTTCCTACATGAAACTGCTCACAACAAGGCCTGCTGATTATTTTGTGTAACTAGGCCATGATTTCTGAAAAGATTTCTGGTTTTCAAGCTTTCAAACGTAATTTTTGGCACTTTGTGCACTACAAGCTGAGTTGAACCTAGTCCAGTCTGTTGGAAGAAAGGCAGACATCTCTACAGTCAATATCTCCAAACCTCTGCAACTCACCCCAAAACTATCTAGTTGTATAAACAGCACTAAATGTAAGAGTGAAAATATGATTTTATGGGTTTGGGGGTTCCTTTAAGATTCATGTGTGACCACTGGAACAATACAGTCTTGCTGTGTCTCACCATCTTGTCGTTGTACCAGTACAGTGAACTCCTCTTCAGGACAAACCAGCATCTTTTCCATTTACTTCCCAGGAAGCTGCGGCCCTCCTTCCTGCGGAAAAGCCAACCCTGACAGTCCACCAGGCCCAGGTCTTTGATCGAAACCCGCCGCCGACTCATGGCTGCACCCGAGTCCACCTGCAGGGGGCAACAGCAGAAAACAGAGGCAATTAAAATCCTTCAAAATGCGCTTAAACCAGTGCTTCTCAATCCTGGTCCTCAGGCCCCCCTGCCCTGCGTGTTTTAGATGTTTCCCTGCTACAACACACCAGATTCAAATGATCAGCTCATCATCAAGCCTCCACAGAAGCCTGATAATGACCTGATCATCTGAATCAGGTGTGTTGGAGCAGGGAAACACCTAAAACATGCAGGGCAGGGGGCCTGAGGACCAGGATTGAGAAACACTGGCTTAAACACACTCCTTCTTGGTGTGATAACTCAATCAAATCTGAACATAAAGACATTATACACACATTTTTACATTAAGTGTGACAAACACTTCATGAAGACGTCATTATTTTGATGCTCCTTACAACTGCAGAACTTGCCTGAGAATCATCACGTTTTTAAATTTTCTTCAGTATAAAACTCATCCAGTGACACTTGTTGGTACATTCATGGGCAATTCGCTAACTACAGCTGCTAACAGCTCATTCGGCATATTTTAAATTATGCTAGTTTGCCAAATATAAACTAAAAATACTGGCTTGAAGTTGCAGCCCACAGCAAGGATTCCTTAACTTCCTGTTTTTAGTCCGTAAAGCATCAAGGGAATTGTAGTTCTGCTACTCAAAGCATGATTATCTTTCATATACAAAGAATAAAAATAGGAGTGACAGTAGTATTAACTTTTGTCTTGTACAGTCAGTTTTGGATGTTTTTTTTTCTTTGTTTGTTTGTTTTTTTAATTATTGATATGTATATATATTTAATTTCTGCTACAGCGTTTGAGCTGTATTGACCAGAAATGTGACACATTTGATTCAGTGTGACACTGTTTTAAAGTTTCTACACAAATATATTTATTGCATATAGTTTTCCTATTTTATCTTTTTTTCCCCCTGATTTTATTCCCTTTTATTATATTCTTTTTACTGCATTTCCCTTGTACTGCTGTCTCAAATTTAATTTCCCCTATGATGGATCAATAAAGGTACGTCTTGTCTTGTCTTGTCTTAAACACTAGATTAGTTTGATTAAAACACCTGTAAGTCCTACATTAAATGCTTTTGGTTTTAAATAATGTTTTCTTTGTTCGTATTGAAGGAGCTTGCCACTGCTGTTGTGCCTAAGCCTTCTTCCCTTGTTGCATTGTTTTATTCATTCATTCATTTATTTATTCATTTATTTATTTATTTTACATGAATGATTTATTATGTCCTAATGTGGGTTCTTGTCTCTTCCTCTTTACCTGGTTTTAATGTATTTTTAGCAGCTGGGCTGTGTGGGTGGTTTTTCTGCATAGCTGTATAAAACTTGCTGGCCACAATGTCACGAGGTCGATCTGTGTCCTAGAAACATTTATGTTGTCTGTTTGTTTGTGTAAACGTATCAATAACCAGTGTAAATCTTTTATCTCCTTTTATAGGGCTTGAAGTAATTAATTACATTAAAGTTTTGGTTTTAAGTATCCTGTTAGTTCAATCAATCAATCAATCAATCAAATTTTATTTATAAAGCCCTTTACAATAACCAAGAAGGTACCCAAAGTGCTTTCCAACAGAGCTTTAAAACAGTACATAAAAACAATACATAAAACAATACATAACAACACAGGTATTTGACTGAGGAAAGTGCCACAGTGCTGCAGGCAGTAGAAAGCCCTCCAGAAGTACATGAAATCGAACAGACAAAATAAGTACACCTAAAAAAGAAGACAAGACTGCCTTAGTCAGCATTGAATGCCAATCCAAAAAAGTGTGTCTTCAGCTTCGATTTAAAAAGGCCGAGATCAGTAGTGGTGCGAATGTCAGGGGGCAGTTTGTTCCACGGTCTGGGAGCAGCGACAGCAAAAGAACGGTCACCCCACTGTTTGTATCTCGACCTCGGGACTTCTAACAGAAGCTGACCCGAAGAACGCAGGGCCCTGCCATGATCACGGATAGTTAAAACCTCAGACAAGTACGAGGGAGCCAGGCAATTGATGGCATTATAAACAAACAACAGAAGTTTAAAATCAATTCTAAAAACAAACTGGAAGCCAGTGGAGTGACGACAGCACAGGGGTAATGTGTTCACATCTGGATGTGCCTGTTAAAAATCGGGCAGCAGCGTTCTGTATAAGTTGGAGACGTGAGATTAAAGACTGGCTGAGGCCAACGTAAAGGGCATTACAGTAGTCCAGTCTTGAACTAATGAATGCATGGATTGCCTTCTCGAGATCCTGCCGACTGAGGAACGGCTTCACTTTGGCCAAGAGACGGAGCTGAAAAAAGCTTGTTCTAACAACAGAACTAATCTGTTTATCAAATTTAAGCCCACTGTCAAACGTTACCCCAAGATTTTTTACAAGTGGTTTGTAAAAGGGGGCCAAAGTACCAGAATTTTTTGTGAAAGCATTTGACACAGGTGACGTTCCAAATAAAATACATTCTGTTTTGCTGTCATTCAAGTGCAAAAAGTCCCGTGCAAGCCACTGCTTTACATCAGTAATACGATCCAGTAACTTAGTAAGTGCAGTCTCTTTGTTGGGTCTCATGGGCAAATATATCTGCAAATCGTCAGCATAAAAGTGAAAAGACACATTGAAAAACATATCAAATTTTGATTTCTCCTCTCTTTTGGTTTCAGTTGGACTTTAAAGGGATAGTTCTGATTTTTTTGAAGTAAGGTTGTTTGAGGTTATTATCCACAGTCAGTGTGTCACAGCAACAGTAGATGTAGTTTGGAGCAGCAGGAGTACCAGTTTATCTAATCAATGTACTGCTGTGAACACGGTCGGCAGAAAAACATATTTCAGCCACCTAAAAAAAATCAGTATCAGTTTATTAAGTGGGCACTATATTGAGAATATTTTCACCGCTCTACTTGGCCGTCAGACAGCTTTTTCTCGCGGGAAACTGCCGTTATATAAGTAAAATATGTCTCTCTCCAAACCAACCAAAACCCCATTGGTAAAAACAGTAAATTTTACCTTGTGGAACACAGGAGCTGTTGATCTACCGCTGCCTCGATCATTTAGTTAGTTTGTGTTATTGTGTGACTTCAGTCTTTTAAAAGGTTAGTTTGGATTCACTGAAGTTACACAATAATAAAAACTAACTAAGCAATCCAGGCACCGGCAGACCAGCAACCTCTGTGTTCTGTGAGGTTAAATCACTGATTTTGTCTATGGGGTTTGGTTAATTTGGAGAAAGCGGTATTTGGCTCGTATAAACAGAGGTTTACTGTCGTAAAAGCCTGTCTGACATCAAGGCAAAGTGGTGAAAATATTCTAAATATCGCATACACTTAAACTGATATTGATTTTAAAGTGGCTAAAATTAGTTTTGTTGCTGACCCTTCTCACAGCAGTAGATTACTTTGCTTCCGTGCTTCTGGGGGTGTGTCGACCGCCATTTACCGTGGGTAATACACTGACTATTGGTAAGTACCTCATACAAACACACTTATAATAATCCAAACTATTCCTTTAATGTGGTGTTTTTAATTCTCTGCACTGTAAAAACACTTTAGGTCAGCTGTGTTGTGTTTCACAAATAACATTGAGCATCTGTAAACAATTCTACATCCTCTAAAATCTAATTTTATGTGATTAATCCTCACCCAAATTACAAAAAAGAGAGATTTGTCCATGTTTTTAAATATATTTCTGACTAAACCTCATTAAAATGCAGGGGAATAGAATGCTATTTGTTTTTGTTTTCTACCTGCATTAAAGTGATATTTAATATTTGCACAGAGAGACTCAAGACCACAGAAAAACCTTGAAAAGACGTCCCTTACCTGCTGCAGTCTGGACGTCCAGCAGCGTCTCTGTGTCTGTGCAGCAGCTCAGCAGAGGAGGAACTGGAGTTTCTCAGCACTGCTGCCTGTGAGACCGTATACGTCGACCCACAAGCAGACCACAAAAGTCAAAATCACACTCACACATACATGCATATACCCACACCATCCTTCCTGTTTCTCATGTTTAACACGACCCTTGTGCTCTCTTATTCTGTTTCTCAGAGACTCAGACTTCCTCTTTGTTTTTGAGAAAATAAAACACTTATGCAGCTGCTGTCGTTCAAACAACCTCTTTATTCAAGTGAGGTGTTTTTTGGTTTTGTTTTTAAGGTTAGACTGGGTGAGACTTTTGGTCTCAGCATCTTTGACTCAGTGGCTGTTTGTTTTATCTGAAACAAGCTGCTTCTACGAAGAAGAACGGTTTCAGACGTCTACATATTAATGACTCGATCATTTGAAAATTAAGATCTCTCTGTTTTATCATCTTCCATGCAGTAAAAGGTGGTTCTGGCATGCAGGTTTGATTGGTCTGAACATCTGACGTCACAACTTTGGAGCCACAGCAAAAAATTAGGACTTGGATTTTTGGCTCATGGCCTCATTTTCGCACCAAACTCCATTTAAAATCTGCCAAGTTTTCACAGAAATAAAAGGGACTGAGCAATTTCTTTGGTAGGCAAATCTGTCCTTCATGAGGGAAATGTACTCTGAATTATGATCAAAGGGATCAATGTCATTTTCAAATTTCACTGCAGGTCTGGTGGAGAATAAATCATGTTATTAGATGGAATTCAGTTTGTCCAATCAATGGGAATAAAATACTTATAAATAATTATTGATTTGAGAAAACTTATGTTATTTTTTTTCCTTACTTACAGTAGTTGACAGTGTCCACCAGATGGCACCATTAGCCTTGTAACTCTAACACACATCAGACTTGAACTTGATTCATTTAAAGCTCCACACCAGTTACTTTAAAGGGATAGTTTGGCTTTTTTGAAGTGGGGTTTTAGGAGACACATAATTAGTGTTGACACGTTCCTAGTTCGCTCTCTCCAAACCAACCAAACTCCATAGTCAAAATCAGTAATTTTACCTCACAGAACACTGGAGCTGCTGACTACCGCTGCCTCAATCTGTTAGTGTTTGTGTTATTGTGTGACTTTGGTGAATCCGAACACTGAAGTCACACATTAACACAAACAAACTAACCGTCATGTCAAAATTAAGAATCTGCCGCCTCACTCTCCCTAATTCTTAACTCCAGTGCCTCCCTATTCAACCCTTCTCCAATTAGCACAGATTATACTTAAAACATTTTCCCAACCTTTTTGTTTGTGAGTCTTTATAGTTAATCAATACATGATCACAACCTCTCATCACAGGTTGAGCTGTGAGTATTTCAACATCGTCTCACCAATGACTGTTTCTGAATTTTTTTTCCCCCACCTTAAATTCTCTAGCATTTCAGAATTAATTAATTTGTTATTCTTAGCTTTCTGTTAATCATTTCATGAATCAGATTTATACTGCAAACCCTTGGAGTGTGACCACCATTTACATCATGATTCTCATGTGCAATATAATTTATCAACATTATACTAATATTAAAATAACACTTATTTTTGACTGGCTGTTCCAGTCAAGCAAATGTCTTTTCTGCACAGACAGCAAACATTTTGTTTTATTCAACAGCTTTTATAGATGGTCTTTTATTAGAAGTTAAAGAGAAAAAAAGGGACATTTTTCTAAAACCAAGCACTTTCCTTCTTTTTCTACATGTATATTGTTACCAGTTATCCTTAAAGTTGTTAACGTCATATCAAAATGATGGTATTAGATGGAAGTTGAAAGCTTTCAAAATAAATTGCACTTTATTTTTTATATTTTTCACAAGTTACGAAGCAGCACAGAGGCATCATACTGCAGAGCTCTGGAATAATTCAGATTTACACATGAAGAATGAAACCAGTGACTCAACAGGACAAAATAAATTCAGAATATAATACATGTTTGGCAGAATGACACAAACAGGATCATCCAAGAAACAGAAATCCTGAACAAGAAATAAACGAAGGATTTTTACATTAAAGTGAGAATATGTAACTTCTGCTGAACAGCGGCCACTGTGGCCACAAGTGGTAATTACAAGGTTGGATTTTCCTACATTTCCCATGACTCTCTTCAAAGTTTGCTAACATCAGCAACCATAAGCTAGTGGTCATACAATACTGAGTAAGATTTAACCAAGTGTAATAAATTCAGCAAAGATGTTTTATTGCTCTTAAATTCAGCTTTTAATTTGTAAAATGAAGACTTAAAATTTTTGTCTTTTTAAAGTTACATAATCTCACTTTAAATAGAAATGTTTTGTTCAAAAACCTAAAATCTAAACTCCTCAAATTGTTGGCGAAATGCTTTTTTCCACTTATTTATTTCCATGTTTTTATCCAGCAAAGAAAAAACAGTTTACCTCTCGCTTCTGTGATATTTACAGTTTCAGTTACACTCATAATATTTTGTACAAGCGTTCAGAGCTCTTGCATAATGTTTTGTTAGTATAAAGGCACCTAACATGAACAAGAAACGCTATTTACAAAAGAAAATCTTTGAAGAAATGTACAAGGAGCTTCTCAGATTGTAAACATCAGGGGATCCAAGACGCTTCCCTGAGGAACTCCTTCAGAACGTTTTTCATAACGGTACATGAAGAAACCTCAAACACACAAGAATGTGTCTTTATAGAACCTTTAGAAGAACCACTGAAGGTTTTTTTTTTTTACAGTGCAGTAAGCAACACCTGAAATACTTTACATCGGTTAGTTTTACCTGAAATTTTAAGCAGCTTCGAGCAGACCTGCGTGAAGGGATCAACAGAAAACTGCCAAATGACGTCAGCAACACTTTTCAGAAGAAACTCAAGTGTAGGTTTGAGATTTAGAAGGTGAAATCTCTGAAGGACAACAAAGCATTTTGAAATTTAACACTTAAATTTCACTCTTAAACTAAATTCTAAGAAAATTTTGAACATTTTCTCTTTTGAACAGCGAGTTTAACCAGCTGCTGTCAGGGTTCATGTTTTCTTGAGTTTTAGTCATTTCGATTAAAATAATTTAACATTAAAACATTTAAAAGTTTCAACATTATGAATTATTACAGAAAGACATAATTTAGTTGTTTTTATTTATGTGTGTAAGTCATAAAAACCCTGTCAGTAAATTTTTTATTAATGTTATTATTAGCCATGCTCACTTTGACTGTTAAAGCATATTGTTATTGAAACTTATTCAATAATTTCTCCTAAAACAGGTTTATTATCTTATTACTGTTGTAACAAGAGTTTTGTGAAGCTTCAGAAATATTTAGTAACAATGTTGAGCTCTTTTATTTCTATTCTGATATACTCCGTGAAGCACTTTTCTGAGATAAATGAAATTTGGTCTGCAGTGATAAAATAAAAACAAAAAATAAAACATATTTACAAACCGTTTTGTCCAGACAAACAACAGTAAAAGTCTAGATACAAGAGGCACTAACGGCTCCTGAGATTGAGAGGAAAAGTCAAACCGCAGCAGCTGTGATTTTTAGAGATGCTGCAACATTTTTTAGAAATATACTGAGGTTTGATTATTTTTTGGTCTTTGAATCTGAACTTTAATATTAAAGCCTTGGATTCCTAAAATGTTTGGGATCATTTAGATTTTAATTTTGCTTATTGATGTTGTCATATAACTTGACAAATAAAAAGAAGCCAAAATCATCTGAAAACAAAAACCAGCTTCATTTTCAGCAGATTCAGGCTTCCATAAATAGACACTCTGAGGTATTTTGCGATTTTTTTGGAGGTGTTCAAAGGCCAAAACCAAAAAAGCCTCCCATACAAGCTGAAAGCTGAATGGAAGCTGAGCAGGTTCAAACTTTGTTAATAAAAGGTTGTTTTCAGCATTCAAAAAGCAAAAATTTGTTTTCAGTTTTCATATATATTAAAAAAACTGGTTCAACTTCACAACTGGTACAGATATTTTGATGCGTCTTTGATACCACTGTGAGATTTGTTGTAACTGTTGAGTTGTCAACATACTTTTCCTTTCTTTTGTTTCAGTTGCATTGAAAATGCAAATCTCCAAATTGTCAGAAAGTCAAGAGAAGATGTCGAGGTTTCAGCAGCTAAATTCACCTCTTAAGTGTCTTTAAGGCTTAAAGAGAGGCATGTTTCAGATGTGTGTTGGTCTTGATCGGAGTCCTGAAGTATCACACTGCAGGCGGTGAAATCAAACTCCAGGCTTTGAATTATTTTTCCAAAATGCTGTGAGTGACATCAGAGAAACTCTCTGTTTTCAGTCAGTGTGTGGATGGACCAGGTGAACTGCAGAAAAACTTCAGATCCACTGAACTGTCCATTATGTCCAAAACTTGATCCCATTCAGCTCAACTGGCTCACAAACTGGAGTCAGCGACTCACTCTAGTGGTTATCAGTTTAATCTCCAATTTTAGTTCAATAGCTGTACTTAAAGGACCAGAGTGAAGGATTTACTGGCATCTAACGGTGAGCTTGCAGATTGCCAACAACTCATCTCACCCTCACCTTCCAAGTGTGCAGGAGAACCTATGGTGGCTGCAAAAGTTGTGAAAAACATGAAAATCTGTATCTAGAACCAATGTAGAAACTGTAGAAACTTGATGGTGCAACATGGCGACCCCCCATGGAAGAGGAACTATGCCTTCTGTGGATATAAACGGCTGATTCCAAGGTAAGGAAAACACTCTGATGAAAACATAGTTATGAGCATTATATTCAATTTCTGCCGTATTCTGCCAGTAAATCCCCTTAAATCTAACACACTGGACCTTTAAAGTGAATATTTTTTAAAGAATTTCTATAACTGATTGTTTAAATGGAAAAAAAATCCTGAAGAAGACAAAACTGTCCTGGTCAATGAAGAAAAACGAGCCTCAACACTCTGTGATGCTGCTGTTTCTTTGTGTCTTTGCTCTGGCGACAACTTTTCACAGCTGCTGAAGTCGTCAACCAGACATTTAAAAACCTTTTTCTTCCTGCAGACATCTTGAGGTTCAGGCTGAGGATAAACAACTCCTGCGGGAGCCAGAAGAAATGTTAGACTCTCGTGTCAGTGGCTGAGCAGCCTGAGACGAGCCAGCCAGCCTCCGAGCAGCGACGTCGACTGTTTGTTCGCAGCCAGAGGAGGAGAAACGGCAGCAGAGCTGGAGGCGGCGGACTTTTTGGACGCCGCCGCTTCCTGGTAAGGGATGGTGGCGCTGTTGTGCAGGTCGGCGTTGATGAAGCACTGGCTGCCTCTGATGTGGTCGACGCCGCGGACAGACGGGTGTCCTCGGTACGGCAGAGGGAAACATGGCTCCTCCTCTGTGATGGCGCTGATTCCCTCGTTGCTCAGATATCTGTGCAGGAGGTTCTGACCTGTTCAGGAGACGAGATGAGAACAACAGACTGTTTTGAAGCTGCGTGTAAGTGACTCAACATGAAACATGAATCAGCTGCTCACAGGATCCTACACCAGCATGTCGAGGTAATTCTATTGTTAGCTTCGCGTTCAGCGTCAATGGAAAACAGTCCAACTCTTAATGTGTCTTTGTTTAACACCTCTGAGTCCATTAACAACCTGCTGCTATCTTGGACAAACTGGCAACCACACCACACACACACACACACCTCTCTCTTTTCCACAAGGTGAAGAACTGTGACTGAAATCAGTTCTCTCGATGCAGCTGCGGCTCTCAGGTTAATAATCAACAAGGTAAAAATTCAAAGCACGCAGCCCGTCCTGCCGCCGTTTGTTAATGAGACAGACAGACGGACGACCATCACTGATAACCGTTAGATTACAGGCTGCGTTTGGTTCAGTCGGACAGGTGGAGCTTACCTTTCCTTCCCTGAGCCCCGGGCCTGAAGGACGAGTCCGACGCAGCTGAGATCGACTCCACCGGCATGGAGACGGGTCGAGGTTTACCTGCAAACAGCCCAGACAGGACAAAAGTTAAAATATTCTTTTTGTAAGCAGATAAAGATTAAATATAACAATTCAATCTTCAGTTTGTGTTTCACGTTAATCATACATCTTATCTGCTCACATTAATCTTAACAGCTGCAGCAGCCACAAGGACCAGTAAAGTTTGATCTTTTGTATCTTATCTGTCAACCGCACACATTTTAAGGTCAGTTTTAGACATTAAAATTGATCATGCTTCAATTCAAAGGATTCATTTTACATTATAGGAAAAGGACTTTTGCTTTCTTGCTGAGACTTAGATGAGGACACAGATACCAATGTAATATCTGTACAGTAAACAAAAAAAACCCCACTAAACTGAAACAAACAACCCCACTCTGGACACCAACTAAAAACTGAACTGGTAAACTAAGCTGACCAGCTGCAGGCTGTAGGGTTTATATTTAGTGTAGAGACATGAGACTGGTACCAATTTTCACATTTCTCTCAACAACAAAGTAAAAAAGCATATTTCCCAAAATTTAGAATCATCCCTTTAAAAAAGCTGAATTAGATCCGAACCTTTGGAACAGAACTTATGTGACCTGCAGACGCAGGTCACGGGGGCTTTTGGAAATTTGTACAATTTATTTTTAATCAAAAAGTTTGTGCAAGTTTGTGTTGCATCACTATTTCTATATAAACCACATGGATCTCTCACTAGTTTCTTGATTTGGTCAACATTTTCGTTAAACCACAGTCAAATTCAGGTTAGGAAATCCTGATTCAGAGCATCGTGGAACACAAACACAAACTCTACAAAAACCAGGAGGAGAAGAAATATTTATACATCTTTGAGTACAAACTGATCAAACTGTGTCTTTCTAATCATTTCTGGTATAAATGACCAACCAGTAAAATAGAGAAACACTACAACAGGAATGTAATCAATATAAACGCATCTTATTCATGACACAGGACTGGACCACATCCTATAAAAATGCTAAAACACAGTGCTGTTGAATACTCATTTCTGATTGGTCAGTTACATTACTGAATAAGTGACTGTTGCTATGACTAACAGACTGTTGCTATGGACACAGCTCTGATCACAGACTCTGGAGGACTTGGCAGAAGAAATAAAATCATTTTTAAAATCAATATTTTGTGTGAAATTATTGATGTATTTTAGTAAGAAGCCCTGTGATAATAATGTTTATTTATTGTGAAATAAAACCCCAACTGGGTGATGAACACGAGCACGAAGCTCACTGTACATTATCCCTTACATACATCTGTGTGTGCGTTTTTGTGTGTGTGCTTGTACTTTTATATTTGTGAAGTCGAGTTTGTGTTTCAGACCTTGAAAGTGAGAGAGTGACTGGAAAGTGATGACACTTTTTCTTTACTTCTCTAAAGAGCTGCTGAAGAGTTTTCAGTTTCAGTTATGATTATGGTTGAGAAGACTTAAAGTTAATGAAGGTCCTCATAAATACAGAGGAGTGTGTGTCTGTGCACTCACAGCGTGAAGAGGAGCGCTGTCTCAGCTTTACAGGGATTGGGTGGCTGCTTTCAGATGGAGGTTTGACGGACGTCCTGTTGTCGTCGGCAACAGTGTAGCGTCGCCGCACGTCCGCGTCCAGACACGAGTTCGGAGATTTTGGCCTCATTTTGACACCTGGGGACACATTCTGGTTCGCATCTCTGCAGAGAGCAACAGAAAGATTATTAAAACTGAAAACAAACAATTATTCATGTCCAAGTTAATTCCACAGATTTCTTCTGCATCCACAAAAAGGAATGACTTGTTCAGCTTTATAATCAGGACTATAATACCATAATCAGTGCAGATGGTCATGAGGCAGGATAAATGAAGGATAACTGTGTGAACTTTCTGGTACTCACAGTGGTGTGTAAGGGGCTGTAGGGGGAGGAGGGACGTACAAATCCAAAATGGTCGTCTTCCCTCTCTTCCCAGGAGCATCTGAGGTTTCTGGCTGCCGAGACTTGTAGAGAGCCGGAGCTCCCTGAGACGTCTGGACACAACAAGACAAAGAAAAACAACAAAACTTTACACATTTCCCTGCTGTAACTCGGGCTCATCGGTGTTTCTGTTGAGTTTTTTAACATTTTCTTTTTTTTCCACAGATAAAGAAAGACAGCAGAGAAGGTAATGAGTCTTTTAATGGTGTTTATCATAAAACAACAGTAAGACGTTCCAGCCTGAGACGAGAAACAGCAGACGAAGGTCTTCTGTTTCCTTCCTCACCTCCAAAGCTGCTGCGCTTCCATAAACACAGGAACTTCACTCAGCTCCTTTTCTGCTTTGTCTGTCTTACAAAAACACGTCTGAAGGAGTTCAAGACGCAGCTAGGAACACGTGCTCCTCTGCTGATTAAAAATACTTTTTAATTTTAGCGATTAGCCTGGTCAGTATTGTGTGCCTAACAAAGCCTGATATATCTTCTTCCTCTGTGCCAGAGAAACTCCATTGTTGTCCAAAGACTATTAAAAACACACCAATAATTTCATTTTGACTCAATCCAACATTCACCGTCACACCGCCCATAAAACACCCACTGGAGCACCAAACGTGTATTCATCCGCTGCTGAAAACAGTCCCCAACAAATGTGTTATTTCTCCCTGTTTAAGTAACATTTGATAAAACCTACAGTGAGCAGCTGTTCTGGGAAATTACTGAGCCTTTTAAAAAATGAACCTGTATATATTCATGTGCAATAATTTAAGATTTACCTCAATCAGCTTGGAGCTGAGAGCCCCAGACATGGAGTAAGAAAGTGTAGAATAGCATCACATTATCTGGTATTTAGACCTCCATCTAACAATTAACTACTGATAATTAAAAGGTTAAATCATTGTTTTTGTGATTTAAAGAAATTATGAACAAAAAGAAATAACATATGAGATGGCAGCACACAATACAGACAAGCTAAAAGAGGCTGATAATAAGCATAAAGGCCTTTTCTCTCATTACTAAACCTCTGATAAACTTCTGCCGTTTGCTACCTGGCTGTGGCCAATCAAATAAAAGGAGGTGGGAGGAGCTAATAATAATATTGTCTGAATATCCGAAGCTGTCCAACTGGCGGTAGCCACATACTAGGACCACCAGAAGGAAAACTGGACCTGGGACAACATTTACATCAAACTAGTATATGTGTTGTGGACGTCTCAGTGGGTTGTACAAACACATTCACCAAAGCATCGATCTGTCATCACACCTTTGGTGTGACGCTTTGCTTTACGAGGTGACGCTCTTGCAGGCAGGGATGTCTACTGCACAGCTGTGTGAAAAGGCCTGAAGACTTCTGGGAACAGTTCAGTCAAAAATAACGAAAAACAGGTAGAGAACAGTGCATTAATACCTTTGGCAGGTATATTTGCTGTATACTTCCTCTGATATGTCAAGTTCAAGAAGTCCGAATTGCAGATTAAAGTACTATTTGATTAATCTTTAAAATGGATAATCAATGAATTGCTTCAGTTTTCTTTTTTAAGTAAGTGTTTCCTGGCTCTCTATGTTTTGATTTCATCTAACTAAAATGAAAACTTTTGGTCTGTTGTTCCAATAAACATGTTTGTTTTGGACTCTGATTATTTGGTGGGATGTTGTCATTTGTACATCTGCAATTATTGTTTGTTTTCATTATCAATTATTCCAGACATTTTCTGATAAGTGATCTGATCCATTACATGTCAGAAAATATCGAAAAATTATGTCCGACCAACAGTTCAAACTAAAAGAAAATAAGTTTAGAGCAAATCTAACCAGAAAATGCTTTATATTTTTGCTTGATAAACATTTTAAGAGATTAACAGATCATCAGAATTGCTGTTGTTTAACTTCTATCAATTGACAAATCATTTAATCTCAAACAAATCTTCATATTGCCGTTTCAACGATGAAAATAACTTTTTTAGCATTATTTAGTAATAATTAAGTAATTAAATAATTTAGTAGCATCCAAAGTTCTGATGTACTTCACGCTGGAAGAAGATGACCGGGCTCAGTGTAAGTAGGGGAGACGTCAGCGTCGATTGAAGATGACCTTTGAACTGAATGGTGGAGTGACGATGAGGTAAAGACAGAATGACTTCAGATGTGTTTTGATAGCTCAAATTAGAGACTGAACGCATCGACCGGTCGAGGGGCATTTACAGAAGCCTATCTTCTCTGAACACACACATCCTGAACCTCCGTCGACACAAAACCCCTGCAGGCGGTTTGGTGAATTCATAATTGTCACATTGTGGAGCAACGAGTGAGTCACCCTCCAAAGATGTCTTCATGACATCAACGCAGCCTGATGTTTGGACTGTTTCTGATGCTCTTTTTTTTCCAGGAAGAGGGAAGAAAGGATCCATTGTTCCTCCACACACCTCAGAGGAGCAGCAGACTGGGTGGCTGCTGTGTTTTCTGGTTGGACTCCTCACAAATAGAAACAGAAACAATCAAAGCTTCGATGACTGACGGCTTTGTTTACCTGGCGGAGGGATACTGAGGCAGTGTGCTGCACTTTCAAAGCCGACACCTGCTGCAGGTTCTCGGCCTGGCTCAATGGCACCTTGGCAAGAGGAATTCTTCATCACATAACAAGGTCTAGACCTGATGTCCACACTCACAGACTCACCTGTACGCGCGGCGGCCTCCAGCGCAGGTTTTTCAGCGGAGCGGGTGCAAAGCCGCCGGATATTCCAGACGGCCTCTTCTTCACCACCATGACGACGCCTCCAGACTCCGCCCTCAGCTTCTCCACCAGGTGCTTCAACTGCCAGCCCACCTGGACCAATCACAGAGCAGAAACCAGAGCAGTAAGTGCAGTGTGGAGTTCCAGTTTGCACGTGATGAGGAAGGACATGCAAATGTGAGCGCTGCAGGTTCACCTCAGTTATTAACTTTATTCTGCCACTTTTCTTTGCCAAAAATTTTTTTAAACTTAAAAAAAAAAATCTCCTTCCTATGGTGGGTGGCACAACACAGCCTTAGACATATGAAAGGACACCTCGTCATTAACTAAGAGAACAACTAGGCCTACACACCCTGCAGAGATGGCGGATGTTACTGGAAAAGGAGGTGATCTCTCCCTCGACATGGTTATGTTGATTATTCAAACATTTCCCAAAAAGTTGAACTTTTCCTTTAAAGACTGGACTTGTGACTCACCACTGTCTGTTTGTTGACCTGAACGACTTCATCTCCAGCATGAATCCTCTGGGTTTTATCTGCAGGAGACTGAGAGCAGAAAGTAAAGCAGCTTTTTTTCAGATGTGTTTCAGCCTGAGAGATGATCTGATGCTCAGAAACTGGAAGTTGTTGACATGGTTTTTCTGACTTGAGACAGACTAAATTTACGTACACAGATTTTTTTTAACCAAATAAGAGAGTTGTGATTAAGAAGAATCAGCAGGAGACTCACGTTCTCAGTTGTTCCTGTGATGACGTGAAGGCCGTCGTAGGTGGATTTGATGTAAATACCCTGGAAGATTGAACACATTCGAAGGAGTCAGTGTTATATATGAATCTTCTATATAAATATCCTCAGTGGTTTCTCTGTAATTCTTCACTGCAGTGGCGGGTTGTGAGGTTTTTCTTTTTCGACCTACATCTGTTTCTGTTTTCCCCTCAGTGCTGATTGTGGTTCATGGCTCGGCTCTAAAATACCTGTTAGTGTTTCTCGGGGGAAGTCGGGTTAAATTGTGGGTTTTCTTTTTTCTGTACTCGCCACTTATATATGTGACAGTGACGTCCAGCTGATATAGTCCGTATGTAAACAATGTCTGTCCTGTTTTTTTTTTTAATCTGATTTTTCTGAGCTCACCAGTCCCTCCCCGGGCTTGACGTTGGTGATGTGCACCTCCTCCAGACAGGACATCTCAGTCTTCGATGGGTCAGAGGTCGCCTGGACCGTTTTCTCACAGATGCCGTTCAGAGCTCGGGACTGAAACACACACACACACAAATCTAGAATTATAACCTTGTGGTCATATGCCTCCACCAATCAGGTTGCAGTTTACTTCCATGTCTGTCCAGACTCATTATGTATGCAGTAAAGACTTTAAAGTTATTTAATAAAATCGCTATGATGAATCACTATATTGTATGACATGTATGACTCCAGTGAATGTCTTCACAGAGTACAGAGGACTGATAGAGAGCTGAACATTATGATGTCACAGTGGAGTTGACAAAATGATAAAATGCCACCAACTCATCATTTTATCCTAACCTTAACCCTAACCTTTGGCCTCCAAATACTGATCAGTTCACCCATGGATCTAAGTGGCCATTTGTGCCAAGCTGTCTGTCCCTGACCTCTGACCTCTCTGTGGAAAAGACAGAAACAGACGGATGAAGCCCTCAGAGATCAGAAGGCATCACATCGTCATAAACTTTCTAAATGTTGCAGCGCAGTGGAGATTGGTTTTGTTGATTTTTCAGGAGCCTGAGGCCTACACACACACACACACACACACACAGAACTCATACTGTCATTATACTGACGAGACACTGAGCCCTGAAGCACAGTGGGGGGGGGGTCTGAGGTCATGGGAATCTGAGAGGTGATCAGGAAAATACAAACCAGCAGGAAATTACAGGTAAACCAGAAAAAACAAGCTGCGCACGAGAGATAATTCCGTCATTGTCTTTTGATGTATAAATTTTGTTGATTTTACTGCTTGTTTAAAAATGTACAGTATGTACACAGAAAACTGCACGGCTGTCAGTGTTTTAGAGCTCACTGTGTGGGGTCGTTTTCTTCTCCTGCTACTTTATCTGTCTGTGTAGTGTTTTCCTCTTAATCACCTTGACAAACACACTGAACCAAAGCCTTTCACTGACTAACTGAGACACCTACGACACTGTTAAGTTAGGAATGAGAGAGTATTAAAACTACGGGAAAGAATAAGAAAAACAAGAGAATTTAATATTTAATATTGAAGCACTTCATTGTCCACAGGTAACGAAAAAATGATTTTTGCTTGTTAACTAAATGCAGCAAAACTAAGAACTTGACTGAAGTTGATTGACTTTTCCACACATCCTGCACAAAAATGTCCCTTCAAGTGAGTTAATCATGTAAAATCGAGGAATGCGCGGATGGATTACTAAACAGGCCTGTTGCAGCAGGTCCCATTGTATGATTTTTAAAGAATTTCTCAATTTTGCATGAATAATGTACAAGTGTGCTATCTATCTATCTATGGACAAAATCAAATATCACAATATTTTCAACCAAAAAATATAGTTTAACATTTTGGGAGTTAACCTCATTTGGTTTCTTGCTGACAGTTAGATAAGAAGACTGATACCTCTCATGTCTCTGTGGTAAATATGAAGCTGGAGCTAGGAAGACGGTTAGCTTAGCTTAGCATACAGACAGGAAACAGAAAGTGGACAAACCTTTGGGCAGAATCATGCTAGCTGTTTCCTCCTAAAGCTCAAGGATTCAAATGTTACATCTAATTTGTTTAATTCATACAAAAACCAAAGTGTAAAGACGTCAGTTTTAAGGATAATGATGAAAATACATGGGACATGGACTGTAACACATCTGTCACAGCAGGGCACCTCCATTATAATCATCTGAAGCTGTTACACTGACTACAGGAGCTGCATGCATCTGCACAAACACTGCAACACATCTCTATTTTTGTGCGCCTGAGCTATTTTTTTTTTCTCTAAGCGTGGCTGTGTGGCCTTCCAACAGGTAAAAAACTGCATATTTCTGTGTGAAAAAGTACAATCTGTTTAAAAATGATTAAAAGAAATACGTCATTGTACCAAAGGCAAAGTGACACAGCAGAGAAGCTCGTGGGTTTACTTTGCATATTCAAATAAATCAATCAGATCAAGAGTATCCATGATTCTGCAGTTAAAACGATTTAGTTAATTCATTCAGTAGCAGTTAATACAGCCTTCGCTTCCAAGCCCTGCATGACTAAATACATTATTATAAAGTTTCCTACTTTAAATCCTCTCAGAAAACACAGCTGGCACACCACAACAGGCTACACAGAGTACGCATTTCCACCGTAAGACGAGACTAATTTGTCTTTATGGATACGGTGTGTTTTATCTGCCTGGTCCCACTGCTGCTGCACAGGAGTCACAAGGTGTTTATTTTTAGTGATGTGAGGTTTTTCAGTGTTTAAAACTTGAGGTCTCATTAGAAACTAAAAGTGATTTGACATCAGCTGATTCATTTTTCTGGGAACAACAAGACAACCAACAGGAAGTGTTATCTAAGACAGGAAGTGGATGTTCCTGAGCTGAATAAACAAACCTGCAGAGTCACACACACACACACACACAAAACACAGTTGGTGGAAAACACCACATTTCCTTTTCCTGTCTTGTATTGAGTGTCCCATGGTGCTCAGTGTGTGTGTCTGTGTGTGTGTGTGTGTGTGTGTGTGTGTGTGTGTGTGTGTGCATCCAAACCAGAGAAAAAATGAGAAGCAGTACTCACCACTTCCAGAATCTTTTCTTCGATCTCATAAACAGTACAGTCCTGAAATTAAAGAGAAAGACACACTGACTGATGGACATCAAACTGTATTTTTAAGGTACTTTTGAACCTCTAGTTTCATTCCAGAAGAGACGAGGAAGAAAATATTTGTGGAAAACAGGTGCCTTTATAGATAAAATGTAATAATATGATGTGATTTATATCTACATCTTCCAGTTTTGTGCTTTTATTTTGAAGAGGGATAGGAGAACAGAAAGTCACATGAATAAACTGTTCGACCTCACGGACTCTTCGCTGCACAGAAAAACATGTTTCAAACTGACATGACTTTACTTCAGATTTGAGTCAACTGGGAATCTGAGGGATTTAATGACACCAAGTGGAGTCTACATTCTACATGTTGTCCTTTTTAAACTAAATATCCCTGGGATTAAAGGTTTTAACTACAACAATAAAAGCTGGTGTTCTGTATGAGAGATATAATCCAGGCAGTGTAACATTTAGACAGTAATGTAGGCAGATATAAAATAAAATGGAACAGTTCAAGAAATAAAATGTTAAAATTTTATTGATGGGAGGACTCATGACCTTGGTATTTCTAAAAATCTTGGCCAATTCTGAATAAATGTGCTCTTATTTACAGAAATGGGTTGGGGACAGGGATCAGTTAAGGTAAAAAAAAAAAAAAAAAAGTTCCTCAGGGGAAATGAAATTAAACATCTAAGCAATTAAACATTTAAAGCTGGGGTAGGCAGTTTATTTTTGGCTTTATTGGCCAAAAATTAAATTAAATTTCAGTCGAATCAGATTTAGACATCCAATTTTACTTCTTCTTTTTTTTTTCAGTTCAATGCGCCACCCTAAATTCATATATCAGCCTACACGAGTATGTTTTACCAGTATGACTCATGTTTTAATGCCTTTATTCGTCATATGTGATGTGAAAACATCAGATTTTCACACAGTCAGAGAGAGTAAAAGTTTGCATCCACCTATAGTTCAGTTATAAAATCAGTGCCCCACAGATCATCTCTCTCCAGGCTCCATCACCGTCACCTGCCCTGCACACTTCACGTTCCTTCATATCATGAATTTATTCAATGAAACCACAGCTGGTGATTGTTGGAACAGTGAAAATATGAACCAGAACATTTTTGGTGAGTTTGATTGTGATGACGACTGATTTTTTTTTTTTTTTTCAAAAGCAGTCTGGTGAGTTTGATGAGAGCAATAAATTGTCTGTTTCTGGTTAAACAAAACTCAAGCTTCAGTATTTTTATCCTGTTACTGTAATGACAAAAACATTTCGACTGATGATTCAAATCTTCAACTTTCAGGAGCAGCCCTACGAGTCTCGCTTTACGAGATAATCGGTGATCAGTAGGCAAGTTGACCCAGACCCTGTTTCTGTTTGTTGTCACGTGACTTATAAATTTAAGAAGCACCCCTCATTTCTATCTGGTTGTGATGGATAAATCAGGTACAATAAATTACCCGCTCTAAAAATGTGTGTTACACATGTTGGTGACTTGCCAATGTATCAAACCATGTGAATAATTTAGCTAAAGATTAGCCTGAGGTGCTAAGCTAGGCAGTTTTATACAAATACTAATGCTTGATTTGAAGGCCTGTTGAGACTACAATATATTTTTTAAATATTTTTGTCAAATATATTTAATTTTCATCATGTTTATAGAATCAAATTTCTTTGCTGTTGTTGAACTATTGCACAGATTGAATCTATTAATTTTGGAGTCACTGAGCACCTTAAAGACTGATTTGGGTGGAGCAGGAGTCATGCTGCATTTTGCTCTTGAAAAATGTGTTTCCACACAGTTTTAAAGAGAAAGTTTAAGGTTTTCCTCTACTGAGTGAAGCATTTAGAGACCGACTTGTGAGTCTATTAAATATTGATGCTTTGGGTTGGTGGCTCAGACCCTGAAGCGTCGGTATTTGACAACCTGGGAATGAGACAGACTTTCTTCCTTCATTATTGCTTACTCCACCTTTCATGCAGTTTTGGTTTCACCACATAGACTCTTCATCTTATAATTGTATAAAATAATATTCCATCCACTGCATGATTTTAAACTTGTTTCCTAAGCTGCTTCAAAAATGATGGCAGGCAGACGTGACACATGTCCCGGCATTTCTTTCTTTTTTTTTTTTTTTGACTTTTGAAAGCTCCCTGCAGAGACCCAGGAGAAAATATACAACTGCTGACACAAGCTGAGTAGGTCTGCTCGTGACAAGTAAACTGTACTTCATGAGTAAAATCTGTGGAGAGCATATTCACTATTTTATAACCCAGATGGTTCTGATAGCCTGCATGAGGGGCACAAACTGGGATAGGCACAGATTTTAGAACTGTACTCAATATAAAAACATGTTTTATCCATTTAATTTTTGAGATGTTTTAAGGGAAATTTGAAGGGAATGAGGGGAACATTACTGTTTGTGTTATCAGAATATTGAGACAAACTCTTTTAGTTATAAAAAAGGTAGAATTTCAAATGAGACAGTTTCTTTTCAGATGTGTGTGTGTGTGTGTGTGTGATGAACTGTGAGTGCGGGTAAATAGAAACAGGATGGGAGAGAAAAAAAAAAAGAGAAAGCAATCAGCGGGAAAACAAATATTTGAGAAATGACAGCCTGCAGAAGAGTGAAACCAGAGGGAGGGACCGCAAACGCCTCCCAGAGACACTGAGAGGATTCCTCCTGCGGTCGGTGAAATAACAGCTCCCTGCAAACAGGCTGACAGGATGATTGCATGACAGCGCGGCGGGGCGACGCCTCAGCGCCGCTCAAAAACTCTGCGCTCACATGCGGGGAGGTGACATGCTGCGAAAAACATCCAACTGCTCGACATCAACTGTGAATCCCAAGACCTACTTTCCAAATCTCACCTGTTTTGTGTTAGGAATCAGTTGCTCTTGGAATCATCTGCCTTAATTTAAGGGTTTCAAAACGGTATTTTAAACCAAGTGGAATAATCGCACCTCTCCACTAAATGACTTGTAAATCTAAACAAACAGAAGGTCTCTCAAGGTGTTGTTTTTACAACCATGTTCAGACAATACAACCACAAAGGTTTAGCTGCTGTTAAAACAAGACGTTTGGCTCGTATTGGCTAAAGCTGCTCCCCTTTAAGGTATTTTGTGTGATCAGTGTTTACTGGCCAAGATGTCACATTTGAAAACTCAAAAATCAAAAATAGCTCAATCTGAACAGACAAGAAACCAAGAAGTGAAAGTCTGATGATGGACAAATGCTTTTTGACCAAAAGTTAAGTTGTTTATCCATCTAGATTGTTTCGTGGAGTTTTGGAGATATCGGCTGTAGAGACGTCTGCCTCCTCTCCAATAAAGTGGAACTAGATGGCACTCAGCTTGTGCTGCTCAAAACACCAAAAATACATTTGAAAAACTTAACAGCAACGTCTCTTTTCAGAAATCATGAGCCAGTTGCTCAAAATAATCCAGACCTTGTTGTGAGCAGTTTCATGTAGGAACTATTCTTTTGAAGGAAGCATGCATCTACTCATCGACGAGAGGCTCGTGATCGTGACAATGCGAGATGTTAACGTTAATGGCGTCCTCCACGGCTGAGCTGCAACCTCTCGTCCGTGCACGCTTCTCTTTGCGCAGTGATAAGGTTAGAGGGTGTAGTTCGGTAAACAGGAAATAGTTCCTACATGACACTGCTCACAACAAGGTCTGTGGATTATCTTGAACAACCAGATCATGATTTCTGTCTGAGTTTTGCATTTTTTGAGCTTTAAGCACCAAAGCCGAGTGCCTTTCAGTCCCATGATATTGAGGAGAAGGCAGATATCTCTGTGGCTGATATCTCTAAAACTCTGCAACTCACACCAAAACAAGTCAGATGGATAAACATCACTACAGGCAAGTGGAAAAATATGTGTCTTTGACTTTGGGTTGAACTGTTCCTTTAAATGTGTAATTCTTTAATTTCTTTGCTCCCAAGGAAACTTTTTACTATCACTCATCCAGAAAGAAGTCTGATCAGGCTCGTTGCTCTTTATTACCTCCAGTGAAGAAGTTATTTCAAAACTGATTTAGGAAAAAAAAACACCTAAATTTCAAGCTCTGTACATGTCTAATCCTGGCCCACTCACAGCGACGGCCCCTCTGTGGCTGTTCAAACAGCCTCTTTCAGCAGATCTGCTGTCTTTTCCACAACAGACTCTGTGTGTGTGTGTGTGTGTGTGTGTGTGTGTGTGTGTTGTCATGTACGTGCCTGTCAGCAGGAAGGTGGTGACGGGATGCGAGTGAGCGTGAACACCTGCATCAGACCAGTGCAGCAAACCTCAGTGATTTAACTGCAAGATGCTAAAACATGAGCACACAAGCTCTTGACATTTCCCACCGACCTTTCTCTGTCTCAGCTGAGTGTCTGGTGCTTTGAAATTCTAGCTAATAGAGAAGTTTCCAAAGCTACCAAATATGTCAGGCTGAATTTTAGTGAAATATGCATAAAATTATGCATGATTTTTTTTTTTAATTAAAAGAAATATAATTTAAGGGCAAAATCAAAAGATCAAGAAGTAAAAAAAAGTGTTTTGGTGAAACTGATATCTGAAAAGGATTCATGATCAGAGGGACTTTGTACATGTAAACACAAGTCCATCCTCATGATCATCATCATCAAAGCAAGAAAATGAACTGTCCCCGAGGGTCCCAACATGACAAGACTTCAGTTCACGACCTTCCGTCTTTCTCTGATGTCCCCTCAACACAGGCAGCTTCACACAGAAAATGTCTGATTCATCTCCTTCAGCATCAGACGCAGAGATAACGTCTCTCATCAAGTCGAGTAGAAACGGCCTGAATATCATCAGGTTTCATCCAGAGTGTTTGAGCCTCACTGACCTTCTGGACGGTGGAGGTGAGCTCCAGACACAGCTGGATGATTCTGCCTTTGGTGGAGGTGAAATCGTTGGCGGTCGTCAGAGGGGTCCTGAAAAACAAAAAAAAAACAAAAAAAAAAAACTGAATATTGGTCTTGTTACTGTGGTGACCTGTAGTGAAAACATGAACTCTGCTGGTTCTGTCAGGAGTCTGAAGGGTTGAGACAAAAGATCCATATTCACAGACACTTCAAGGCTGTTGAATATCGTTTTAAAAATGTAAACCATGTTTCATGTTGCTCACAGTAAATTAAAGGGTCAGTCCATTATTTTCTTTGTTTTGCGGTTTTAATACAATTCTGCAGTTTCCCAGTAGTTTTTCTTATGTATTCAAATCCAAACACTTACATTTTTGTCCAAGTACAAGTGTTTTAGTGTCAAAATGTTCTAAAAACTCTTCTAAGCTCTTCTAAAAACATTTTTCTCTGGGTTGAGAAAAGAGGTTGAGTGGTGGTCACCATTTGAAAAACCCATAAAAGAAAGCAGATGAAAGTTCTGCAAAGTGCAACAGCTGGATTTAAACTGGTGATAGTGCAGTTCATGTCGTTGTCTTAATCCCTAAAGCACCTCTTTTTAACAAGGAAGATAAACAGGTAAAGACAAAGTAAAGGCTATATACGTATGCTGTGTTTAGAATATTTTCACCTCTTCACCTTGCTATAAACCAGCCTTTTTGGGTTGGGAAACCACGGATATATAAACCAAATATCACTTTCTCTAAATCCACCAGAATCCACTGACAAAAACAGTAGTTCTACTTTGCAGAACACAGGAGTTGCTGGTCTATGTCTCCCTCGACTGCACAGTTTATTTGTGAAATTGTGTGACTTTGGTGTTTTAATTCAGTTTCACTGCAGTCGCACAATTATAGAAATGATCAAAGCCATGATAGAACCAGCAACTCTTGTGATCAACAAGGTAAAATTGTATGTAATTAATGTGCTCTCTGGTGTCTGTGCTTAGCCAAAGCCAGTGAGTCTTCTTGGGAACAGTTTCTGCAGTCATAATCTCTTATAAGAATGTTTACATATCTCGTATACATATTTTCAGCTTTGCAAAAGCTCAGATTCAAGACTTCAAATTTTTGGATCAAGTAGGTCAAGAAGAATAAGCTGCACAAAATGAAGCAGCAGCTGTGAGATACATTAAATCAACATTTAATTGATCTGCCACAAAAAGACCACAGTGCCTTCTCAGCCACGCCAAGTTTTTAAAAATCTTTGATACTTACAAACATCTGAATCTAATTAGATTTTAAATTATCTGGATTTAGTATTAGATTTAGATTAGGGATGCATGATAATATTGACAGGCTTTAAAATTTAATATCTGTATTAGTATCTGCTGATATGACAGGCCGATAAGAAAACAACAAAGCTGACAAATCCCTTCAACAGTACAAATTTAATATCTCAGTCTAAGACACGGCATCCTGTTCATAACGACAAACTTGTGAAGAACAAGAAAGACAAAGAAGAAAAACCCTTCAGCAGCAGTTTTCTTATTTTTTGTCAAAAATCCAACACGGCGTATCTCTAATTTAGATTCAGTAAATCTGCTGCTGAAGCTCAGCCGGAGGAGTTTGTGCCTGAGCGATCCGACACACGACGGATGTCAGGTGTGTTTTGGGCGTCAGTGCAGCGACGTGTCAGAGTTTGTGTTTAACAGCTGCAGCGAGCTGGAATGTTCTTCAAGCCGATACAAGCTGAGAAAACAGCAGACAGACAGACAGAGAGACAGAGAGACAGAGAGACGCACTGACAGCTGACACACACGTTAACAAGGACCAGCACTAATAACTGTGAGTGTGAGCGACAGTGAGAGTGTCTGAGAGGGGGCTGTAACACTCTTTTGTTCTTCTGTTGCACACCAATGAACCATAAAACTCTCACATTACACAAATCCAGTGTTTTCTATTGAAAGTGAACTTTTAAAACTCTTTTTTTAAAATCCTTTTTTAGTGAGCTGTCTTTTCATGAACTTTTGAGCACAAAACTTTAACTCCTTTAATGCATTATATATTGTGTGAGAGTTTTGCAGTTAGGGTGTTTGAGCCAATGAAAACATCTGCAGCCAAACTGACATTTCACCTGTCAGGTGACTGCACTGTAAAAAAAAACCAACCTGACAAAACACGACAGAAAATTAAAATCATGTTTCAGGTCAACTTTCAAATCATGTTTGAAGTAAAGTGATCCCACTCTGCAAACAGCTGATACATCAATCAGCTCTAAAGTGAAGTTAGACCTTTGTTGGAGACAGACAGGCAGCATTAGACTGTTAATCTGAATAAACACACATGTGAGTCTCGCTTCGGTGAACCAAAAGATCCAAATTAACACCGAAAGCTTCTGTTTTGAAAAACTGAAGAAATGCAGCTGAACGGAAAGTCTCTTCTAGAGATGCAACTATTGATTATTTATCATTAACCTCTTCATTATTTTTCAGATTAATCAATTAACTCTTAACCCTATAAAATATCATAATGATAAAAAAAAAAAACGTCCTTAACAATTTTCCAAAATTCAAAGAGATGTCCAAGCAACTGTCCAAAATGCAAAGATATTATATTTATTTTCTATGAACCGTTGTGGTCTGTATCCTGAGTTTCTTTCTCTTACACTCCTGACTTGTAGCTTTGTAGCCTATAGAAAAACTATTTTATAGATTAAATCTAAACTACATCAAATTTTTTAAAATGTTTTTTTTTTTAATGTAGTCTAGAAAAGAGTGAAAATGCACTTCCCAAAATATTCAATGTTTACTTAAACAACATGTAGACTTGACAGCATTACTTTGTCCTCAGCACCAGCTTAACCTGTTCATAAAGGTGTCTTGACTGGTTGTAAATTAAATCCAAAAGTTCATATAATCAAAACAGGAGAGCAGAGTTGAGTTGAACGGCTGCAAACAAGGGTTCAACTTGTCTGGAAAACAGAAGGAATCATGTGTTAACCTGCATCACAATTGTGTTTCTGAGTTAATGACTGACACGTTTAATAAAAATAAATTATAGAATTTTCCAATGCAGAAACACTTTGAAGGGGCTGTTTTGAATATTGCACTGCTGCCATCTTGGCCAACGTTCTCTGTGTGCTGAGAGTGTCTGCGTCTACCTGTCCAGCCAGGCCAGCAGACTCTTGGCGGCTCCGATCAGCTCAACCACGGCGGTCAGGAATTCGTTGGAGGGCTGATGGGAGATTTTGTTGTGGTAGGCCGGGTTCTTCCTGCGCTGAGACACGGCGCTGTTCAGGCTGTGGTGCGCCGCTCTCATCTTCCCCACCAGAGTCTTCAGGTTGTCCGACTCCACACCATAATTCTGTAAAAACACAAAAATAATAGATTGTACATTTCAAACATTACTAATATTATATGTTAATATATATATGTTAAACTACAGTGTTACATTTCCCATCAGCCCTGTTGGGTATCGATTAAAATAACCCAATGCCAAGTAGTATCGAAACTTATCCAGTCAAACTATGCCTACATTTAATCGTTTTGGTGCCCAGATCTAGAAAGAAAAGACTATTTATATGGTTTTGCTTGCAGCCAATCACTAAAAGTGTTCTTCATAAAGAAGAAACTTACTGGAATAATTAATTTTCAATCATTTTAAGGGTACTGTTATTACAATTTTTAAACAATACCCAACCCAAACTACCATCCAGCAGATATTCTTCGAAATCTGATCCATATATCACACAAGAAAGCAGCTAAAAATATACCCACAAACTATTACTACATTTATTTTACTGCCCTTTGTCTTTAGTTTTCTTTTTGTTTGTTTTTTGAGAGAAGAACTTTGAGTTGCAACAAAATAATCCTTCTAAATTAATGTTTTATTAACATTTAAAGATCCAAATTAATTCAAAGAACCACAGTCCCAATGAGCTCAGGTCAAGAAAACACAAACCAGACGGGAACCTTTTCAGTTTTATAAAGTCTGGAGTTCTTTCATAACTTTGGGACCTGACTGTCTGCAAACGATAACTGCAGGGCTCTGTGGTCTGGCGTTGGGACAGTAGATGTTTTATTTTCCTGACTGTGTCTGTACAGACCTGTTTTATATTGTTATTGGTTTTTTCATCTGTCATATCTGTGATTAACTGTAAATATTTCGATGTTAATAAAGGAAAAAAACAAAACAAAACAAAGCGCACAAACCACAACCATCACATCAGACGCAGGGATGATGGGAAGAGATTCTCATGACCCATGATCAACAACACCCCACCCCCACTCATCCCCCACCAACCAAAAACACACACAAATTCCTACAGGCCAGTCACCATGGCGATGATCTGACAACAAAAAATTTCCACACCGTGTAAACCTCACTCAAACTAAATCCAAACCCAAAGCGAGCCGGTGTGACAGACTACGGGCACAATGATGATAATCAATAATGTTTATCAATAAAAAATAATGGTCAGTGAGGGTTCTTTGGTTACCATAGTGACAAAATTAAAAAAACAGAAGTTGTTCGACCTGTTAAAAAAATAAGATGCTATTAAAACATCTCACTCATGCTTCCCTGAAGACTTATTTACATGAACAAATCAATCAATCAGTTAATCAGTCATTCAACCGTGTCATCAATGAACAAACATCAGAACTGTAAAGTAACCAGGAGTCTAAGTTTGCACACAACAAGTGAAGTTGTATGTGCACATTCTTCTATACTTTTTCCAAACTGATCAATAACTGCAGATTAATAAATTCTCGTTCGCCTCGTCCTCACAGATCTGTGATTAACTCTCTCTGTCAGCTGACGGTGTGAACACGCTGGCTCGCCTGAGGCAGCTCAGATGTTTGACGCGTCCTGACGCTCACAGCCAATGAAAACATCTGCAGCCAAACTGACATTTCACCTGTTGGCTGACTGCACTGTAAAAGAAAAATTAAAAAATATATATATCCACTTTAACAGAACATGACAGAGGATTTAAAATCAAGCCTCGGGTCAATGCTCAGATTATATTAAAGTGAAATGATCTCACCCTGCCAGCAGCAGACACGTCAATCATAAATGAGCCCTAAGATGAAGTCAGACCTTTGTTGAAGTGAAACAGGCTGCATGTATCTGTTAATCTGACTAAAGACGTGTGTGAGACTGGCTTCGGTGAACTAAAATCATGACCAAAGGTATAAACAGAAAACTGTCCTTTAAAACTGAAACTGATTATTTTCATTATTTATTACCTGTTAAATGTTTGTTTTGTTTTTTTATTAATAAATGTCAGACAACACCCAAAGATATTACAGTTCCAATAAAATTACAACAGAAAAAACAGCAATTTCTCATGTTGAGAAGCTGGAACCTGAATAAATTACTTTTTTTTAACAATCAAAGGTAATCAATTAATTGTTTCAGCACCACTCTGTTTGCACCAAAGAGTCTTTAATCAATAAAAAAAAAACTGACTAACAGGGTGGGAAACACATTTAACTGCTCTGTTTGTCACATTTTTCCAGTCATTAAAGTGTAATTGCACCCCAAAATGCATTTGTAGGGGAAGATTTAATACTCATCACAAATCTTATGCACATCAAATATGCATGTGCTAAAAGTATTTAACAAAAAAATACATCAGGCTCAGTGCACCACATTAAAGGCAATGAACAGACACTGTGAATTTGAAAATATTTTCTATATGGCCGCAACTATTCTTTTAATCAATAAAAGTGATGCGATTATTTTCTTGATAACTGAATAATCATTTTGGCTAAATGCAGTTAGAGTTTTCCGAGGTGACACACTTGTATTAAGATGGCTTGTTTTGTCAGTTTAACTAACATTTATGAAAAATAAAGTCAACAAATCCTGATATTTGAGAAGCTGGAATCATTAAATGTTTCTGGCATTTCTGCTTGAATTTTGTATTTCAGCTGAATCTGATTTTGAGCAGGAGAGTTCATCTGTGATTTACAGCCTAGTTTAATTAGTGAAATTAAAAGTGAAATTAGCTTTTGAATTATCTAAAGTATATGAAACTTAATCACACATGAACAGGGGACTTATTTATTTTCTGTATCAGGTTATTCAACACAATGGCCCTCAGATAACCATGTTTTCATGCAGAGCTTCACTAGATAGTTAGGGCTGATGGACTAACCACTCTAAACAGCATGACTCTGTTCTTTTAAGTCCGATAATAAACTTGTTTGCGAGGTAAAAGTGAGAACAGAGAAAGTGTCTCCGGCCGCAGTGAATGAGTCTCCGATGGAAAACTGATCATCTGACAGCCAAAGGAAACTGCTGCTGGAACAAAACTGCAACGGCTCTTCCTCTACGTGCTGCACACTGTCTGATCGAGCGTTTGCGTGTGTGTTGTGTGTGTGTGTGTGTGTGTGTGTGTGTGTGTGTGTGTGTGTGTGTGTCAGGGGAAGGGTGGGGGGTCTCCAACAGGTGGGAGGGGTCACATCTGTTTCCTGCTCCACACCAGAGAACAGTAAACTCAACTCTGTGCTGCAGAAAATATCCACAACACGTCACCTGACCTTCAATTCAGTCTTAGAGGAAAACTCTCCCTGAAACACTCGAGTTGATGTGAATCATCTATTCATGACTCTGTTTAGTTGTTTCGGTGTTTCCCTCTTCAGTGAGATGTGATTTCAGGGATTCAGAGAGACAGGGGTGTGATCTCCCCCCCAACTACTTGTTGTCCCATGAACAAGGTTCTGTACTTTGGTCTTAAAACTACACTTTCAGAAGTTAAATTTCCTGGTTTGCCACAGTAGTCAGTGTTACCGGGCATAAACTGATTAGTTACACACTGATTACATTACTTGCCCACTGCGCCTACCTTTGTTTAGCTTTTCTTTAACAGAATTAAACTCCATTTAATTCATTTTCACATATTAGGACCCACATTTATTCAATAAAAAACTCATTTGTAAATACTAAGTGTGTTATCAGTACTCAGTTGTACAACAGGCGCTACCTTTATGAACTGAAATTGCTCCATACAACACAGAGCAGTAGAAGTCACATTTCACTCATCACATTACGAGAGTAAGGCGAGTTGACCGAGAAGACGACGGTGGTGTTAAAGTGATTTGGTGTTAAAGTGAAAAGCAAAAGCGCCTATTTGGCAATCAGGTTGGATAATTAATATTTTTGTCCACTGTCCAAATGGTTAGTAAATGTTCAGATTTTACCAGCCACTCAATAGATTTATATTAATAACCATTAAAGCGATATTCCACCCCAGAACGATAACCCACTCAATGTGTACTCACCCCTATGCTGATGTGAGAATGGGTGAAGATCGCCATGTTTTTAGCCGAAATGTCAACTGAAGCCTCTCAGACTCGAGCTGGATGCACAAGAGATCTCGCGATATTTTCACATGTGCATCCATTAAGAGATATACGAAGTCTCGCGATACATCAACGCCATGTTTACATGCTACCTGAGAGGCTACAGTTGACATTTCGGCTAAAAACATGGCGTAAATGGCGTCTTTTGTGGTTGAATTTTAATGTCGCGGCTCGCGGACACTTGGATTACACCACACGAGCAGGATGGAGACATTTTGTGTTTGTTTTGTGTTCTTTTTTTAACATTTTATCCGTGGTCTCCATTCACTGCCATTATACTGGATTTGGCTGCAACCTGTTTTCTGCTGAAACTCCAGGATTGTTTTGTGAACTGAAGATCTTCACCCATCCTCACATCAGCATAGGGGTGAGTACATACTGAGTGGGTTATCGTTATGGGGTGGATTATCGCTTTAACACAGATGTTAAAGAGGCAATGTGTGAACTTTGTTCAATGAAGGTGGTTAGTGAACGGTGGGAATAATTTATTACTGTGGCGTCTTTATTTGCTGCTAGGGTCAAAAGCCCTGAACAAAAAGTAAGACATGCGTTGGTCAGTGCTTTGCTTTTGGCTCCCCGCTTCAACTGCAGAGCTGATGGACGAGGTGGATTGAGAATATTTTGTCACGGATGAGTAAATGCATCAGCTTAGTCTCCTTCACAGCACTCATCCCAACCAAGGTTGGACATATGTGAGATGTTGGCAGGTTTTGTTGCAATGGTGCTGAAAATTAATATAATAATACTTCTGTTAAATGTCATTTACCCGGCTTGTCAATAAGAGAGAGAAAGAATAAAGACAATAACATAAATACTCACATTATGTATGAGTTATGAGTTAAAGTTTCCAAGTCACAGTTGAAAACACAAATACAGAAATCTCTCATGTGAGATAAATAACCACAGCTGGTGTTCATGTCGGACCACATCAGTCACAGTCTGCCACTGAAGGACGAGTGAGAACCGCTGCTCACATACACACACCTGCATGAATATATCATCAATCGAGGATTGCTGGGCTGACAGCGTCCAGTTGGAAAATGTTAACACATCACCCAACCCTGACTGGCTTAAACTCTAGTTCCCATTTATCCTGAGCAGGATGAGTGGTTGAGAGAAGCAACAAATGGAAGTAAGTTTTAATGTGTGGGCTGTGGCTTAATGACTAATGTTGACCCCGAGGATGGTCCAGTTGGGAACCACTGACTTAACCAGTATTGTAGCACAGAACTGGAGGAGAGGTCACTTTCCTCTCTCTCTGCCAACACACACAGTAAGAACCAGAGCTGCTGGAGTTGATCTGCTTTACTTCCAAGATAAAGTCACTTCTTTATTCCCAACCAGCTGAATCTTATCAGACACAAACTTATCTCACCTCATTAGCACATTTTTCATGTACTGACTAAATTACACTTCTAGGGTGAATCCCACACTGCAAAAATGTCTATCAGTCTTACATCTAAAATTTATATTTTTCCCACTGGACTGCAAAGGCCTTTGACACAGTAGACCATGTCACCTTGGCACATCATATTAGTTTATCTGAGCTGCTGTAAGCTGGTCTTCTAACTTCTTGTTGCCTAAAACACAATGCGTCCAGTTTGTTAGGTCTTCCTCTGCCTTCCTCTGTGTCAAAAGGGGTGCCCCAGGGTTCCATACTGGGACCGCTATTGTTCTCCACACATGTAAACTATCTTTGTGACAATTTTTCAAATGCTACCTATCATTTCTACACAGATGATAGAGTCATCTTTTGCTCATCCCCTTGATAGCAAAAACTCGAATAACTGCAGTCTGCATTTGATGTTGTTCAGATCCACTTAAAGCAACAACATGGAGTTTTAAACTGGTTATGAAACAGTCTTAAGTTCATATTGATGAAATAGTTAACAGCACACACCCAGAAGAACCTGTGTCTACATTTTGCCAGGCAGAGTATGTCATTAAGTAATATATTAGCCAGGTAAAAAACAAGCAGAAGTGGAGTTTTTTTTTTTTTTTTTAAGATAATTTCATTTTTGCGCTATATTCTGAGGTTATGGCTGACACTGGAGAGGAATCAGCAAAGAGAAAAAGAAAAGAATACACAGAAGAGTGGTCATTCAACAGATGAAGAGAGTTGCAGGATTTAAAATGATTCAAAACTGATCCTGAATTTCTCTCTTCCTCCTAGACAGGTATGTAATGTGTCTGTTTTATTCATGGAATACACTTCGAGGGGTGAAATGTTTTTACATCAATATATGAATTCACATTGGTGGCTAAAAGCAAAGCAAAGCTAACACCTTGCTAAGGTTACTTGAATGTAGCTAACGTGAGCTCACTTATGAGCATGATGACTAATATGCTCCAGGAAATTCAACAGTAGTTTGTATAAAGTAAAGAGGCCACTGAAGTGAAAAAAGTATTTATGACCAGACTTTGCCCTCCCAGTATGTGTAGCATGTTAACGCACATTTTGATTACCCATTAGCTGGTAACTGCTATGGTCACACTGCCTGCATATTGTCTTTTTTTAATTGCAATGATAATACATAAAAACAACACTATGCTGGAATGTGGAGGATGAATTGAGCAGTCTCACAGCCTGAGGGAAGAAGCTGCCCTGTAGTCTGGTGGTACAACAGTGGACATTTCTTTATTACTTGCCAGTCTGCAGCCTAACATCTGGTTTATAATGCAGCATTTTATATTGGGCTTGCTACTGAGAGATATCTAGCTGTTGGCTTATAATTGATGAAGACATAACATTACCAGGGAACGCTGAGCTCACCTCAGCTTTCTCAACAAAATTAACCTACTATTAGCGAGCAAACGCATCTGTTAGCTGTAGGCCTAACCTATGTGTATGAGTGGTGCTGAAACAAAGTTCACCACCATCATGTTATCATCATTTATCATTTAACACACAAAGCTACTAATAGATACATTAGCTCACATGCTATGCATCCTGCAAACAGGGGCCACCTCAACTCAGCTTAAGTCAGTGTTTAATGCAGAAAAAATACGGATCCTGAGTATGAATCAGTTGAGAACCACTGACTGAACCTGCACTGAAGAGCAGAACTGACTTTCTTTTCTCTCTGCCAACACATGCAGTAAGAACCAGAGCTGCTGGAGCTGATCTGCTTTATTTCAAGATAATGTCACCACTTTACCAACAAGCTGAGTCATATCAGACACAAGCTTATCTCAGCCCATTAGCACATTTCTCACTCACTGATTAAATGACTGACACTAATCCCACACTGCAAAAAATGTCTAAAATTAATATTTTTCCTTGAAACATTGACACTGAAGTGACAATTCCTTATTTCCAATGCACTTTTAGGGATTTTATGATCTTGATTCTCTGAGGTCATCTGCAGCCGCTCATTATGTCCAGATCCCTTGACAGACTAAGGCATTCTCCCTTGTTATGAACAAATATTTTCAAATAATTATCATCATCAAGTTGAAGACTTAAGTAAAGTTTAAGAAAAAAAGATTAACCAAGCTTCAATAACAACTTTAAACAGTAATAGTTGTTCTCGTGTCCCATTGCTGCGGTCAGTCGTCCTTTTATTTTCACTGTTTGTCAGCGAGTGTCAGGCTCCATTTAAAAAGGCTGCTGGACCCCATTCAGTTCAGTGTCACCATTAAACCTCAGCACTGACTGTAAATCCTCCTTTTCACTGTGACACAGACAGTCAGAGCTCATAAACAGCTGACTGAGGGCTTCTGTCTGCAGCTCCACACTTTTAACCGTTTCAGACAACAACTTTGTTGGCTGAAACAAACGTTTGGCTCTCGTCATGGTGGGTTGTCCTCAGCTGAGGTCAAACACTGTATCTTGAAAATGTGAAGGCATTTTGTGAAATTCCTCATTTGCTTTTTAACAT
This sequence comes from Lutjanus argentimaculatus, assembly GCA_034769285.1. NCBI lineage: Eukaryota > Metazoa > Chordata > Actinopteri > Lutjaniformes > Lutjanidae > Lutjanus > Lutjanus argentimaculatus. The sequence continues at coordinate 6,654,196 of JAWZSL010000023.1, forward strand.
GCAATTTTGGTCATTTTGGCAAAATATAGTAATTTCACAGCAGACTGCCACGTTCACACGTGTCAATCTAAACTTAAGAAGAATTTGAAACCATCTAGAGACAATCTGTGAGAGACTTGCAGTGATCTTTGGTTTAAAGAATTTTCAACTTAAGTCTTGTGTAATTTTTCATGTTAAATAAATCAAACTATTATAAACACATATACTGTAAGTCAGGAGGACATCCAATGATTTTCAAGACAATTTAATTTCATTTTGTACGATGGAACTAAAACTTTTAAAAACTTTTTAGAAACCATCGCTACATTTTTTTTACAGTGTAGGAGTATTAAGTCCAGCAGTGAGGGCTTGTTGCCAGATCTGATAAAGATTTAACAGAGTGCATTTTATTTACATCAGCACATTCTCTGGCATGAGAGCCACAGCAGCATAAAACCACAACTATGTGTTGGACATAAAGCAACTTCATGGGCCGGATGTTCAGACTCGATAAATTCACACATTTAGAAAAGATGACGTTACTCTGCAGCTGTTGTCAGCAGGACAGATATTGGTGCTCTTTTATATCAAGTCATTTCTGTTAACTAGCAAACACAGAGTCATATGATCAAATTCTGTGCCCAGTTGCATAAATTACCTTAAATTTCAAACTTAAGTTTGCCTCTAAGCAAAATATTTCCCTAAACTGAGTGCTGCATAAAGCCTTTAAGGTTGTTGTCTTTCTTTGTGTTTAGACGTAAGACGTTTTCACCTGGGATGTGTTTTTTGCACTTAAATGATATTTTTCAAACCTGTATGCAGTCAATGCAAGCTTTCACATCAAAAACAGAATTTCGCTGAGGGACAGTTTGGCTTATATTTTTCAAGACCAAGTTCAGTTTTTTCTGAAGTGTCACATCCCACATGACCACATCCGACCAATCAAACTGCAACTGCTTTCATATGATAAAGGAGTAATGAACTACAGAGATGACTGTTTCAAAGATATCGTGTGAAGAGGAATAGCAAATGAGGACGTGCCATGAAGAAACTGACAAGATCAATGTGACAAATCTGCTGTGAAGTGAAACCATAGATGAAGTAATGAAATATGAAAAAACTGTGACAGCAAGAAAGGAGACAAACACTGACAGTTTCACTAAAATGATACCGCATTATACAAGTACTTGTAACATGTTATTTTATGAGACAGAGTTATGTTAACATTTGGCTAGCTAGCTACAAAGCTGCTAGTGCTAACATCAAATCTAGACTCTCTAACAAGTTGCACATCACTCACAGTGTCCACTGGGTTTTCTCTGTCCAGAAAAATGAATCTTTCTATCTCTTTTTTTCTTTTTAATCACCACAAATTCAACCTTTGTCTTATGTTCCACAAATTATTTCACTTTTAAGAGACTGATATAGGTCCCTTAAAGGAATACGGTTACTAAGGACCTTCTAACAACACATATTAATATAGTATACTGTATATAAGACATCCTTAGATGAAAATTTAAGGGAAACTTCAGCCTTAGTGCTTTCATGGCACAGGTATTTACCATGAAAACCACTGCTTTCCAATGTATTATTCTGGTTTGTTTCTGGTGGATTCTGAAGTCAAAAAAAATCAGATAAAAAATTCAGATAACTTGCTGCAACTTGAGGTCCCCTGTGTGCGAAGCTGCCTCGTGAAGCTTCAAATATTTATTTGGGGTGTGACAGAACACAGATGTTTGGGTTTGGTACAGAGCTTCTGTCTACATCTCAGCGCGTGGTGAACAGAGCTCAAAGCTTTTGTCAGCTGTTGCCTCTTGGCCAAACCATGCTAGTAAACTGAGTCCAGCCCAAATCATCCGCACAGTGAACACCAATGAACAACGCTGGTCAAAGAGCAGAGGACTGGACAAAAACTGTATCAACACTGTCTAATCCAAGTCATGTTCCTTGGAAATATCCCTCTAGATCCCCCATAATCCTCATGATTTCCAAAGTATTCCAGTAGTAGTTGTCTCTTTCATGGCTACAGCACAAATAGGAAGTGCTAATAGCTAATTTAGCATGTATTTTCATAGTGCACATTGGCCAAAATGTAAACAAAAAGTAAAGCCCAACTGATGCTGGATTTTTGAGGCCAATGCCGATATTAGAGAGTAAAAAAATCTGGAAAAATAACAATAAAAACAATTTGCATAATGTTCTAATAAAGGTTTTTATATCAGCCAGTAAGTCCTAAGTCATAGCCCACAGATCACTGTTTCCATGGCAACATTACACTTCCTGCATTAATCTCTTCAAGCATTATGGGGACTGTAGTGTGCAAAACATAGAACTTGATTATCCCACATAGAAGAAAAAATAATAACAGGAGGGACAAAAGTCACCCATACAGTACTGTCAACAATTTAAAATTCCATAAAACATGCATACTGTCCTGTGAACTTCAATGTGACGTTATCCTCATATTTATCCTAAGGAAAGACCCTGACAGTGAAGTTTGACAGTCAAGTTTGAAAGGACGTGACGCTGTGGCGGGTCACTGACCAGGGCGCAGAGCAGATCCACGGCCTCCAGCACCAGCTCCTGGTGTCCAACCCGCGACACGCCCAGAGTCAGCAGCTCCTGGTGGGACATCCTGAGCAGCTTCTCCCCGTCCACCTGGTGCCTCTGGAAGGACGGGATGTACTGCTGCAGGCTGTCGTCCAGACCTGAGGGACACACAGAGACACAACACACTGAGAGGGGACACCAAGGAAAGACTCACAAAGTACTTCTGTGCTTTCTTTAGGCCGTTTTATTGACAATGTTTTTGTGTTAAATAGGTAAAAAAAATATTTATATTGGAATATTTGTCTGGAATGCAGTAAAGCACATGAGGAGGAAGATGGTAAGTCCTGTGCATATATGAGAGAGCAAACGATACTAACACAGAGATCCATTCAGCAGCTGAGTTTCAGTGAAAGTCGTCTCTGTTATGATCCATTCAAGTTTGACAGCAAACAGAGCTGCTGAGTCAACACTCATTTATTGACTCTTCCTGCTGATCCATCACTGTGACGGCCAACAGAGCTAACACCATCCCGCCACCTCCCCGCACCTCACCTCAGGATCCACAAGATCACTAGTCTGGGTTTATACAGACAGACAAATCCTACCGTCCTGCACAGAGGAGGTCACAGGTTTGACCCCGTCATCATCAGCATTCATCAACATCAACTCTGAATGATGTCTCACTGTTGAGAAAAGTTTAGTTTCACCCCAAAATTACAGCAAAACCATGTCTATATTTCTAAATCTGTAGGCTTTAAGTAGCTTCTGTCAGGCTGTGAAGAAACAGTCATGTACAATAAATCATGATGTTTACAAAAATGCCAAAACTGACTAAAATAAGAAAACAGATAACTGGTTTTAACTTCAAACAACATTCAGTGTAGGGGTGTTACGTTGTAATTTAGTCTATAAAATGTCAAAAAAAGTGAAAAATGTTCATCACAATTTCTCAGAGCCCAATGTGACAGTCTCCTGTTTGCTTCCTTTGTCCAACCAACAGTCCAAAACCCAAAGACTCTTCATTTACTGTCATCAGTGACAAGAAAAGCAGCAAATCCTCACATTCAAGAAGCTGGAACCAGCAAATGTTTGACATTTTGCTTGAGAAATGACTGGCAAGATTATATAACTTTCATTATTCAAAGTCAGAGCAACCTCGCTGACATCCACCAATTTTTAAAAAGTATGATGACGTCATTAAAACAATAAAAATCAAAAGCCTCAATAATAATAATTCCAGCTGAGAAGACCTGGACCCTTCTGGATCGACATGATTCAATCCCCGTGACCTCGTGTGACCTTGAGCGAGATGCCGCCAGCTCCGGCGGCGCCACTCTGTGCCCGACCCTGAACTGTGACCTCTGACCTCTCAGTGAACAGCAGCAGCAGGAGACGAGATAAAAGAGTTTTCACCGCTGGATCAATGGAGGAACATCAACCAACATCCAACACATGCTACTACTGACACACATCGTACAAGATGACAACGGGGGGGGGGATGTGTTTGGTTTGTAAAAGGCTGAGACACAAAATAGGGTGTCAGATTCATGACTTATTTGGCACTTTTCCACACTAGAAGGTCACATTATTGATATTAAACTAATACAATTATTAATTTTTCTCAAGTTGTCTGATAAGCAACTGTAGGTTTAAATATAAGAGAACCTCTATTACAGAATGTTAAACTAAACTCTGGTTAAGTAATCCTTGATTTAATGTTTTAAAACCAAACATGATTATTAGTGTGAGCAACGTAAAAGAAATTGTCACATACAAAAAACATAACCACTAAAAAAAAACTGTTCCTGCTACGTGCAAGTGACATCTAAGAACAAACAATCAAAATAAATAGATAAATAAATAAAAATGACATGTATATTATGTCTTAGCATTGAGCTAATAGACCAAGCACTAGTTATTTATAAACTTATAAAATCAATTCAGGAATTAAAAAAAACAAAACAACAACAACTATTTTAAGTATCACCAGTTTTTTCCCGCCCCTAAGCCCTGGTTGTGTCTTGGTGCATCCACCTCACAATGAAGCCAATTTGAAAATCAAACTGCCTAAAATGTTGGTTAAATGTTAAAAAAAAAATATACACAATGAACTGTGAGGAGCAAAGCAGCAACACCGTCGATGGCCTCAACTAAAAATACATGTTGAGCTTTTGAATGTCCACCAAATGGCAGATGTTGTGAAGCCCTCAGCGGCGGGACTGGACATCAGCTGGCCAACAAAATGCCTGAGCTGGTGTGAACGGTGGAGAAGAAAACAACTGCCTCTGCGTGTGGTAATTAAAGTGTCCCAAAGAAACTGTGACTCCTGTTTGTCTTCAGACGGACACGCGGGACGACAGATGGCCGACACTCACGCTGCCAGCAGGGAGGAAAATTCCTCCTTAACTAAGTGCTGATGTGACACCTCAGAGCTTTCACCAGCTCACACCTCTGACACCCAGATACGTCAACAACAATACACTGAGAGACACTGAGAGACACTGAGAGACACTGAGAGAGACTGTGAGACATTGTGAGACACTGAGAGACACTGAGGAGACTGAGAGACATGAGAGACACTGAGAGACAAGCTGGTTTCTTTACTCGTTTCTTTATGTTCAAAAGCTACAGCTAAAACCATGCAGGGTAACAAATTAACCGTTTTAATGAAGCACTTTTGGCGCCTTGAGATATCTGGAGCGTGTATCAGCTCTTAGGATTAGTCAGTTCACTGATTAGTCGAATAACCTCCAGCATTTTTGATAAGTCATTCATAGAACCAACAGGCCAAACATTCTCTGGTTCTTCCTCCTAAAATATCTGTCTTGTAACTTTTCTCTGTTTTATATGAAACTAAAATGAATATTTTAGGGTTCTGAACTGATCCGAGATATTACTCCCTTCTTGGTCAGTGGTCCTTTGCTTCAAATTATGCCACTCAGGAGTCATTTCTGTGGGTACCCATCTAGCATTATGTTTTGATGTACGATCAAAGTCAGGTGACAGCATATAGAGTGATAAAGTCCACGTATGGAGGAGGTGGGGTGGATCGATCAGGGCTGTGTATTGGCAAGAATCTAGCAATACGATATGAATCATGATAAAAAGAAGACACCAACATATGCATAAAATCTGAGTTTAAAAAGTTTACTTTTTGTGAAATCTAAGGCTGCAAATAATTATTTTCATACTCGATTAATTGTTGGATTTCACAAAGCCTAAAATGTCGTTCTTGAATTAATTGTTTTGTGCACAACTCGAAGATATTCAGTTCACTGTCCTACAGGAGTAAAGAAACCAAGAAATATTCACTTAAGAAGCTGAAATCAGAGAATTTAAAAGAATAATCAATTAATAATCAATTAAATGTTGCAGATCTAGTGTAATCAGAACTGAAGATAGATGACAACACTGCTATCTAGCAGTCAGGGTTTAAAAAAAAACAAAAAAAACGTCTTATCACAAAACATAATATCGTAATACTCAAGTGTACTGATATTTTTTTACACCCCTATTATGATTTAACAAACACAGGAGATGCATTCATGTCTTGTACAAACATACATTACGCAACTTAAATACATAATTTACATCAGTTACACTACATACATGAAGTTACATAATTCCTACTTTTTTTTAACCCCAAACTATATTTAGTAAACTAACATATAAACCTATTTTTGTGTCTTTATTTTGAAAGTTTACCCAGACATTGCATATTTATTATTGCTAACTTCTTGACCGTGGAGGCTTGAACATGAAAAACTGATGCTAGAGGGATACGTCGAGTGTCCTAGTTTGAAGCGTAGGGCCACGGACGAAGCTGCCATATTTGACAAGCTGGGAGTGAGAACGTGTTGCATTAGGAGATGTGAAATATTGTTTTCTGTTTTACAGCCAAAACTATCAATCAGTTTATTGAGAAAAGGATTGGTAGATTATCTAGTCATGAAAGATAGTTGAAGCCTTATGACTTAGTTTATAGCTACAAACAAAAAATCATCATCAACTGCTGACCCCAGCTTTAACAATGAAAGTCTTAAACGTTATAATAATAAAAAGCTAAGAAAAGCAGCTGTTTCTTCAACTGTATGAAGCTGACTGAAATTTATCTGCAAATTCCTTCATTCATTTCATTTTTAACTGTGGAAGCAGTGATGCATTTGCATAATAGCTAGATTTATTATTCTAATCCCAATTAAATTTAAATTTTGTCACACATCAGGCAAAAAGGAAAGATGGGACGTCAAACAGCAAATGAAAACTGAACATGACTCAAAGACTGCATATCAATACAGGCATCCCTGAACATCTATATACTACATACTTCTATGCTCCTCTTTACTGGTTTGTTTTGCTTTCTGCTCGTGTTGAGCTGCTGCAACAAATTTGTGACACGTGTAAAAAACATGTTCTGCTCCTGCATGTTCCTGGAAAGATGCCCAGTTGCAAACATCCATGATATTCCCTCACTCCCAGCTCGCTCACAGAAATATTCAGAGCCCCTGCCTGGAGCAACACCCCTCCAAAAAGTTTGACTGATGGTGAAAATATGACCATATTTCAAACAAAAGTCCTTTCACTGTTGTTGTCAGAGTTGGACGGCGGTCAGCGAGAGTTTGTGGTCAACAGGAATGTGTTGGCGACAGCCTGGATCACATTACTGACACCCGAGGAGGCCGATAATCTCTCAGCTGCACAGCAGGGGCGGCTAAATGTCACGCGACAGCCAAATCACCTGCTAATGAAAGCATGACAGCGCCGGGCCAAGCCTCCCTGCAGAGAACAGAAACCTTAACCGGCAGATCTGAGCTTGTGTTGGGCCTTTATGTGGGATTATTCCTTTAACATGAGCACAAACAGCCAGGTCAACTGGGATAATATGGACGGTTTCAGGTCCACATTCACCAGCTTCAACCGTTTGCTCGAGTCAGTGGGGGTCATCTTATTTTGACATTTATAAAACAAATGAAAGTGAACTCTCCACACTTTAAAACATGGTGAAAAACAAGGGTACAGACATGATTTGCACTGTAGAAAAAGATCGTTGATCCAAGCAGGATCGACTGAGGTTGAATATAAAACAAAGTCTGGCCCAGTGCCAACATCCAGAGCTGGATCCAATGTTCTCATGAGAAATAAAATGATAGTTGAGACATTTTTCTCATTCCGGATTTTGAAGATTGCAGTCGGGTTTGGCGCTCGGCCCAAACTCTTGGAAAGCGGCTTCAAGTGGCTGGCACACGCTGAGGAACGAGCGGGATCACGGCACTGAAATACTGCTGAGCGGTTTGCGTTTTTGGCTTCAGAGACGCTTCTCAGGCATCACGATTAATGAAACGCAGCGAGGCCGTCGCGCCAACACTGCAAAGAATGAGTCCTGACAAGTTGTGCAACGTTAAGATGGTTTAAATAAACTTGAATACATTTTAGACTTTCTGCTTATTCTTTCACCTTTCAAATGTTTCTGTCATTTTAATGTTTTCATTATGTTTCTTAAGCTTGTTGACTTGTGATATTAAAATCTGCATTGTTCCCAGGCCATATCCAGTCATATCGAATTATGTCTTGAAACTAGAATCATAAATCCTCCAATAAGGTCTCAGATATCAGATTTAATTTATTTGATTCAGATATTCTAACCAGTTTGAGTCTTTTTTTTTTTTTACTTTTGTAGATTACTTGTTTCCAAGAAATTTTAGATGCCAACGAAAAGGATTCAAACGCTGCAAAATCATCCAAGTGTGAAGACATTTTCCTTATCTTTTTAGATTTACCAGGAGAAAAGACTGAATGATTTGTTATTTGCAGTGTTTTGGTTTTTTTTTTTTAGATCAGGTTCAGACTCAGATGATGAAATATTTATAACCTGATCTTGTTGTTGCTCAACAAACAGGGAGATTCTGATGCTGGAAGCAGATCAGCTGCTGATCTCACCTCACTGAGATAAAAGACACAACTGTCCCTCCTGAGGCCAAATAAAGTTCTATTTGAACAAATTCAGGCTCCCAACAAACCAAACAAAGTGTTTTACCAGATTACAGTATACACTTCATTGGATGACTGACATGCTGAGTATGATTTACACATTAAGTCCCGTTTTCACAATAACTGTGCACAAAGATATATCAGGCTTTGATACACACTGTACTTGTTAGAAGAATCAGTTCTTTGTTGGTTATTTTCTTTTCAGGGGATTTATAAAAAAATAAATAAAGCACTAATAGCTAATGGCTAATGCAGCTCATGCAGGAGTCTGTTTCTGCACTATTTCTGTTTTTCTTTTCATGTTCTAGTGATGTGATTATATCATTTACATTTTCCTTTGCTGAATATCACTTTTAATTGTCGCTGTAATCCATCAACTGACCGTTTTATCTAATCTCAATGCTTATTCATGTTTCTGATTATGTTTCTTGTAATGTGAGGTTAACAACCTGTGCCTCCTGCTAGTAGCTGGAAACACCAGTGTTAACAGTCAGAGACGGCAGTTAACCAGCATCCTGATTCTGGTTATCAAGGATCCTCATTGTTAGTTTTAGATGAACCCAAACACAGACAGACACCTCAGGAGGTTCGGCCGATGAGCCAAGATCTACAAACGCTTTTTTCTCACCCTGGCAAACTCTGAAATAATAAACTTCAATACAACATACGACTTGATGCCAACAATATTATTATGCAAGTGTAGTTTGGTGCTCACATCAGTATTTTCTTAGTATGGGGGGGGGGAATGACCTCCCCAAAGAATACGTGCTTACGCCCATGGTATACAGTAACTCTTTCTAAAATTTCCAGAATTATTAAGTCCTCTGAATCATTGCCTGTGTTTCAAAGCTTTCCAGAACTTATGAATCATCATAATATCATATTATCTCATGTTCATCAATTAACAAGACTTACGCTCAGCAGCAGAACCATTTCTCATGTTTTGTGATTCACCACAAATCTTAATCTAATCATCTCTGTGGTCGCCAACAGCACAGCACAGTTCACATGAGAAAACAGCCTGTTTTAATTTGGATCTCTGGCCTTTGCTCTTTGTAAAGCACTTTGAAACCGACCTGTTTGTTGACAGAATAAATTTGACTCAACATGAAAGCAGACTGGAGACAAAAGTGAACTTTCTCTGACTTCAGTACAACTCAACAGTCTACAAACTGTACCTGTGTTTCTCTTGATAATATTGACAACATCTTGAGATAAAATGATCACAGATTAGAGAAAACTTTAGAAACAAGTAACCTGGTAAACTGTAAGAAGAAAATGAGGACTTTCAGACTTTAAATGAACCTGTAAGGATGGCATGTTTTTGCAGTGATTTCCAGAAGCCCAGTTTACACAGCTTGCTTTCATCAGGATGTCAACAAGTTATTCTCTCTGTCTGTGGTCTCGTCCCCAATCAGTCTTATGTTTGCAGACGACTCTGGGCCTCTGTCCTCCTGTCAGTCAGCTGCTGCTGCTGGGAAACTCTCTGTGTACCAACAGGCAGCAGGAGCAGAATCTCAGGGTGGGAACGTTTTGCCTCTTACTGCAGCGACAAAACTGCTACTTCACCTCGAAACCCTCACTGCACTGCACAGCTAATGATCAGTTACCTCATAAAATGTGTTTTATTGGAAAAATAAACAACCTCACCGACCACAAAGTCAACCTCTCTTGATGTCATTTGCAAAAAGTAGTTATGGACCACTGGTTAGTTTAATAATATCCGATATTAACTGATATTACACCTGCTGAGTTATCAATAGTTTACCTAATGTTTTCCAATATGAATGCATTTCAAGATGCAAAAACGTTTTGATAGATTTTGTATTCGAGTATTAATTCCAACAACATTAAACAGGTTTCTTCTTGCAAAATACGGGAACATGTCTGTCCACATATTGTATTACAGCCTACTTTCTGTCTGGGTCTATTTTTCATGGTTTGAACAAAGGCCTCTTCCACACTTTACGTCTCAGTTCACTTTACTTCAACGTAATCTTAGTTCTGATCCGGTTTGTGTCACACTGGCTTTCTAAAAAACAAGGATTTTTCTATCTGTACTGTTTTAATTGTAGATTTTCAATTCATTTTTTAATCTTATTTTCAGACATCACATGAAAAACCGTTGAGGAATCAGTTCTAGTAAACCTGCAGTAACTCTTATCTGTCAATAACCTGGAGTTTGTTGACATGGTTTCAGTTATGGCCTGTCCCCTAAATTCCAGTCCCGGCAATAACTTAAAGTATTTACTAGGCGAGCTGATGATAAAGTGGGAGAGCCTGTCAGGCTCCAGCAAAACATGTGAGGAAGTGAGTAAAAAGAGCTGCAGGTGAAACTCCAGCTGCTCATAAACAGTCCAGTTAATCATTGTCAGAAAGATCAAAACAAACAAGATGTTTGGCCTCATTTTACAGAGTGTTATTACATGACATCCCACCCAGAAATACACAAATCTTCTCACTGACAGGGAACATTTGACAAATATTCGTCCTATTTACTGCAGAAATGTGGAAAAAGTGACCGACTCGGGCTGCAACTAATGGTTATTTTTTAATTTCAATTAATCTGCAAATTATTATTTCAATAATGATACAATATACTTTTAAAATCATAATTCACGACTGATATAAATTAATATCCAAACTTACTATCTGCTCGCAAATGTGCCAATGAAAACAACCTCTTTTGACTGAATACCTGCTACTGATAATAAATTAAACATTAACAGTTAAAAAGTAACTAATACTCTGAGTACATCCGAGTAGAATATTTTGTACTTTTACTTTAGGTTTTTTTTGTAACTTCAGTGGTTTTTGCTTATATTTCAATAATGTAACAGAACATTCAGTCAAAAACACAAAGATATCAAATTTACCATCATGTACAACAAAGAAAAGCATCAAATCTTCACATTTGAGAAACTGGAGACTTTTTTTTTTTGTACTTTTTGCTTTAAAAATTACTCAAACGATTATTTGAGTATCAAAATGGCTGCCAGTCACGTTTCTGTTGACTGACTAATCCAATAATCGTCACAACTCTAGACAAAACATGGCATCATAAAATAGCTAATAGGACTGTAATGTCTGGCAGTTATTTTATATTGGGCAATCGTGTTTCCAGGGTTGCAACGGTGCAAGATTTTCATGGTATAATAAGAGTCTCACGCTTCACGGTATCAACGGTATTACATAATAATTACAGGGGTTTCCTGTCAAACAAATATTTATTACAGCTTTATTAAACTTGAAATATTTTTAAATAACACTAATACAGTAGAATTCAATACCGTAGATGCACAACTGTACATGGTATGACAACTGTCAATTTTCATACCACCTTATACTGTGATAGTGGTATATCCCACTGCAGCTCTACTATAATTTAACTTCCACACAATTTGCTAACTTGTTTTTCTTTGTACTTAAATGGAAAAAGCTGGCTAATAACATTTGTTATACTGAAAATTTAAATTATTTCCTATGCAAAACCGAACATCAAAATAACTAGAGGAACATTTCTAAATCTTTTATCTAAAAAGACTCCAGATGAGATGAAACTGCTCAGTAACATTTTTCTGAACAGTTGAACAGCCCCAGTTAATCCCTCTACAGTACGCTGCCTGTTCGTTACAACAAATGGCACGTGTTGTGTTGTTGAAGCACAAAGACGGAGTTCGCACCCAACACACCCCAGCTGGGGGCAACAAAAGGAATATTTATTCACCCCACCTCCATCACAACAGGACAAGGGTGGAGAGCAGAGAGGAAAAGTGGCAAAAGAGCACTGAGGCTATTCATAGCGTCACTGGGCCTCTATAAACCCTTCACTATATCACACACACACACACTCACACCCTGGTCATTCATCTCATCTCATTGGTACAATGTGGCGGGGACACACACACACACTCTCTGTTGAACAAACACTATTCAAGAGGAAAAAGGATTTCCTTGAGCGTTGAGGTTTGGACTCAGCAGTCTTGTGAACTCAAACAAACAGGAATTGTGGGAGTTCACAGTGTGCAGAGCAGAGCTGTGAGTCCACAACACAGACCAGTGGTGCCAATCTACTGTAATGGATGATTATCACTGTAACTGTCTGAATTAAAAAGAATAACAAACTCTCTGAGAACTGTGCCAGGTACTGCAGGGAGGTGCTGCCCTGTGAAGCTATAATGTTCACTCCATCAGCAGATGGTCGTTCACCCTGGAGTCTGGTTCTGCTTCAAGTTTCTGCCTGTTAAAAGAGAGTTCTTCCTCGTCACTGTAACCTCTGTGCTTGCTCATGGTGGGAACTGCCGGGTCTCTGTAAATAATATTATAGAGTACGGTCTAGACCTGCTCATATGAAAAGGGCCCCGAGATAACTTCTATGTGAGATATACGCTATTTGCTTTCTTACCAAGAGTCAGATGAAGCGATTGATACCACTCTTATATATTTGTACACTAAATATGAAACCTCGGCTTGCAGGTGGCGAAGTTAACTGGACCAGTTACTTCTTAAGAGTCTCTGCTGGTTGTCTAGTTCCCAAAACCCTTGTAAAACAGTAAATTTATGTTTTTATGCTCTGTTTTTTTTGTACAGACTAAACAAATAAGGTATAACAGTCACTAATTTATCTTTAGCTGTACTGTTAGGTGGTTTATGATTCTATGTGACAGAGGCATCTTAGCTGTTTCCTCAGTTTCTAGTCTTTGTACTTTGTAGCTTCATACTTAGCATAAAAACAAAAACTTTCCTTTGAGTTTGTCCTGAATGAGGCACCATAGGGAAGAACATGTTGTAAATCAAGAGGATTTATCTTCTGCACGAAGGCCAATTTTAAAGCACCTCAGACTCAGCCTGTCAGACTCTATGCTGCCAGAACTGGATCTTGGATTTCATCAGCTTCAGCTGTACTTTGAGGCTGAAGTGAAATGGAAAATGCACATATTTAACAAATACACACACACACACAAAAAAACTACTGTAAAGCAAACTATGACATGTGCTTATGTAGGTTTGAACCAACAAGTTTCAACCAATAATATCATGACATCCATCCACCAATCAATCTTCAGCTTTTAGCAGCACAGAGGTAAGATTCACACTAGCAAGCAACAGCATGCTACGTCGGGTTATGATACGCCCACTTTTCAATGTTCAACTTAAATTCCTCCGAACGTTCTGTCCCGCCAGCCAATCCTCACTCAGAAATACGTCATGATATGGAAGCTAATACTTTTGACTTTAAGACATGTTAGTTTCGTCACTTTGCACATTCTTCTACATTAATTTTATATTCATTGCACTGTTAAGTGTCTCTGCACTTGTTTGTGTTTGTTTTTTCAAATTTATTAAAAGACACAAATAAAATCATTTATAAAGTATTAAAACCATCAGGTGCAATGAACACCCTGTCTGTGTTGATTGTGCAAACTTCAGATTATGTGGCATGTTAACTGTTCTTGTTTACATTTGCAGGTTATCATGTTTCGTGAGCTTAAATTTCAAAGTACAGCTGAGATGAACAAGAATTCAGTCATTAGTTTTAGAGGATCCTTGTCATGAACTGCAGAGTTGTTGGAGAAGTAAAAGAATTTTTGACCTGATGATAGCACTGAATGAAAAGACAGACAATTACCGGTTATTAAGTCATAACAAATCCAATAGAAGTTCATTCTCTGAGGATCATGAACATCTGTACCAAACTCTAAGTGCTGGACGAACTCGCTCACTGATGCATACAAACAACCACAGGATTAAGTTGCCATAAAATGATGGTACAGCGCTGATGTCTGTCACATATCATGAGGACCAGTCCTGGCAGGTTTTTATCGTTCGGTTTGTTATGATGTTGAGGTTTCTGCGGCTCTTAGTTCTGACTGCAGGTTGAACAACTGTTACAGACCGTTTTACTAGCATCCATTAATGAGGCGTCACATGAATCATGGGGGTGATATTACGTAGCAAAGTTCCCACAGAAACCACTATGTCTGATTCACTCCAGCAGGACCATGGGAAGGTTTTTTTCTGCTTACAAGCACTTAATTCCATGTTTATATCATTAGAATTTAATAATACATTTAGTTTTTCGGCTGTTTTCCTACAAAATAAACCTTTTGAAGACACCATTTTAGGGTCTAGAGTTTAGTTTGACAGTGGACGCTGGTTTGATTACAAACACAGAACATAAAAAATAAACAATGTTGGTTGCAACATATTTTTGTATCATAGAGAATCTGTATGACAGTTTAATGTTACTGTATCTATCAGTCCTTTGTAAACGTGGCTCTGGACCTTCTCACTCCTGAACGACTTTGCTCACAAATGGGGGAGAAAAAAAAAAAGCAGGAAGAGGCGCTCAGCGAAGAAAATCTGGACGTTTCCTCTGATTCACCAGGCTCCCTCAGTGACCTCAGTTTCACTGATAAGACAAACGCTGGGTGGGAGACCAACAGCGAGGAAACAAACAAATCTATAAGCCAGCTGGTGGACGCTTTGATGGAAATCACCTTACAGTCCATTTTCATGGGAGTAATTACGGTTAAAAGTGGTGTGATGAATGTAATGACGGTTTACGGTGAGTCATTTGATAACCTCTCATCACTTCACAGTAACCTCACTCTGTTTTCCTTGCAAACATCCAGGAAAGACAATACTTAGGACAACTGAACAACTGGCACGAAAGATACCAGCAGTGCTCAAATTATCTTGATAACTTTCTAGCTTTGCAGAATCAATTCCTTTAAACAATCCTGTGTCATCAACATCTCTGACCTTGAAAATACTCGACCAACAAAAAATAACTGTTACTCAAACTTCACTCAATCAAAACGCCATCTACGAGGAGAACTGTGAGATATGAGTGAAAGCTCTAAAAAAGACTAGTAAGTGGACCTTAAAGGAGCAATATGTAGCAATTGAGCATCCAAAAATAAGTACTGCAGTCCAGATAAGAGTTGGAACCCTAGATGGCATTAAATTCAAATTAATATAAAGTCGACTTCAGACACTTAAGCTGCTGATGGTTCATTTCCAGTGTTACAGTTAAAGGTTTGGTTGCCTTTTTTCCCCATGGCCAAAAGAATCTGGACACCCCTTGAGTTTGATACTTGTTTTGGGTGTCCACATACTTTTAGTATATCATAGTAATCCTGTTATTTCAAGCCATCAATATGCTGTTAATGTCTCCAACAGTGTTGAGGGTAACACATTAGTTTTGTAACAAAACGTTACCAAAGTAACACTTTACAATAATAGACAACTTTTTACAGAGACAAAGTAGTGTTAATGTGTTACACTTACTACGTCCAGTACTACGTTACCAAGGGAACCAGATTCATTTCAGAAGTGGCTTAAATACAGCCGGTGTCAAGAAATATAAGATCCACTTCACTAACTATAAACCAGCACAAAAATGACAAGTACCGACATAAAGATAAACAGACAGACTAACAAAGAAGAAACATTTGCATTTTAGAAAATAAAGCAGCAAACTTAGGCAGCACTGTAGGCATTATGGGAAATGTGGGCAGTCGCTGCTCGCTACAATGAAGTATTTTAACCTACAATACAAAACAGAGCAGAGAGCCAGAGAGCAGCACACTTTACGCTTCATACTTGAAGCGTAAATAAACATTTCAGATCAGGTGAGATGCAGGTGAGCTGCAGAGGACACTGGGTAGACGGGAATGACTCAAACATATTATGATCATCAGTGTTACAATGTAGGGGCACTTGCAGGGATACGGCTACGAAACAACAATACCTTCCTCCTTTTTCTAATGCCTACTCATTTGTTTGGTGAAAGTAATGCAGAAGTCATGTAATGCATTACTCTACACAGGGAGTAATACAATAAAGTAACATTACTTTCAAATGCATGTAATTAGTAATATGTAATACATTTTGAAAGTAACTCGTCCAACACTGGTGCCTCGCTCTGCCTGCTGGACTACATCACGCCACGGTGACGACGTTCTCAGGTGACAGAGGTTCTCCTCCCACTGATCAAACAACCAACATTCACTTTCTGGTTCTGATGGGAACCTCATCACGTGCACCTCGGATCCTCCTCGTCAGGACAAAGCCAGACAGTTTCTGTAATCTCGTTTTACAGGATGAGACGTTGGATTCAGTCCAGCTGATGAGTTAAAATATCACACCTGTCTACCTTCACTCAGGTGAGTCCTGTAGTGAGACAGGTGCAGACTGGAGAGCAGGCTTTGTTTTCTATTTGTTTGCTGATCTATTCAAGGGCCATTGTCATCAAACCACAAAGGACTATGGGTAGGAGGAGATGGATGCAGTTCATAAGTATACTGTACGTAAATGAGCACCATATACCACATTTACGTATGTGCAGCTTTAACAATGTGAGGCTTTGATGCTCTTTTCTGTTTCATATCACAACTTAAATAGTTTAAATATTTGGAGCCTTTTGACTGCTGGTCAGGCTTCACTTTGGGCTTTGATCATTTATTTTCTGACATTTTAGTGAACAAAAATTTAAGTTCTCCAACGTATTAGATTCATCTTATAATTGTTATTACAGTTATGTTTATTTTATTTATCATTATTAAATTTTATTTGTGTCAGCAACAGGTGAAGGTTGGGTGGGAGGGTGCTGGGGGAAAAATATCAAAATATGGAGGAACAATTCTTTCCTTTTATGTTGTATTTGTATAGTTTTGTACACCTTCCTGTTCCTTCTAGGTTTGCCAATTTTGTACATCTTTTGCACATTTTTTTTTCTTATTTTTTACCCTCATTTTCTTTTTTTTCCCTCATTTTTTTCCTTCATATTAAGTTTAGAATCAGATTAAGAATATCCAAACAGGATACAATGTTTACATCACAGGTATCAAATTCAGAATATTGACATACTGGGATCAATAGTGGAAAATTACTGTGTGTGTAAACACAGTCAGTGCTCAGATACACTGTCTCACTTTATGGATTATTAAGTCAGTTATTGAGAGTTTAGATTTGACTGATTTTTGATTGGATGTTGCATCCTGTGGCTCTAAAAAAAGACGTGGTTTCATACTGTGAGTTTGATACCAAAACATTTCAATAATCTTTTTTTTTTTCAGCCCTGCTGAGCAGAAGATCCGACTCTGTGCAGTAAACTTCCTCTTTGGGAGTCATGTGACTCATTTCTAGGCTCTGGCTGCCTTCAGACTGGTCAGTGTGAATCAAAATGGTCCAAATACAAAACACAAACAAAGTGAAATTGTCCACTTCAACTACTCGACCAAACAAACCAACCGGAGCTGCAATCACACACCTTCAAATTGCTCTTGTTTGGATTTAAAATGAAGATATTTGTGGTGAAACTGTGACTGTACAGTAACTGGTTTGACAGTTTATGATGGGAGGGTTCAGTGATAAAACCAGATTAGAGATAAGAGATATTTACAGCTGTGTGGGCTTCTGTAAGGATAAATGAATGCACATTGTTCAATAACTGTTATTAAAATATGCTTCTCAGTCTTGCAGACCTGTGACCTTCCTTCCTTCATGTCAAAAATAAAAAAAAGAGGCAGGAAGGTCTTTGTTGGATGAAATTCTTCGAACTGAAAGCACAATGATGCAGAGTTTTGGCTGCTCTCCAGCGTTCACCATTTCCAAAGATAAAACAAGTTTGTTTTGGCGAAGAGGAACAGGAGGGTCAAAGAGTCAAAGTACATGATAACAATCAGATTTTTACAAACTCTGTACTTCCAAACTGTCGGCTTTTCATGAAGTGCAAATTAAAATCCCGTTAGAGGTGAAGACAGTTTTATAAGATCAGCGGTTTGAGAGGTTTTAAATCACACAGCGTGTTGTTATGTTTTCAGTTGTCTGAGAGCAAAATTCCTCATAAAGATAAAGAAACGTACTGAGATTGGATGGAAATCTGTGGACAAAAGAATTAGAGGTTTGTTTTTGGTGTTAATTACACTTACAAACAGTCATACATGTTCATGTCTATAATGCATCAAGGGTTTCCCAAACAAAGATTTAACACTGGACTGCTGCACTTGAGTAAAATAAGAAAAGTCTACCACTTATTCCACTTTTCTTAATTAATCAATGAATTGTTTGATCATAAAGACACATCAAATTGCTTGTTTTCTCAGACCAACAGTCTGAAGATATTCAGTTTATTATCACAGAAGAAAAAAAAAGAAGAAAATCCTCACAACTGAGAAACTAGAACCAGGGAATATTTGACATATTTGCCTGAAAAACTACCTTAAAGATTATTTAATCACCAAGATAAATACTTATTATTTTTCTATTTCAAAACCAAAATTGGTTTAATACTGCATCAGTATTTCAGAGACAGTCGTGCCGTACGGGCTGAGGTATTCACGCTTATGATTTAGTCCCAACAGCTCGAACCAGCCTGACATCACTGCACCTGCCAGACGAGCAGAGAAGTATGTGGATTTGTCTGAACACGCTGACACGTATGTGTTTACCTCTGAGCTACAGCTGTCTGATCGGTTTGCTCCGCTAACACAGGGAGACTCTGACGTGAGAGCTACATGGAGGACAGTTGGTCTTGGTTCAGATCGTCAAACTGATTTGGATTTGAACTGAAATGAGTCCAAAATATTGAAAACTGCCAAGATTCAAAAGCTGACACTGAATGCTCTGTCAGACTCTTGGTTCTCTTTATTCTTTGATCATATATAATATATTGGCTGATCTAAATTTAGTAAGGTTTTTGTGAACTGAACTGAAGAAGAGAACTACAGCACTGCTTCAGTCATCAGTTGAAAAACAAAAGGACATGTAGACATCCTGAATATGGAAACAGTTCTAGATACAGATCAGTAATAGCAGTTAAGTTAGTTAAATTAGTAATTATGAAGTTGGTCCATATTCCCTGACTTCCCGTAAAGAATTCATGGAATTCCCTGACTGTCCCTCTGCAGGAACACAGCTTCTGTGATATTCCAGGATTATTCCAGGATCCTGGCTCAAGTGTTTGTGGTGTTTGTGGTCAGCTGCAGCGGCTCAGTGACCGCCAGCTGGTGGGAACCAACTCCAGATCAAACAGAAGCATTTTAACGAGACCGCCTGAACCTCACGCCATGAAAAGAACCTGTTGCTTGAGTTGTATGATGTGAGTAATCAGACACACAGATACACACCACACAGATCCTGGCAGCCGATGGCCGGAGGCAGCGATCTGCTCTGTGGTTACACTACAAATGCGTCAGGAACAGGATCTGGGTCATTGACAACTTTAGTTTCTATGATAAAGAAATAAAATCAAAATTCAACATGAGGACATGTGTCTGCTCAGGGAACACAGGGACAGAACGAGCTTGATGGAGCCATCCAGGTCATGTGACTGACCCCTGTGTGTTTCTGACTCTTTTCATGCAGAACAAAAGTCTGACACACATGTGGTTAAACAGTCGCGGGCGCCGACCTCCTGACCCTCCACACGGCAGGAGGCCGACCTTTGTCAAGAGCTGGGATTGTCTGGGTCTTTACTGACCGCCAACAACACTCAGCTCCGCTTTGTCTCTGCTGCTGAATGACATGTGTATCGGTCTGTGTGTTTTGTGTTTATGTGCCGTCGGAGGCTGAATGGAGCTCATTTTTTCACAACAGTAAATTCAACTCGTACAAAAGCGGGCCGAAGCTGCAGAGACAACCGCTGACTGTCAGAGCTCTGCAACGAGACACTCAGTCCTTGTTCAGACTGCCAGCCCAAATCCAATTTTTGGCATATCTGGATTGATTTTATTAAGTCTGGATGGCAGAGAAACCCCATAAAATAAGATTTTTGCTATTCCAATCAGATTTCTAAAGATGCGTCTCAGTCTGGCCGCTCGCAATGAATTTTAAAGGCTCTTTTGCGTCACTCACGACACGGCAACGTCAGATCCAAAGTGTCAGAGGTGCATCAGAGCGGCTGAGCAGAATCCACGCTGCTACCAACAGAGCCATACAGAGGACGTCGCAGAGTTTGTCTGGTGCGGCGAAAAAGTTCTGTTCACCAGAAAACGTAGCTGCCGATGCCTACGCTGTTACCACAGCGACCCATGGAGACAGGTTGGTGATGTCTGGACACACAAATCTAATCTTATCACTTGCAAATGACAGCGCAGACAGTCTGTCTTAAAGATCTAATTTGAGAAACAAATCTGATTTGCCTGCAGCCAGAAGAAAGCCTCAGATTTAAGGTATGTGAAAAAACAGAAGAGCGTTGACATCATTTGAGAAGTTACCTGTGACACCTGAGTGACACTATCAAGACCAAACCCCTATTTATAAATATCTTATTTTGAGTATAAACATATTTTTCTGAAAAATCTTTTTTTTCCCCATAACTTTAAAAGCCAAACAAGGAACCAGAAGGACAAGTAAGCTGCTAACATTTCTGACTGACATCTTTGGTAACATCAACCAAAGGCGACCCTAAATGTCCCCTATATCTAAATAATTCATTTTCCAAGACACTTTCAAGAACACATGCAAGGACATGACTGTGCTCACTGTCATTTGCTGCTGAAAATAGTCTTGAACTACAATAATTTATTATTTATTTACTTTTAAAAAGCACTGTTTTGTTGTTTTGAGCTTTCATCACTCCAGGGTGCTCCAAATATTGCAAAATGTGCACAAAAACCTCAACTAATGCAACAGATTTCCAACTTAGCATCATCATGAATGCAACAATCTCAAATATTGAAATATAAAAACAGTTATCACATAAGAAACACAAACTGTGACTTCAAACACGCTACAACAGAACTGATTCTCCTCCTGCAGCTTCTTGTTCAA
Source organism: Lutjanus argentimaculatus (assembly GCA_034769285.1). NCBI lineage: Eukaryota > Metazoa > Chordata > Actinopteri > Lutjaniformes > Lutjanidae > Lutjanus > Lutjanus argentimaculatus. The sequence continues at coordinate 6,675,493 of JAWZSL010000023.1, forward strand.
ACCACCTGCTAATTAAAAGCAGGTCGTTATCACATCAGAATTATGGCCTGATTATCATTTTATGGGTCATCTGTTAACTGGTCGGGCCTGTTTATTGCTCAATGACACACTGTAATGAATGTGTGTGTGTGTGTGTGTGTGTGTGTGTGTGTGTGTTGTGTGTGGTGTGTGTGTGTGTTTGTCCCATCCAGCTCCTACTCAACAAGTTTTATTTCTCATCACCTGTGCAGCTGCACTGATGGCAGAAATATGACAGTAAAAGGAGTAAACAAGGTACCAACCTGTTACTGAGCCAACAGACACAAACACAGACACACACAAAACAAGCCTAATTAACCTGGACCATCATTACATATAGTAAAAACTGTCACGTACTGAAAGCTGCTACTAAATGTCTGATTTGTCATCTTACTTTTTTGATTGTTCCTGTAAGAAAGTAGAATTTAGGCCAATTTAAGCTGCGTTCATGGGTCCCTGCTTATATTTAGTTATTTGTTTATGTTATGTTTAAGTACCAAAACTCAGGCACAGTATCAGCTCTAGAAATTTCAAGGGAAAAGCAGCCCTGAATCCACCATAAAGGTACAACTGAAAACACAATCTGCTTTAAGGTCAACATGGATTGACAGCAATGTCAATACAGAGACTAACACTGGACAACAAACCAGAACAGAACCATGATCAACTGAGAAAGACTCAAAAGTCTAATTCCCAAATCTAAGTAAAACTGTTTAAATACATCACAGTAAAACCCCAAAGATCTCCTCAATTAACGCTAATAAGTCACCTAGAGCTGCAACAAAAAGTCGATTGAAGGAAATCAGTTGTCAACTATTTTAAGAATCAATTAATCGTTTCAGCCATTTTTTAAAGCAAAAATGTCTAGGGCTGCAACTAACTGGTATTTTCATTACACACTGCTTAAGCTGTCCGTCTTTGTCTCAGTTAATAAATTAATTGTTTGGTCCATAAAATGTCAGAAATGTTGATCAGTCCAGGGGGACATCCATGAAATGTCTTGTTTCATGCACAACTCAAAGATATTCAGTTTACTGCCCGTAAGGGAGTATTAATCGCAATTAATCGATAACTACTCGACTAGTAAATAATTAAATTTTTCAAATTTTTTGAGTCATTTTTTTAGTTTAAAGTCCAAATTCTCTGACTTCAGCTTCTTAAATATGAATATTTTCTGTTTTTTGTTTTTTTTAAATCCTCTCTGACAGTAAACTGAACATCTTTGGTTGTGGACAAAACAACTACCGCAACTGCAACTATTATTATTATTACTATTACGATTATTTTTATAGTTGATTAATCAGTCAATTATTTTCTCAAATAATCAATAGTTTGTTTTAAAATGTCAGAAAATAGTGAAAAATGTTGATGTTGTTGTTGCAGTGTTTTCCAAACCCCAAGATGACCTCCTCAAATGTCTTGTTTTACGCACAACACAGAGATTTTCAGTTTACTGTCATAAAGGAGTAAAGAAACCAGAAAATAGTCACATTTAAAAAGCTAGAATCAGAGAATTGTGACTTTTTTCTTTAAAAAAAAAAAAAACTACCTAAACTAATTAATTAATTATCAAAATAGTTGCTGATTAATTTACTAATTGATGAATAACCGATTAATTGTTGCAGCTCTAATCACTGTGTGCTCTAGGACATTATGATGAGCATATTTCATTATATTTGACATTACAGACCAAGCCATTAATCTATCAATCATGAAAATAATCAGACGGGCTCTTTAACATTAATCGATAATGAATATAATCGGTAGTTCTACTATCCATAACACCATACTTTTTATGCATTAAATATGTTATATCATACAGCTATATTGCACGCATATACTTGTAATTTCCACAGCAAAAATGACAGGAAACATCATATAAATTGAATTAAGAGATTAATGTCTATTATTTGTGATTTGTTGGATCAAATTTGTTGGATCGAGATTTCTCAGCTTAGAAACAACTTCAGAACTTCACATTTTTCTGTAACAACGTCAAACCTTGCAGTAGTCGGTGAACTTTATTTCATCCTGACCGGAAACACCAACAGCTCACGTCACTCAGCAGTGACCCACGAGTCAACATCAGTCTCAGCATTGAGCCGCTCTCACCTTTCATCCAGTCCACCACTTGTTGCGGGCTCCACTTGCTCACAGCCTCCATCTCTCCTGCACGTTTTAAATGATCTCTCGCTTCTCCAAACACTGAATTTAAACCGTTAATCAGACATGATGATCGATTAGCTCCGCCGGCCCCCCGTCACTGACAGACTGAGGGACAACGAGCTCGTGCAGAAAGTTTACAGTGAACACACGAGACGAGCAGCGCGTGGAGCGGGTGTCGGGTTACCAGCGCATTAACCACGCCCCTCTCTCATTCTCCTCCAATCCCATAAGAGTAGTGGTGATGCTGCCTTCATGGACCGTGGGAAAGATGGGTTATAGATCCTTGAACGGTCATCAAGAGGATGTGCGCGCAGTTTGGCAACGGAAATAGTGTTCGCCGCTATCATGTGGTCATTCAGACGAGTTAGCAAGCTTCAAACATTTAATTAGACGTTTTACCAGCACCAGATTGTCTGGTTGTTATGTGTCCGGTTGTCAGAATCAATATTCCACTATTGGAATATATATAAGCTAAAATATAATATAAATGTCACAGTGATGATTCACAGTTTGAAAAATACATATTGTAAAGAGGATTGATTTATTAGTAGAAAATATAAATATTCAAAATATTGCATGAGCTAATTGCACATTAAAGATATGAAGGCTTAACAGTATGTGTTAAAAGCGTAGGCTTATATGAGGATATATTATTTCATATGGTAATGCAATATATATAAATACTGGTAAGTATGACATGCACCCTGAAACAGAGAATAGTGCAAATCATAATAAATAATAAAATAATTCATAATAAATTAGTGATGTACCAGACACAACATTGCTACATTTAGTCATGTTGGCGTTAAAGAGTCCGACAGCATGTGGTAGTGCTTCTTCTTGCATGCAGCAGTCAACATGCTTTGGTTCATACAGCTGCTTGCTTTCAGATACTGATCAGTCTAATTGTGCATTACTTTCTTACTTTCATTACTTTATTACTTTAATTTTTAAGGTACCACAGGTAAAGGAGAGATGAGAAGTTAACCTCTCCATCAAATCCACCTGCTCCTTCAGCTACTCCAGAACAAGAACGCAGCGTGGATCACTGTCCTAGTATGATATATTCTTGTCTTAAAATTAACTGATTCATTGTAAACTTGTGTCCGCCTTGGTTGCTGCATTATGCTGATCCTTACATAGTTTTCTGCACTAAGGCTGAAGAGGACATCCCAGTTCCAAGAAGAGAATATGACATTCATTCATCATTCATTTTCTCAGGACTTATCTTAGTGATATTTGAATGGCTGCTTACAAAAATAACAAACAGTGTAGAAGTAATTAGCCACAAACTTACTCTGCAGGATCACCTTTTGGTTGTGTGATGAAATTAATGCTGGGCCTGAGTAATCCAGATTTAAGATATCAAAAAGCACTATATCAAATATTTGTCAAAGCTGGATACCAGCTATGGTCATGATCCTCAAGCCATTCATTAAAGGAGCCATACTTAAGAATATGCCCAAAATCTTCAAGAGGAACTTTAAAGGAAGCAGGTGCATGATAGATTGTACAGAACTTTTCATAGCTAGACCCAGTAATCTGACTGCCCAGACATGGTCAAATTCTTAACACAACAGCATAAGTATAAGTCACTCCAGCTGGGGCGGTTTCATTTTTGTCTCCTGGATGGGGTGGACAGGTTTCAGACGAACAGATAACTAAAGAGTCAAGATTCTTTTAGCAGATAGGAGATTTCTAATCAGAGATGAGCTCATAGCTTATGGTGCCACCCTTCATATCCCTCATTGTACAAAAGGAAAAAGCAATTCTCTGCACAGGAGGTGGACTCATCTTCACAACTTTCTCGTGTCAGGATCCACGTGGAGCGAGTAATCAGTTGGTGGAAGAACTTTGCCCTCACAAACCTGTGTAAGAGTGATGTTCCTAAGGTTCACAAATAATGAGAATGAATGAATTCAGTGAAATATTTGTCATTTCACAAACAACACTGCATTGTGAATTGTCAAAACATGTACCATCGTGTCTGGACTTTCCTCCTAAATGGTTCAGATGAACAGGGGTCAAAGTAACAATAACAACCACTTAAATTACTGTAATTAACTGTTTTTTGGCTACCTTGTACTATTTTTTTAAAGTCTATAATTTTGCATGTACGGTGTAAATGCACTACTCCAGATAAATTGCTTTTTCAGAATGGTCCAGATTTGAAAAAGTAAAGTGCTGTTTAAATTTCCTTTGTCAGACCTGTAAAGTCACGTTTTTAAATTTTTTTCCTTGTCCACTTTATTGGTTTACATACAAATACAAAGATTACATACAAAAGAACAGGAAGAAACAAAGCACCTTTGTAATCCTTGATCTGAAAATTGATTTAATAAAAAATGTTTCATTCAGTATCTTTTTTCATTCAGTTTGATTCCCACTGCCTAAACAGCCTGAGTTAAAACTTTTTTTAAAATAATAAGTGTTTCTGTGCTTAACAACAGACAGAATCAATGAATGGCCTCATTAGCCAACTGATATGATCTTCTAATAAACAATGGAAACACCCATAAACTTAGAATTTTAGCAGGCTATTTCAATAAAATCACATAAAATACTTTTAATACTTCAATTTGATTTAATACTTTTCATATATGTAAACAATCAAAGGGCAGATTTGGCCCACTATGTAATCTAGTTAGTTGGAGTAATTGAGACAGAACATTTTGAGAAACAGAAACCCCTTTTGATTGAATGCCTGCTATTGATAATGATAATGCATTAAACATAAACAGTTAAAAAGTAACTAATACTCAGAGTAGTTACTGATGAGAATACTTTGTACTTGAACAAGACAGTAGTTTTACTTGTAGCTGAGTAATATTTCAGTGATGTAACAGTATGCATTTTTCTGCTTAGGGAGGAATATTCCATTATGATTTTTGATATAGTGAATAACATTTTTAAAACATGTTTTTTTCTCCCATGATTTCATGGGTGACTTCTCAACATTAGCTGCCCTTCATGTGTACAATGGTCCTTCCTTCACCCATTCTAGTCTAGTGTATTTTTTTGTTTTCTTTTACATATATTTTTTCTTTTCAAGAAAAAGTAGACAGAAAAAAGAAAGAAGAGAATTTAACTTGTGTTGTAATTTTTCTCATGTTATATGTGTTGATCATGTATTGTTTAAAGGCCCAGTATGTAATATTTAGGAGGATCTAATGGCTAAAATGGAATATAATGTTCATAAGTAGGTTTTCATTTGTGTAAAATCACCTGGAAATAAAAATAATGGTGTTTTCGTTACATTAGAATGAGTCATTTATATCTACAGAGGGAGTGGCTCCTCTTCCACGGAGGTCACAAAGTTTCTACAGAACGGACAAACCAAAAATCCATATTAATGCGAGTAAATTTAACAAACCCATCAACACTTGATAATCTTTAAAGCTGTTAATCTTGCAAATCTATGTTGTACCTTCAACTTGTCTTTAATGCAATTTATTTATTTTTTATTGTACTACAAAGACAGAACACCTTGTAGACCAACTTTAAAACTTAACAATAGCAAGAGTTCTTTTAACTTTGAGCTAAAATGTAAGTTTAAATCTGAAGATTTGGTTTCTCCTTACACCATTTATTTCACATTTACACACATTTAAACACAGAAATAGGCCTACCCATCATCATTAAACTATTTTTGAGTCTTCATGTAATCCCATCATGTTTCCCATCTCCTGTCATCAGCCACATAAACTTATTTAATCTCATGTAAATATTAGCCAACCAAACCATAATTTGTTCTAAATACAGAAAAAGATGCATATCATTTGTAACAAGACAAATCTCACACTAAACTTAAACCTATGTACAAAAATAAATGCAACAATCTGTCACAAAGTGATGTAAATTTACAGACAATTTGAAGCAAATAAATTAAATGAAAACAGTGTTTATAAAATGGGGGCCTTTGATTTTCATATAATATGATGTGAGAATTTGCAGTTTTCAGATAAACAACCCAAAATGCATAATGTTGAAACATAATACACAGACAACCCTTCTTCACAGGAAACCTTCTTATGCATGACCAAACAAGTTATCAATACTTTTTTAATGTCAATATGCGTCATAATGACATGGAAAAACTCACATATGCTTTCATTTAATTTGTTCATCTGCATGTTGCACTTTCGTAACATTAAGTGCATGCAAAGATAGATAAATTAATGCATGTAAAGTGTTTCTCCAGCCTCTCAACCTCTGTTTGAAACAAAACCTTCATATGAGAGATTATCACATTAAAAATCCTCCTTCAGCCTCTAATCAGGTCTTTAATCTTCTGAGCTCAGCAGCAGCTCTGTTATGAGTTCTGGGTGTTGGCTTGTTAAGCTTTTTTAGGGTCTGCAGATGTTTCCCATGGGAAGAGAACATGAGGACTCTGAGCCGTGCTGACTGAAAGACACGAGGAAGTTCAGAACATTAAGTGGGAGTGAAAAAAGAAAAAAAAAGAATATAATCTGAAAGTGTTGGAAACAACAGATTTGAAAACAAAAAACAAGAACAGATTTTGAAAAAATGAAACAAAGATAAAAGGGAAATCTAAAAATGAACATGATCTGGTGCAGCAGAAATTTGATATATTTTTCTGCTAATTTAAATTTCCAGTGCTGTTAAATTGTCCCCTTTATTGTGGAACTATGGGCTTATATTGATAATGTCACTTATTGCTTCCATTTTTATAATATTTTAGTTAATATGTTGTAAAAGTCAAGTCAGTTTTCCTTTAATATAGCCTGATATCAGAAGTCAAAAAGTTAGCTTAAAGGTCATCCAATCGCAAAGAAAACCTTAAGCTCCAGAAAAAACAACAACTAATAGTGATCTGAATGACATAATAATATAATTAAAAAATGAAATAAAATTTACAAATTTTGTAAAAGGGAAAAAAATTATCCATGATAAAATTTTTAACTATAAAAAGCCCCATAAAAAAGGGGGTGATATTTTCTGACAGCGTCGGGAACCATCATTGAAAAAAACCCTGTTTTGGGACTTTCAGGCCCATTAAATTTTTAAATTTCGGGTTGGGGGATGGAAATGAAAAATGAGTAGAATGTTTTTCAAAAAGGGGAAATCAGTTGTAAATGTTGCAATGAAAAAATTTTTTGGAAAATTTTTTTTTAAGGAACATTTATCGTCAAAAAAGGACAGTTCAACACAAAGAAAAAGTTTCATAAAAAAAAAGTACAAATTTTTAAATAGATTTTTGATGTACGCCCATGTGTTTTCACCAAAGCCTGTATTTTGCTATCGTTTGAAGCTGCGCATAACTGGGGTCACAGCTTTTGGTCAGAACTCAAAAACCAAACAGGGTCATGTCGGGGAAAAACACAAAGTCCCCCGGGGGAAATTTGGGGGGCATCTTAAAAAAGAGCGTTTTGGGCTTGCAACTGTCGCTTACGGCCATACCACCCTGAAAACCCCGATTTCGTCTGATCTCGGAAGCTAAGAGGGTCGGGCCGGTTATTTCTTGGGGTGGGAGGAAACCCCCTGGGAAAACCAAAGGGGCTGTAAACTTTTTCCCCTTTTCGGCCCCAGGGCAGCGGAGGGGCTGCGCTGTTTCTGCTGCGCGCTGCTGCTGCTTCTTCTTCTTTTTCTTCTTGACGGGGGGGAAAACAGCCCCCGCCAAACAAGCAGCAGAAAAACCCTTTGACCCGGACGCTTTGGGCCCCCCCCTGTCCATATGGGCCCCCCTTTAGCGCTTTTCCTGCACAAATTTTTGGCGTTTAAATTGAAACAGAATGAAAACAAAGTTTGGGCTCGTTTTCGGGGGGCCCAATTGGCTCAGGCTCGCACCTGGGCGCTTTTTTCGCTCACCCCGGTGGGCCCCAAGGGCCGGGGGGAGATATCTAGGCCAACCCCATCCAAGGGAGGCTGAGCAGCGCAGTTCCTTTTCCCCCCACGTGGCCTGGGCCGGCCCCGGGGGGCTTGAAAGGTTTGCTAGTTAATTGAAGAGTGGAAAAAAGCTTACAGCACCTGGTATTCCCAGGCGGTCTCCCATCCAAGTACTAACCAGGCCCGACCCTGCTTAGCTTCCGAGATCGGACGAGATCGGGCGTGTTCAGGGTGGTATGGCCGTAAGCAAGTGCAGCAGCCGCCGATGCCCGCTTTATACGTGTCCCTCCTCGCTGTCGCCGACGCACGGGTGGAGAGCTCAGCAGGCCTTTGTGCGCTGCGGGCCCTAACGGGACTGGACAGCGCGTTTGTCCTCTTCAAGAGGACGTGGCTGTTGCAGTCTCCGATCGGGGCAAGAGAAAGCGCCGGACAGCGCCCGTGGCTCGATCCCGGGGGGGGAGGGAGGGAGGGGGGAGGGAGGGAGAGGAGAGAGAGAGAGAGCGGAGAATTCTCGAGGAGAACTTTCCTTGGAAGTAACCACTGAGCTGCTCCAGCGCCGGGGCGGGGTTGAGGAACTGGCCTTGTAAACGCCAGCCTTGTGAGTTCTGCACAGTCTGCTCTGTGGCACAGAGTCAGGCTGGCGCTCCTTATATTCAAGCCTTTTCCTCCTCTTTTTCAGGGCCAAAAATTGGCTCTTTTCGACCGGAGGGTTGCAGACCCCTGCGCCTGTGTGATGCGGCCTCTTCCATTCGGTCAAAGGCTCTCATAAACAGCACGATGAAGCTGCGCATCACTGTGGTCACAGCTTTTGGTCAGAACTCGAAATACGCAAACATGTCCATGTGCGTGAATGCACACAAACGTCCGCGGCGATTGGGGTGGGCATCTATAAATAGAGCGTTGGTCTGTGCAGCTGTCGCTTACGGCCATACCACCCTGAACACGCCCGATCTCGTCCGATCTCGGAAGCTAAGCAGGGTCGGGCCTGGTTAGTACTTGGATGGGAGACCGCCTGGGAATACCAGGTGCTGTAAGCTTTTCCACTTTTCGGCACAGACAGCGGAGGGGCTGCTGCTGCTGCTGCTGCTGCTGCTCGCTGCTGCTTCTTCTTCTTCTTCTTCTTCTTGACGGGAGACACAGCTCCGCACAAACAGAGCAGCAGAAACCGTTTGACCCGTGACGGCTTTGGCCTCCCCCTGTCCATATGCCCCATTTAGCGCTTTTCCTGCACACTGTGGCGTTGTAACTTGAACACAGACTGAATCAAAGTGGACTCGTTTCTCAGGGAGCCCAATTGGCTCAGGCTCGCACCTGGGCGCTTTTTGTCGCTCACTGGTGGGCCAAGCCGGGGCAGATATCTAGGCCAATCCTTCATCAAGGTAGCTGAGCAGCGCAGTTCTCTTTCACCACGTGGCCTGTCCGGCAGGTGACTTGATGGATTCGCTAGTTAATTGAAGAGTGGAAAAAGCTTACAGCACCTGGTATTCCCAGGCGGTCTCCCATCCAAGTACTAACCAGGCCCGACCCTGCTTAGCTTCCGAGATCGGACGAGATCGGGCGTGTTCAGGGTGGTATGGCCGTAAGCAAGTGCAGCAGCCGCCGATGCCCGCTTTATACGTGTCCCTCCTCGCTGTCGCCGACGCACGGGTGGAGAGCTCAGCAGGCCTTTGTGCGCTGCGGGCCCTAACGGGACTGGACAGCGCGTTTGTCCTCTTCAAGAGGACGTGGCTGTTGCAGTCTCCGATCGGGGCAAGAGAAAGCGCCGGACAGCGCCCGTGGCTCGATCCCGGGGGGGGAGGGAGGGAGGGAGGGAGGGAGGGAGGGAGAGAGAGAGAGAGCGGAGAATTCTCGAGGAGAACTTTCCTTGGAAGTAACCACTGAGCTGCTCCAGCGCCGGGGCGGGGTTGAGGAACTGGCCTTGTAAACGCCAAGCCTTGTGAGTTCTGCACAGTCTGCTCTGTGGCACAGAGTCAGGCTGGCGCTCCTTATATTCAAGCCTTTTCCTCCTCTTTTTCAGGGCCAAAAATTGGCTCTTTTCGACCGGAGGGTTGCAGACCCCTGCGCCTGTGTGATGCGGCCTCTTCCATTCGTCAAAGGCTCTCATAAACAGCACGATGAAGCTGCGCATCACTGTGTCACAGCTTTTGTCAGAACTCGAAATACGCAACATGTCCATGTGCTGAATGCACACAAACGTCCGCGCGATTGGGGGCATCTATAAATAGAGCGTTGGTCTGTGCAGCTGTCGTTACGGCCATACCACCCTGAACCGCCCGATCTCGCCGATCTCGAAGCTAACAGGTCGGCCTGGTTAGTACTTGGATGGAGACCGCCTGGGAATACCAGTGCTGTAAGCTTTCCACTTTTCGCACAGAAGCGGAGGGCTGCTGCTGCTGCTGCTGCTGCTGCTGTGCTTCTCTTCTTCTTCTTCTGACGGGAGACACAGCTCCGCACAAACAGGCAGCAGAAACCGTTTGACCCTGACGGCTTTGGCTCCCCTGTCCAATGCCCATTAGCGCTTTTCCTGCACACTGTGGCGTTGTAACTTGAACACAGACTGAATCAAATGGACTCTTTCTCAGGGAGCCCATTGGCTCAGCTCGCACCTGGGCGCTTTGTCGCTCACCTGGTGGGCCAAGCGGGCAGATTCTAGGCCAATCCTTCATCAAGTAGCGAGCAGCGCGTTCTCTTTCACCACGTGGCCTGTCCGGCAGTGACTTGTGGATTCGCTAGTTAATTGAAGAGTGGAAAAAGCTTACAGCACCTGGTATTCCAGGCGGTCTCCCATCCAAGTACTAACAGGCCGACCCTGCTTAGCTTCCGAGTCGACGAGATCGGTGTCAGGTGGTATGGCCGTAAGCAAGTGCAGCAGCCGCCGTGCCCGCTTTATACGTGTCCCTCCTCGCTGTCGCCGACGCACGGTGGAGAGCTCACAGGCCTTTGTGCGCTGCGGGCCCTAACGGACTGGACAGCGCTTTGTCCTCTCAAGAGACGTGGTGTTGCAGTCTCCGATCGGCAAGAGAAAGCGCCGGACAGCGCCGTGCTCGATCCCGGGGGGGGAGGAGGGAGGGAGGGAGGGAGAGAGAGAGAGAGCGGAGAATTCTCGAGGAGAACTTTCCTTGGAAGTAACCCTGACTGCTCACGCGGGCGGGGTTGAGGAACTGCCTTGTAAACGCCAGCCTTGTGATTCTGCACAGTCTGCTCTGTGCACAGAGTCAGGCTGGGCTCCTTATATCAAGCCTTTCCTCTCTTTTTCAGGCCAAAATGGTCTTTCGACCGGGGGTTGCAGACCCCTGCGCCTGTTGATGCGCCTCTTCCATTCGGTCAAAGCTCTCATAACAGCACGATGAAGCTGCGCATCACTGTGGTCAAGCTTTTGTCAGAACTCGAAATACGCAACATGTCCATGTGCGTGAATGCACACAAACGTCCGCGCGATTGGGTGGCATCTATAAATAGAGCGTTGTCTGTGCAGCTGTCGCTTACGGCCATACCACCTGACACGCCCGATCTCGTCGATCTCGGAAGCTAAGCAGGTCGGGCCTGGTTAGTACTTGGATGGGAGACCGCTGGGAATACCAGTGCTGTAAGCTTTTCCACTTTTCGGCACAGACAGCGGAGGGCTGCTGCTGCGCTGCTGCTGCTGCTGCTGCTTCTTCTTCTTCTTCTTCTTCTTGACGGGAGACACAGCTCCGCACAAACAGAGCAGCAAAACCGTTTGACCCGTGACGCTTTGGCCTCCCTGTCCATATGCCCCATTTAGCGCTTTTCCTGCACACTGTGGCTTGTAACTTGAAACAGATGAATCAAAGTGGATCGTTTCTCAGAGCCCAATGGCTCAGGCTCGCACCTGGCGCTTTTTGTCGCTCACCTGGTGGGCCAAGCCGGGCAGATATCTAGCAATCCTTCATCAAGGTAGCTGAGCAGCGCAGTTCTCTTTCACCACGGCCTGTCCGGAGTGACTTGATGGATTCGCTAGTTAATTGAAGAGTGAAAAGCTTACAGCACCTGGTATTCCCAGCGGTCCCATCCAAGTACTAACCAGGCCCGACCTGCTTACTTCGAGATCGACGAGATCGGGCGTGTTCAGGGTGGTATGGCCGTAAGCAAGTGCAGCGCCGCGATGCCCGCTTATACGTGTCCCTCCTCGCTGTCGCCGACGCACGGGTGGAAGCTCAGCAGGCCTTTGTGCGCTGCGGGCCCTAACGGACTGACAGCGCGTTTGTCCTCTTCAAGAGGACGTGGCTGTTGCAGTCTCCGATCGGCAAGAGAAAGCGCCGACAGCGCCGTGCTCGATCCCGGGGGGGGGGGAGGAGGGGGGAGAGAGAGAGAGCGGAGAATTCTCGAGGAAACTTTCCTTGGAAGTAACACTGAGCTGCTCCAGCGCCGGCGGGGTTGAGGAACTGGCGCTCCAGCGGGGGGTGAGGACGGCTGTAAGAACTTCCTTGAATACATGGCTCACGCCGGGCGGGTATCCTGTAACCGCCTGAGTTCGAGTCTTGGCAGGTCAGGTGGGCCTTAATTCAAGCTTCCTCCTTTCGCCTGTCTTCGCGAGGTGCGCCTGCTGGAGCGGCCTCTTCCTGTAGCTTCATAACGCTAGTGCCACCGGGAAGTTGGTCAACGAAATACCAAATTCCTGGTAACCAAGTCCGCGCGGGGTGGGATCTTAAAGGTGCTGCAGTGTCGTGCATACCCGAAGCCTCCTCTCGGCACAGTCGGCGTTGACTTGGAGGGAGCCGCTGTACAGGTCTGTAAGCTTTCACTTTGCACACGGGGCTCTTGTTTTCTCTTCTTTTTTTTACAGACAGTCCCCAAAGAAAACCGTTTACTGGGCTTGCCCCTCCATTGCCATTGCCTTTCGACTCGTTTCACAGAGATAATGCTTCCAGGCAATTAGTCACGGGTTTCTCGATATCAGGTCTTATTCTCGTTCTTCTTTTTGAAGTTCGCACTGATCTTCTCGTAGTTATCAGATGACATCCTTGTTAATGCAGCAGCGCGATCCTTAACTGTCCTCCGTGTCGCCACCGGGTGGGGCTCAAGCTTTGTGTGCGGGCCCTAACGGTGACAGCGGTTTGTCTCTCGAGGAGGCTGGCAGTCTCCGATCGGGAAGGAAAGCGCCGGACAGCGCCCGTGCTCATCCGGGGGGGGGGGGGGGGGGAGAGGGAGGCGAGATTCTCGAGGAGAACTTCCTTGGAAAACCACGAGCTGTCCAGCGCGGGGGTGGACTGCCTTGTAAACGCCACTTGTGAGTTTGCACTTGCTCTGTGGCAGATCGGCTGGGCCCTATTTCAGCTCTCCTCTTTTTCAGGGCAAATGGCCTTTTGACCGAGTGAGCCCGCGCCTTTGATGGGCCTTTCCATCGGTCAAAGGCTCTCATAAAGCAGATGAGCTGCGCACCGTGTCCGCGGTCAGCCAATCGCAAACATGTCCATGCTAGCACCAACGTCCGGCGTGGGTGGGCCTAAAATAGAGCGTTGGTTGTCAGGTCGCTTCGGCTACCACCCTGAACACGCCTCTGTCGCTCGGGCTAGCGGGTGGCCGGTATCTTGAGGAGACCGCCTGGATACAGGTGCGTAGCTTCCACTTTCGGCCAGCAGCGGAGGGGCTGGCTGGCGGGCGCTTCTCTTTCTTCTTCCCACGGGGCCAGTCCGCCAACAGAGAGCAGAACGTTGACCGTGAGTTTGGCTCCCCTGTCCATATCCCATTAGCTTTCCTCCTTTTGTAACTAAACAGACTGATCAAAGTGACTCTCTAGGCCAATTCTCAGGCTCCACTGGCCTTTTGTCCTCACGTGGCAAGCCGGGGCAGAATCTAGGCACCTTCTCAGTGCTGAGCCCATCCTTTCACCGTGTGCCGCAGTGCTGATGGATTCGCTGTATTGATGGAAAAGCTACGCACCTGGATCCAGGCGGTCCCATAGTACTACAGGCCCGACCTGCTAGCTCCGATCGACAGACGGGGTGGGTGTGGCCGTGCGTGCGCGCCGCCGTGCCCGCTTATACGTGTCCCTCCGCGTCGCCGCGACGGTGGAGCTCACAGGCCTTTGTCCTGCGGGCCCTACGGACTGACAGGCGTTGTCTTCAAGAGGACGTGGCTGTCAGTCCCATGGCAGGCGCCGGCGCCGTGCTCACCGGGGGGGGGGGGGGAGGAGGGAGGGAGAGAGGAGAGCGGAGATTCTCGAGGAGCTTTCCTTGGATACACTGATGTCCAGGCGGGCGGTGAGCTGGCCTAACCGCTTGTGAGTTCTGCACAGTCTCGGCAAGGTCAGCGGCCTAATCAGCCTTTCCCCTTTTTCGGCCAATGCTCTTCGACGGAGGGTCGCCTGGCCTGGATGCGGCTTCCTTGTCAAAGGTCTACAGCCGTGAGCGCGCACGACGTGGTCACAGCTGGTCAGACTGAATAGAAAGAGGCGTGAATCCAAAATCGCGCTTGGGCCACTAATAGCGTGGCGTGGCTGTGTACGCCTCCTGACCGCCGATCTCGCATCGGAGCAAGCAGGCGGCCTGTTTCTTGATGGCAACGCTATACCAGGTGCTGAACTTCCCTTTTCGGCCAACACGAGGGGCTTCTGCGCTCCTGGCTGTCTCTCTTTTCTCTCTTCTGACGGGGACACAGCTCCGAAAGGCACAGAAACCGTTTGACTACGTTGGCCTCCCTGTCCTTGCATTCCTTTCTGCAACGTGGCGTTGACTTGACCAGACTGAATCAAAGGGACCCCAGGACCCATTGCTCAGGCTCCCGGCGCTTTGTCTCACTGGGGCCAAGCCGGGCGATACGGCATCCTTTCAGTCGGCAGCGAGCTCTACCGGGCCTGTCCGGCGTACTGGTGCTCTTAATTGAGGTAAGCTTACCACTGGTTTCAGGCTCATCCAAGTCTACGGGACCCTGTTCTCAGTCGACGATGGCGTTTGGTGGTGGCCGTAACAGGCATCGGCCGCGTTATACGGTCCTCTCGGTCGCCGACGCGTGGGACCAGGGCCTTGGGGGGCCTACGGGACGGACGCGGTTCTCTTCAGAGGCGGGCTGTTGAGTCCGACGGGGCAGGAAGGTCGGAAGGCCGTGCGACCCGGGGGGGGGGGGGGGGGTGGGAGGAGGGGGGACAGGTTCTGTAGACAATCCGGGGGTGAGGCTGCTGTAGCGCTGTCGAGCAAGAGCGGCATCATCCGGAAGGTTCGGGACCCGGTGGCTACGGGCTCAGGGTGAAGCGAGCACTATCACGGTGGGTACAGCTCGTTGGCAATGTCTTGGCGGGGTGCGCTCGGCCTACCCTTCTCATCTTCTATCGAGAGAGCGCCTGTGACTGCCGTGCTCCGCTATTCCTTGACACATGGCCGCTTGGTGACCTATGCTCTTTTTTCTAGGAGCCATCCAAAGCGCGCCTTTACTGCCTGCCCGTCTGATGGTCTGCAGTGCGTGTTTACACGTGACCGGGTCTTTGCTGGCGGCCTGCTTTTCTCCTGTGCCACGACAGGCACTACAGTAGCTAGAGCGTGCTCAGTGTGCCGCCTGTGGAGCTCATGAGTAACTTCACACGTGGTCCACGATGCGACTTTGCCGGGAGGAGGCTTCAGGTCGGAGGCGCGTCTTCCCCTTCGGCTCTGTTCGCGTAGGGGAAAGCTCGCTTGCCCGGGCTCACAGTGACAGGCGCTTAGTGGTGAGGGGAGAGAGCGAACCGGGTACGGGGGGGGGGCTAGGGGCGGGGGCGACTGGAGATCTTGAGCCCTGGGCCGGCGGCGGTTTAGCGTCCTGGGAATGCTGCAGGCGGCCCCTGGTAGGCCTCTGCAGCTCTAGAGCTTCCGTTCGTCGACAGCTTGATATCCGTCGCGTGGTGGCTCTAATAGCTCGCTTTTCACCTCTTCACGGCCAATGATTGGGCAGCGCCTGTGTCGCTTCAGCCCCGTTACAGCAGAGCTGCTGGCCAGTTGGGCGCTCAAACGTCTGTGCTGATTTCCAACTCCGCTGGGCACTGAAAGTACGTCTGTCTCGTGCACCCCCTACCAGCCTCCTTCGCAGCGGGGCGTATGGGCGCCTGATCAGTGCTATTTCCTTGCCAGCGGCCCTGGTTTTTCCTGGGTCTCTTCTTCTGGGCCAACCCAAACAGAGTTCCTCCTGGCCTCCGCGTCCATTAGCTTCGAAGTGGTAATTACACTGATCAGGTCTTGCCATGCCCGGGCCCCTGCTTTTTTCCGTGCCAACGGGGTATGTGACTAAGAGTGCAGCGCAGTCCTTTACGTCTTCGGTGCGACTAGTGTGATCGAGTGAGCTCACGGGACAGCGGTTCTCCAACGCGCTCGTTCCGACGGCGAGACGGCGCGGGATCCGGGGGGCGGGGCGGGGGGGGCAGGGGACCGGGGGACTTCCTGGAGTGCATCGTGCCACGCCGGCGGGTTCGCGGGGGGGGGAGGCCGAGGCGGGGAGTCGGGGTGGAGGAAGGGGAGGGTTTTGGGGTTCACTGTGGTCACAGCTTTTGGTCAGAACTCGAAATACGCAAACATGTCCATGTGCGTGAATGCACACAAACGTCCGCGGCGATTGGGGTGGGCATCTATAAATAGAGCGTTGGTCTGTGCAGCTGTCGCTTACGGCCATACCACCCTGAACACGCCCGATCTCGTCCGATCTCGGAAGCTAAGCAGGGTCGGGCCTGGTTAGTACTTGGATGGGAGACCGCCTGGGAATACCAGGTGCTGTAAGCTTTTCCACTTTTCGGCACAGACAGCGGAGGGGCTGCTGCTGCTGCTGCTGCTGCTGCTGCTGCTGCTCTTCTTCTTCTTCTTCTTCTTGACGGGAGACACAGCTCCGCACAAACAGAGCAGCAGAAACCGTTTGACCCGTGACGGCTTTGGCCTCCCCCTGTCCATATGCCCCATTTAGCGCTTTTCCTGCACACTGTGGCGTTGTAACTTGAACACAGACTGAATCAAAGTGGACTCGTTTCTCAAGGAGCCCAATTGGCTCAGGCTCGCACCTGGGCGCTTTTTGTCGCTCACCTGGTGGGCCAAGCCGGGGCAGATATCTAGGCCAATCCTTCATCAAGGTAGCTGAGCAGCGCAGTTCTCTTTCACCACGTGGCCTGTCCGGCAGGTGACTTGATGGATTCGCTAGTTAATTGAAGAGTGGAAAAAGCTTACAGCACCTGGTATTCCCAGGCGGTCTCCCATCCAAGTACTAACCAGGCCCGACCCTGCTTAGCTTCCGAGATCGGACGAGATCGGGCGTGTTCAGGGTGGTATGGCCGTAAGCAAGTGCAGCAGCCGCCGATGCCCGCTTTATACGTGTCCCTCCTCGCTGTCGCCGACGCACGGGTGGAGAGCTCAGCAGGCCTTTGTGCGCTGCGGGCCCTAACGGGACTGGACAGCGCGTTTGTCCTCTTCAAGAGGACGTGGCTGTTGCAGTCTCCGATCGGGGCAAGAGAAAGCGCCGGACAGCGCCCGTGGCTCGATCCCGGGGGGGGGGGGAGGGAGGGAGGGAGGGAGGGAGAGAGAGAGAGAGAGCGGAGAATTCTCGAGGAGAACTTTCCTTGGAAGTAACCACTGAGCTGCTCCAGCGCCGGGGCGGGGTTGAGGAACTGGCCTTGTAAACGCCAGCCTTGTGAGTTCTGCACAGTCTGCTCTGTGGCACAGAGTCAGGCTGGCGCTCCTTATATTCAAGCCTTTTCCTCCTCTTTTTCAGGGCCAAAAATTGGCTCTTTTCGACCGGAGGGTTGCAGACCCCTGCGCCTGTGTGATGCGGCCTCTTCCATTCGGTCAAAGGCTCTCATAAACAGCACGATGAAGCTGCGCATCACTGTGGTCACAGCTTTTGGTCAGAACTCGAAATACGCAAACATGTCCATGTGCGTGAATGCACACAAACGTCCGCGGCGATTGGGGTGGGCATCTATAAATAGAGCGTTGGTCTGTGCAGCTGTCGCTTACGGCCATACCACCCTGAACACGCCCGATCTCGTCCGATCTCGGAAGCTAAGCAGGGTCGGGCCTGGTTAGTACTTGGATGGGAGACCGCCTGGGAATACCAGGTGCTGTAAGCTTTTCCACTTTTCGGCACAGACAGCGGAGGGCTGGCTGCTGCTGCTGCTGCTGCTGCTGCTGCTGCTGCTTCTTCTTCTTCTTCTTCTTCTTGACGGGAGACACAGCTCCGCACAAACAGAGCAGCAGAAACCGTTTGACCCGTGACGGCTTTGGCCTCCCCCTGTCCATATGCCCCATTTAGCGCTTTTCCTGCACACTGTGGCGTTGTAACTTGAACACAGACTGAATCAAAGTGGACTCAGTTTCTCAGGAGCCCAATTGGCTCAGGCTCGCACCTGGGCGCTTTTTGTCGCTCACCTGGTGGGCCAAGCCGGGGCAGATATCTAGGCCAATCCTTCATCAAGGTAGCTGAGCAGCGCAGTTCTCTTTCACCACGTGGCCTGTCCGGCAGGTGACTTGATGGATTCGCTAGTTAATTGAAGAGTGGAAAAAGCTTACAGCACCTGGTATTCCCAGGCGGTCTCCCATCCAAGTACTAACCAGGCCCGACCCTGCTTAGCTTCCGAGATCGGACGAGATCGGGCGTGTTCAGGGTGGTATGGCCGTAAGCAAGTGCAGCAGCCGCCGATGCCCGCTTTATACGTGTCCCTCCTCGCTGTCGCCGACGCACGGGTGGAGAGCTCAGCAGGCCTTTGTGCGCTGCGGGCCCTAACGGGACTGGACAGCGCGTTTGTCCTCTTCAAGAGGACGTGGCTGTTGCAGTCTCCGATCGGGGCAAGAGAAAGCGCCGGACAGCGCCCGTGGCTCGATCCCGGGGGGGGAGGGAGGGAGGGAGGGAGGGAGAGAGAGAGAGAGCGGAGAATTCTCGAGGAGAACTTTCCTTGGAAGTAACCACTGAGCTGCTCCAGCGCCGGGGCGGGGTTGAGGAACTGGCCTTGTAAACGCCAGCCTTGTGAGTTCTGCACAGTCTGCTCTGTGGCACAGAGTCAGGCTGGCGCTCCTTATATTCAAGCCTTTTCCTCCTCTTTTTCAGGGCCAAAAATTGGCTCTTTTCGACCGGAGGGTTGCAGACCCCTGCGCCTGTGTGATGCGGCCTCTTCCATTCGGTCAAAGGCTCTCATAAACAGCACGATGAAGCTGCGCATCACTGTGGTCACAGCTTTTGGTCAGAACTCGAAATACGCAAACATGTCCATGTGCGTGAATGCACACAAACGTCCGCGGCGATTGGGGTGGGCATCTATAAATAGAGCGTTGGTCTGTGCAGCTGTCGCTTACGGCCATACCACCCTGAACACGCCCGATCTCGTCCGATCTCGGAAGCTAAGCAGGGTCGGGCCTGGTTAGTACTTGGATGGGAGACCGCCTGGGAATACCAGGTGCTGTAAGCTTTTCCACTTTTCGGCACAGACAGCGGAGGGGCTGCTGCTGCTGCTGCTGCTGCTGCTGCTGCTGCTTCTTCTTCTTCTTCTTCTTCTTGACGGGAGACACAGCTCCGCACAAACAGAGCAGCAGAAACCGTTTGACCCGTGACGGCTTTGGCCTCCCCCTGTCCATATGCCCCATTTAGCGCTTTTTCCTGCACACTGTGGCGTTGTAACTTGAACACAGACTGAATCAAAGTGGACTCGTTTCTCAGGGAGCCCAATTGGCTCAGGCTCGCACCTGGGCGCTTTTTGTCGCTCACCTGGTGGGCCAAGCCGGGGCAGATATCTAGGCCAATCCTTCATCAAGGTAGCTGAGCAGCGCAGTTCTCTTTCACCACGTGGCCTGTCCGGCAGGTGACTTGATGGATTCGCTAGTTAATTGAAGAGTGGAAAAAGCTTACAGCACCTGGTATTCCCAGGCGGTCTCCCATCCAAGTACTAACCAGGCCCGACCCTGCTTAGCTTCCGAGATCGGACGAGATCGGGCGTGTTCAGGGTGGTATGGCCGTAAGCAAGTGCAGCAGCCGCCGATGCCCGCTTTATACGTGTCCCTCCTCGCTGTCGCCGACGCACGGGTGGAGAGCTCAGCAGGCCTTTGTGCGCTGCGGGCCCTAACGGGACTGGACAGCGCGTTTGTCCTCTTCAAGAGGACGTGGCTGTTGCAGTCTCCGATCGGGGCAAGAGAAAGCGCCGGACAGCGCCCGTGGCTCGATCCCGGGGGGGGGGGGGAGGGAGGGAGGGAGGGAGAGAGAGAGAGAGCGGAGAATTCTCGAGGAGAACTTTCCTTGGAAGTAACCACTGAGCTGCTCCAGCGCCGGGGCGGGGTTGAGGAACTGGCCTTGTAAACGCCAGCCTTGTGAGTTCTGCACAGTCTGCTCTGTGGCACAGAGTCAGGCTGGGCTCCTTATATTCAAGCCTTTTCCTCCTCTTTTTCAGGGCCAAAAATTGGCTCTTTTCGACCGGAGGGTTGCAGACCCCTGCGCCTGTGTGATGCGGCCTCTTCCATTCGGTCAAAGGCTCTCATAAACAGCACGATGAAGCTGCGCATCACTGTGGTCACAGCTTTTGGTCAGAACTCGAAATACGCAAACATGTCCATGTGCGTGAATGCACACAAACGTCCGCGGCGATTGGGTGTGGGCATCTATAAATAGAGCGTTGGTCTGTGCAGCTGTCGCTTACGGCCATACCACCCTGAACACGCCCGATCTCGTCCGATCTCGGAAGCTAAGCAGGGTCGGGCCTGGTTAGTACTTGGATGGGAGACCGCCTGGGAATACCAGGTGCTGTAAGCTTTTCCACTTTTCGGCACAGACAGCGGAGGGGCTGCTGCTGCTGCTGCTGCTGCTGCTGCTGCTTCTTCTTCTTCTTCTTCTTCTTGACGGGAGACACAGCTCCGCACAAACAGAGCAGCAGAAACCGTTTGACCCGTGACGGCTTTGGCCTCCCCCTGTCCATATGCCCCATTTAGCGCTTTTCCTGCACACTGTGGCGTTGTAACTTGAACACAGACTGAATCAAAGTGGACTCTTTCTCAGGGAGCCCAATTGGCTCAGGCTCGCACCTGGGCGCTTTTTGTCGCTCACCTGGTGGGCCAAGCCGGGGCAGATATCTAGGCCAATCCTTCATCAAGGTAGCTGAGCAGCGCAGTTCTCTTTCACCACGTGGCCTGTCCGGCAGGTGACTTGATGGATTCGCTAGTTAATTGAAGAGTGGAAAAAGCTTACAGCACCTGGTATTCCCAGGCGGTCTCCCATCCAAGTACTAACCAGGCCCGACCCTGCTTAGCTTCCGAGATCGGACGAGATCGGGCGTGTTCAGGGTGGTATGGCCGTAAGCAAGTGCAGCAGCCGCCGATGCCCGCTTTATACGTGTCCCTCCTCGCTGTCGCCGACGCACGGGTGGAGAGCTCAGCAGGCCTTTGTGCGCTGCGGGCCCTAACGGGACTGGACAGCGCGTTTGTCCTCTTCAAGAGGACGTGGCTGTTGCAGTCTCCGATCGGGGCAAGAGAAAGCGCCGGACAGCGCCCGTGGCTCGATCCCGGGGGGGGGGGGGGGGAGGGAGGGAGGGAGGGAGAGAGAGAGAGAGCGGAGAATTCTCGAGGAGAACTTTCCTTGGAAGTAACCACTGAGCTGCTCCAGCGCCGGGGCGGGGTTGAGGAACTGGCCTTGTAAACGCCAGCCTTGTGAGTTCTGCACAGTCTGCTCTGTGGCACAGAGTCAGGCTGGTGCTCCTTATATTCAAGCCTTTTCCTCCTCTTTTTCAGGGCCAAAAATTGGCTCTTTTCGACCGGAGGGTTGCAGACCCCTGCGCCTGTGTGATGCGGCCTCTTCCATTCGGTCAAAGGCTCTCATAAACAGCACGATGAAGCTGCGCATCACTGTGGTCACAGCTTTTGGTCAGAACTCGAAATACGCAAACATGTCCATGTGCGTGAATGCACACAAACGTCCGCGGCGATTGGGGTGGGGCATCTATAAATAGAGCGTTGGTCTGTGCAGCTGTCGCTTACGGCCATACCACCCTGAACACGCCCGATCTCGTCCGATCTCGGAAGCTAAGCAGGGTCGGGCCTGGTTAGTACTTGGATGGGAGACCGCCTGGGAATACCAGGTGCTGTAAGCTTTTCCACTTTTCGGCACAGACAGCGGAGGGGCTGCTGCTGCTGCTGCTGCTGCTGCTGCTGCTTCTTCTTTTTTCTTCTTCTTGACGGGAGACACAGCTCCGCACAAACAGAGCAGCAGAAACCGTTTGACCCGTGACGGCTTTGGCCTCCCCCTGTCCATATGCCCCATTTAGCGCTTTTCCTGCACACTGTGGCGTTGTAACTTGAACACAGACTGAATCAAAGTGGACTCGTTTCTCAGGGAGCCCAATTGGCTCAGGCTCGCACCTGGGCGCTTTTTGTCGCTCACCTGGTGGGCCAAGCCGGGGCAGATATCTAGGCCAATCCTTCATCAAGGTAGCTGAGCAGCGCAGTTCTCTTTCACCACGTGGCCTGTCCGGCAGGTGACTTGATGGATTCGCTAGTTAATTGAAGAGTGGAAAAAGCTTACAGCACCTGGTATTCCCAGGCGGTCTCCCATCCAAGTACTAACCAGGCCCGACCCTGCTTAGCTTCCGAGATCGGACGAGATCGGGCGTGTTCAGGGTGGTATGGCCGTAAGCAAGTGCAGCAGCCGCCGATGCCCGCTTTATACGTGTCCCTCCTCGCTGTCGCCGACGCACGGGTGGAGAGCTCAGCAGGCCTTTGTGCGCTGCGGGCCCTAACGGGACTGGACAGCGCGTTTGTCCTCTTCAAGAGGACGTGGCTGTTGCAGTCTCCGATCGGGGCAAGAGAAAGCGCCGGACAGCGCCCGTGGCTCGATCCCGGGGGGGGGGGAGGGAGGGAGGGAGGGAGGGAGAGAGAGAGAGAGCGGAGAATTCTCGAGGAGAACTTTCCTTGGAAGTAACCACTGAGCTGCTCCAGCGCCGGGGCGGGGTTGAGGAACTGGCCTTGTAAACGCCAGCCTTGTGAGTTCTGCACAGTCTGCTCTGTGGCACAGAGTCAGGCTGGCGCTCCTTATATTCAAGCCTTTTCCTCCTCTTTTTCAGGGCCAAAAATTGGCTCTTTTCGACCGGAGGGTTGCAGACCCCTGCGCCTGTGTGATGCGGCCTCTTCCATTCGGTCAAAGGCTCTCATAAACAGCACGATGAAGCTGCGCATCACTGTGGTCACAGCTTTTGGTCAGAACTCGAAATACGCAAACATGTCCATGTGCGTGAATGCACACAAACGTCCGCGGCGATTGGGGTGGGCATCTATAAATAGAGCGTTGGTCTGTGCAGCTGTCGCTTACGGCCATACCACCCTGAACACGCCCGATCTCGTCCGATCTGGGGAAGCTAAGCAGGGTCGGGCCTGGTTAGTACTTGGATGGGAGACCGCCTGGGAATACCAGGTGCTGTAAGCTTTTCCACTTTTCGGCACAGACAGCGGAGGGGCTGCTGCTGCTGCTGCTGCTGCTGCTGCTGCTGCTTCTTCTTCTTCTTCTTCTTCTTGACGGGAGACACAGCTCCGCACAAACAGAGCAGCAGAAACCGTTTGACCCGTGACGGCTTTGGCCTCCCCCTGTCCATATGCCCCATTTAGCGCTTTTCCTGCACACTGTGGCGTTGTAACTTGAACACAGACTGAATCAAAGTGGACTCGTTTCTCAGGGAGCCCAATTGGCTCAGGCTCGCACCTGGGCGCTTTTTGTCGCTCACCTGGTGGGCCAAGCCGGGGCAGATATCTAGGCCAATCCTTCATCAAGGTAGCTGAGCAGCGCAGTTCTCTTTCACCACGTGGCCTGTCCGGCAGGTGACTTGATGGATTCGCTAGTTAATTGAAGAGTGGAAAAAGCTTACAGCACCTGGTATTCCCAGGCGGTCTCCCATCCAAGTACTAACCAGGCCCGACCCTGCTTAGCTTCCGAGATCGGACGAGATCGGGCGTGTTCAGGGTGGTATGGCCGTAAGCAAGTGCAGCAGCCGCCGATGCCCGCTTTATACGTGTCCCTCCTCGCTGTCGCCGACGCACGGGTGGAGAGCTCAGCAGGCCTTTGTGCGCTGCGGGCCCTAACGGGACTGGACAGCGCGTTTGTCCTCTTCAAGAGGACGTGGCTGTTGCAGTCTCCGATCGGGGCAAGAGAAAGCGCCGGACAGCGCCCGTGGCTCGATCCCGGGGGGGGAGGGAGGGAGGGGGAGGGAGGAGAGAGAGAGAGAGCGGAGAATTCTCGAGGAGAACTTTCCTTGGAAGTAACCACTGAGCTGCTCCAGCGCCGGGGCGGGGTTGAGGAACTGGCCTTGTAAACGCCAGCCTTGTGAGTTCTGCACAGTCTGCTCTGTGGCACAGAGTCAGGCTGGCGCTCCTTATATTCAAGCCTTTTCCTCCTCTTTTTCAGGGCCAAAAATTGGCTCTTTTCGACCGGAGGGTTGCAGACCCCTGCGCCTGTGTGATGCGGCCTCTTCCATTCGGTCAAAGGCTCTCATAAACAGCACGATGAAGCTGCGCATCACTGTGGTCACAGCTTTTGGTCAGAACTCGAAATACGCAAACATGTCCATGTGCGTGAATGCACACAAACGTCCGCGGCGATTGGGGTGGGCATCTATAAATAGAGCGTTGGTCTGTGCAGCTGTCGCTTACGGCCATACCACCCTGAACACGCCCGATCTCGTCCGATCTCGGAAGCTAAGCAGGGTCGGGCCTGGTTAGTACTTGGATGGGAGACCGCCTGGGAATACCAGGTGCTGTAAGCTTTTCCACTTTTCGGCACAGACAGCGGAGGGGCTGCTGCTGCTGCTGCTGCTGCTGCTGCTGCTCTTCTTCTTCTTCTTCTTTTCTTGACGGGAGACACAGCTCCGCACAAACAGAGCAGCAGAAACCGTTTGACCCGTGACGGCTTTGGCCTCCCCCTGTCCATATGCCCCATTTAGCGCTTTTCCTGCACACTGTGGCGTTGTAACTTGAACACAGACTGAATCAAAGTGGACTCGTTTCTCAGGGAGCCCAATTGGCTCAGGCTCGCACCTGGGCGCTTTTTGTCGCTCACCTGGTGGGCCAAGCCGGGGCAGATATCTAGGCCAATCCTTCATCAAGGTAGCTGAGCAGCGCAGTTCTCTTTCACCACGTGGCCTGTCCGGCAGGTGACTTGATGGATTCGCTAGTTAATTGAAGAGTGGAAAAAGCTTACAGCACCTGGTATTCCCAGGCGGTCTCCCATCCAAGTACTAACCAGGCCCGACCCTGCTTAGCTTCCGAGATCGGACGAGATCGGGCGTGTTCAGGGTGGTATGGCCGTAAGCAAGTGCAGCAGCCGCCGATGCCCGCTTTATACGTGTCCCTCCTCGCTGTCGCCGACGCACGGGTGGAGAGCTCAGCAGGCCTTTGTGCGCTGCGGGCCCTAACGGGACTGGACAGCGCGTTTGTCCTCTTCAAGAGGACGTGGCTGTTGCAGTCTCCGATCGGGGCAAGAGAAAGCGCCGGACAGCGCCCGTGGCTCGATCCCGGGGGGGGGAGGGAGGGAGGGAGGGAGGGAGAGAGAGAGAGAGCGGAGAATTCTCGAGGAGAACTTTCCTTGGAAGTAACCACTGAGCTGCTCCAGCGCCGGGGCGGGGTTGAGGAACTGGCCTTGTAAACGCCAGCCTTGTGAGTTCTGCACAGTCTGCTCTGTGGCACAGAGTCAGGCTGGCGCTCCTTATATTCAAGCCTTTTCCTCCTCTTTTTCAGGGCCAAAAATTGGCTCTTTTCGACCGGAGGGTTGCAGACCCCTGCGCCTGTGTGATGCGGCCTCTTCCATTCGGTCAAAGGCTCTCATAAACAGCACGATGAAGCTGCGCATCACTGTGGTCACAGCTTTTGGTCAGAACTCGAAATACGCAAACATGTCCATGTGCGTGAATGCACACAAACGTCCGCGGCGATTGGGGTGGGCATCTATAAATAGAGCGTTGGTCTGTGCAGCTGTCGCTTACGGCCATACCACCCTGAACACGCCCGATCTCGTCCGATCTCGGAAGCTAAGCAGGGTCGGGCCTGGTTAGTACTTGGATGGGAGACCGCCTGGGAATACCAGGTGCTGTAAGCTTTTCCACTTTTCGGCACAGACAGCGGAGGGGCTGCTGCTGCTGCTGCTGCTGCTGCTGCTGCTGCTTCTTCTTCTTCTTCTTCTTCTTGACGGGAGACACAGCTCCGCACAAACAGAGCAGCAGAAACCGTTTGACCCGTGACGGCTTTGGCCTCCCCCTGTCCATATGCCCCATTTAGCGCTTTTCCTGCACACTGTGGCGTTGTAACTTGAACACAGACTGAATCAAAGTGGACTCGTTTCTCAGGGAGCCCAATTGGCTCAGGCTCGCACCTGGGCGCTTTTTGTCGCTCACCTGGTGGGCCAAGCCGGGGCAGATATCTAGGCCAATCCTTCATCAAGGTAGCTGAGCAGCGCAGTTCTCTTTCACCACGTGGCCTGTCCGGCAGGTGACTTGATGGATTCGCTAGTTAATTGAAGAGTGGAAAAAGCTTACAGCACCTGGTATTCCCAGGCGGTCTCCCATCCAAGTACTAACCAGGCCCGACCCTGCTTAGCTTCCGAGATCGGACGAGATCGGGCGTGTTCAGGGTGGTATGGCCGTAAGCAAGTGCAGCAGCCGCCGATGCCCGCTTTATACGTGTCCCTCCTCGCTGTCGCCGACGCACGGGTGGAGAGCTCAGCAGGCCTTTGTGCGCTGCGGGCCCTAACGGGACTGGACAGCGCGTTTGTCCTCTTCAAGAGGACGTGGCTGTTGCAGTCTCCGATCGGGGCAAGAGAAAGCGCCGGACAGCGCCCGTGGCTCGATCCCGGGGGGGGAGGGAGGGAGGGAGGGAGGGAGAGAGAGAGAGAGCGGAGAATTCTCGAGGAGAACTTTCCTTGGAAGTAACCACTGAGCTGCTCCAGCGCCGGGGCGGGGTTGAGGAACTGGCCTTGTAAACGCCAGCCTTGTGAGTTCTGCACAGTCTGCTCTGTGGCACAGAGTCAGGCTGGCGCTCCTTATATTCAAGCCTTTTCCTCCTCTTTTTCAGGGCCAAAAATTGGCTCTTTTCGACCGGAGGGTTGCAGACCCCTGCGCCTGTGTGATGCGGCCTCTTCCATTCGGTCAAAGGCTCTCATAAACAGCACGATGAAGCTGCGCATCACTGTGGTCACAGCTTTTGGTCAGAACTCGAAATACGCAAACATGTCCATGTGCGTGAATGCACACAAACGTCCGCGGCGATTGGGGTGGGCATCTATAAATAGAGCGTTGGTCTGTGCAGCTGTCGCTTACGGCCATACCACCCTGAACACGCCCGATCTCGTCCGATCTCGGAAGCTAAGCAGGGTCGGGCCTGGTTAGTACTTGGATGGGAGACCGCCTGGGAATACCAGGTGCTGTAAGCTTTTCCACTTTTCGGCACAGACAGCGGAGGGGCTGCTGCTGCTGCTGCTGCTGCTGCTGCTGCTGCTTCTTCTTCTTCTTCTTCTTCTTGACGGGAGACACAGCTCCGCACAAACAGAGCAGCAGAAACCGTTTGACCCGTGACGGCTTTGGCCTCCCCCTGTCCATATGCCCCATTTAGCGCTTTTCCTGCACACTGTGGCGTTGTAACTTGAACACAGACTGAATCAAAGTGGACTCGTTTCTCAGGGAGCCCAATTGGCTCAGGCTCGCACCTGGGCGCTTTTTGTCGCTCACCTGGTGGGCCAAGCCGGGGCAGATATCTAGGCCAATCCTTCATCAAGGTAGCTGAGCAGCGCAGTTCTCTTTCACCACGTGGCCTGTCCGGCAGGTGACTTGATGGATTCGCTAGTTAATTGAAGAGTGGAAAAAGCTTACAGCACCTGGTATTCCCAGGCGGTCTCCCATCCAAGTACTAACCAGGCCCGACCCTGCTTAGCTTCCGAGATCGGACGAGATCGGGCGTGTTCAGGGTGGTATGGCCGTAAGCAAGTGCAGCAGCCGCCGATGCCCGCTTTATACGTGTCCCTCCTCGCTGTCGCCGACGCACGGGTGGAGAGCTCAGCAGGCCTTTGTGCGCTGCGGGCCCTAACGGGACTGGACAGCGCGTTTGTCCTCTTCAAGAGGACGTGGCTGTTGCAGTCTCCGATCGGGGCAAGAGAAAGCGCCGGACAGCGCCCGTGGCTCGATCCCGGGGGGGGAGGGAGGGGGGAGGGAGGGAGGGAGAGAGAGAGAGAGCGGAGAATTCTCGAGGAGAACTTTCCTTGGAAGTAACCACTGAGCTGCTCCAGCGCCGGGGGCGGGGTTGAGGAACTGGCCTTGTAAACGCCAGCCTTGTGAGTTCTGCACAGTCTGCTCTGTGGCACAGAGTCAGGCTGGCGCTCCTTATATTCAAGCCTTTTCCTCCTCTTTTTCAGGGCCAAAAAATTGGCTCTTTTCGACCGGAGGGTTGCAGACCCCTGCGCCTGTGTGATGCGGCCTCTTCCATTCGGTCAAAGGCTCTCATAAACAGCACGATGAAGCTGCGCATCACTGTGGTCACAGCTTTTGGTCAGAACTCGAAATACGCAAACATGTCCATGTGCGTGAATGCACACAAACGTCCGCGGCGATTGGGGTGGGCATCTATAAATAGAGCGTTGGTCTGTGCAGCTGTCGCTTACGGCCATACCACCCTGAACACGCCCGATCTCGTCCGATCTCGGAAGCTAAGCAGGGTCGGGCCTGGTTAGTACTTGGATGGGAGACCGCCTGGGGAATACCAGGTGCTGTAAGCTTTTCCACTTTTCGGCACAGACAGCGGAGGGGCTGCTGCTGCTGCTGCTGCTGCTGCTGCTGCTGCTGCTCTTCTTCTTCTTCTTCTTCTTGACGGGAGACACAGCTCCGCACAAACAGAGCAGCAGAAAACCGTTTTGACCCGTGACGGCTTTGGCCTCCCCCTGTCCATATGCCCCATTTAGCGCTTTTCCTGCACACTGTGGCGTTGTAACTTGAACACAGACTGAATCAAAGTGGACTCGTTTCTCAGGGAGCCCAATTGGCTCAGGCTCGCACCTGGGCGCTTTTTGTCGCTCACCTGGTGGGCCAAGCCGGGGCAGATATCTAGGCCAATCCTTCATCAAGGTAGCTGAGCAGCGCAGTTCTCTTTCACCACGTGGCCTGTCCGGCAGGTG